>JAODUP010000430.1:0-503862 GCA_025642065.1 Paralvinella palmiformis | reverse complement strand
AGATGATTTAATCCAATAAAAGGAAAATCATTCAGTATAAATACATGTTAACTGGATACCAATAAACATAAAGTACCTTATTAATTTAAAAAAATCAGCACCAGAACATGACATATAGTAAACAAAACTTACCCTAGATAATACCATGCATACGTTTTCATTTCTTAACGAAATTTCTATGAGTGAAAAATATATTAATACAACTATTTATTGAAATTTTTGTTTTACATAAATCAGTATATAAAAATATATCTAATGTAATGAAGAAATATCATTATTTATACGAAACAAAACATATTTTATTCCATTGCTTTCTCGCCTTGAAGATACATAGCAATTTAACTTACACGACTCAAAGATGGAAAATAATGTTTATTGCTGCTTATTTATAACTTTGTCTGCTACAATTATGTTTTAAAGTTCACCATCAATGAGTTTTGTTTACAATTTTTGTTGCATTGAACTCGTGATGCACATATGAGCGAAATTGCTGAAGTTCAGCTGAGAAATCAGTGGCCAAATTCTCTGGTTAATCATCAATCAGTTTTTGACAACACTGACAGTACCTTTCAATTCCAGTAGATGATGAAGTGGCATTTTTGGCACATAACTTAGAAGAGAAAATCTCTATACGCTATTTCTTTGTACACCTCCCTTCATCTTCTCATCTCCGTTTCAAGTTTGTCAACATTTGAGTAAAAGGTGGTGATACGAAATTGATCTCTCTTGTTTATTGCATCTCTGTTATTGGTTGCCTTCTTTGTTGTACGCTTGCGGGTTTGAGCTGCCTTGTAATCAACGTCTGGAAGCATTTCCTTTGCATTTCTTTCATATATTTCAAGGTCATCTATTGAAGTACGCAGCGTGTCGGCTAATGATCCATACAGATCTGCAAATGTTTGGGTTTTTGTTCGGTTCACATCCCCTTTTTACAAAACTCCACTTTCTCTACGAACATTTACCCAAATTTCATCCCAAAAGATTAACATAAAAATATATTCTAGCTCTAACATCTTATTTACAATATTTTTGGCTTCTCGTCTAGTCTGTCCTGTTTCTGATTGGTCTTCAGCTATACCTTCTACAGCTTCCAAAATATTAAAGATATACTTCAGAATTCCCGCTGTTAGCAGGTGTCTCCCGTCTTGCAAAATTTAATTACAACGTAGAAAATACGTTAAACTGCCACTTGACAGCAGTCTACAGAAATTCATATATGGCTAACTTTTTTTCTTTTAATATTTTTTGCTGCATCCCGTTATAACGCCCAGCCTTTTTTGCAGGTGTCCCACAATTGTGCTAGAACAACTCATTGAGTAACCAAATGAAACCTATTGCAAAATGTTCAGCATACCCCCATGTAACATAAATGACCATTGCCAGACATTTTGTGTGGTGGAGTATCCCTGCCAGAAGACCCAACAGCCCCCCCCCTTCCAATTTACGCTAGATCAGCTCATTGAATAACTGAACGAAACCTACTGCAAACTGTTCAATATACCCCATGTAACAAAAATGACCATTTCCAGAAATGATCTATAGTGTAATAACCAGACACTCACATAACTAGAAATAAATTTGAATGGTTCTAAAACTATTTACATGTAGGCGTAATAAATATACAGTATCCGCCTGGTTAAACTGCTGTGTAATGTGAAAAATGGGTTTGTAACTTCCTATAATGGTCTGAACGCAATGGGGTAAAGAAATATATGTATACGTTTTAATGGGCTACGTAAAGTAGAATTCAATGAAAGGATAACTATTTGCCAGTTAACAAGGTAAAAATCAAGAATACTGTCTCGTTGTGCCATGGACAATTGAATAATTCAAATTCCGTTATATTTTACATCTATTCCCAGTAATCACACTCTTCTTTAATTTGTTTTTCCAACTGACGTTCCAATCCTAAGTAAAGTATGTTAGTATAAAGTCTCAGTGAGTAGTGAGTGATCAATTACTATAGTATTTCGCCAGTCACTGAACCTTTATCTTAAACAAAACTGACCCTGTTGATGGTGAATACGATAATAAACTACTCTTATTTTTCTCACCAGTGGCTTTTGCCCCAAAGAAACAACCTTGTGTACAGTACCTTGCTCATTTTCGACTAATAAAACGCTGGTAAGAATTGTCAAATGATCCATTTTGGTGATGACAGTCGCTGGGTTCACAAGCACACCAATAAACCATATCACCAATTCAACAGCATAGAAATCGAGCCACAAAACAGCTTGTTTTGCTTTATTTCCTTCATTTTTCCAGACTATGATGCACTAAATTTTCATTTCCAGCAATTATTTCAACCTCAGATAGTCTTCAAAAGCAATTTGAATCAACATTTGCGATAGAGATATCAAAAGAATTTACAAGAAAATTGGGTTTGTTATGAGACATGTGCTATTTGAACTAGCTTGCGAAATCTCAGTGACTTCAACGTCACCATGAAGATATGTTTACCTTGAAGTGAAAAAGGTGGTGGTTGTATTCACTTGTGATAATGGAGATTGGTTTTGATCCGGAAGATCTTGTGGTGTAATTTGTGTAAAACAGTTAGTCCGCTTTGACACTATATCCAATTTCTGTTTTGACAGTTTTCTCTTTTCTGGGCCACTTAAATGACTACTTAAATAACTAAGTAGAAAGGGGAATTTAATTGTATATCATGTCACAAATAAACAGCACATATCGTATGCGAAAAAAATACGTGCAACCTGAATTCAAGAACCAGGACCACGTAAAAATACTCGTGGACACATTACCAGCATCAGCGTCATATTGTAAGCAAACATAGAAACGGCCACAGCTATTTCGATATATTTTACCTTCGGGTAATTATTCGATTGAATGTTTATTTACTTATACTAAACTGCCCTAACCCCGTGCAACCAGTAGCACGTGTACTCGAACGAATGCTAAATAACAGCTGACAATTACTTTGTTTAAGTTTGGCAAAGCGCCAGCAAAACACGGCCACATGTGCCTAATTTCCGTTTTGCTGCTCGCTGGATGACGCTGGCTCCTCAGATATGGCCCAGTGTGAGCACACAGTAACCTACTTTGTTAGCACTTACGAGTGGTGTACTACAAGCACGCTCATTCAGGTTGCTCCGTGAACCGTGTGGCAATGTCAGATTCAGATTTTGTTATATTTCCAAAATTAAAATATATTATTAACCTGTTCAATAATATAATAATCTTAATAGTAATATGTTATTATTAATAATATTCTTGTGTGTGTATTTTTAGTTCATGGTGGGGACCCCCTTTTGTGAGCCCTGGTTTAGCTGCTGCATTGGCACTATGGACGGTCCATTGTAAATCCGGCACTGGAAGGAATCTGTGGGGCTCTTTTTCCTTGCTTATTTTGCTTAATGGTTCACCTAGGGGGTATTTACCTGGTGTACCAGCCCAGCACTATCTATTTTCTACCGTGCATTCGTAGTTCCTCTGGCTCTCGCTAGATGGGGAGCATGTGTTGGGGAAGGTCTATCGTGGCAGACTGGAAAACCTTCCTAAATCTGGGAGTCTCGAACTCGGCAAAATTATGGAGTTATTTCATTCGAGTAATATCGACATGACGTATCCAGTTCCCCAAATGATAAACCCAGATATTAATTGAATAACATTTTACTTTGATTAAATTGCCATTCGTTCGCCGGAACAGCCATATTTGTCGAAATACTTATGATATATATTTTTTTTCTTAACATATTATATGGTTGTGTATAGTGAATAGGTATATCTAAAGAAAACTGTTGGACCGAAACATTTTCAGATTACTCGATTCATGTAAATACGTGACAATTATCGTTCAATGCATTTTGCCGGGATATAGCTAGACATAATATATATAAATACGTCTCTTTGTAGTCATGTTGACATGCTATAGATCTGTATGAAATCAATACTAAATAATATTTTGCGTCTATATGTCGTCAAGACTTATTCGTCGATTGCATGTTATACACCCATTTTCATACAGGAAGTTGTATATACTATAGTAAATGATTGATTTTTAAATCAGCCAGTTGAGCACAATACGGAATACTATTGCCATAATACTACTGCCATAAACGACCCATTCAGAACGTTCTTTTTGGCTAAGTACGTTCGCGTGCAAGAGAATACCTTTTTTTCAGACACTTGATTAAACAAACCATTTCAGTCTGCTCATGGTTCGGCTTCAATTCAAAGACACCGACTTATTTGTGTTTTAGATTTAATCATTTAATTCAGCACGAAGCTCTCTTTAGCATTTCATTACTAAAGTACTTAGTTACGGGAGTCGACTCTGGGCCACCATATACCCTAGTTGTGACTAGAGCCGTGGCTAAGCAAAGTATTCACTGACTACCTTTTGATATAGATAATAGTCCCTTTTGATGTAGATAATAATAGTCCCCTTTGATGTTGGTAATAAAAGTCGTAGATAATGTAGATAATAGTCCCAGGAATTTAATACATATTTGTGAATATGTCTGGTTTGTGTTTGTCTGTTCTTGATCCGCGTGAATATGTAGCACTCTAGACATTTTCAAAGGGGTTTGGTGTGGTTAACATTTGATTAGGAAGGTCATGGGCACGTTATATTTGACCTCTGATGTCATCTGAGGTAGCAGGAGGACAAAATGAGGCAAACATTGCTAAACAAGATTCAACTTGCACGGAAACATGGTATCCCTGAACCAACATTAAATAAATATGCCCCGGAACTAGATTTAAATACACGGGCCCTGGAACCAGCATTAAATAAACGGGCCACATAACCAGCATTTAATAAATGGTCCTCGAAACTCGCATTAAATAAATGGGCCCTGGAACCAGTAGTTAATAAACAGGGCCCTGAAACATTACTAAATGAACGGGATAATTCTTTCTCAAATGGGCAAACCCAAGTTCCTAAACCACGGCTGTCAGATAGAACAAAAATATTTCAGGCTATAACATTTTTATTTTATGGTTATAAGAAGGTAGAAGATAATTCCATTACGGAATCCCCATCATTCCCAATGATATCTATTTCAGCTAAAGAGATTATAATTTCCTATACATCTAAGCTTCGCCATCCCAGTCAACAAATGCCGAGGTCAAAGGTTGAGGGTAGCTGGGTTTCAACTAAGAACACTGTTTATCACGAAGGCCCAGGTGATAGTTGTTTTTTTACATTTAATTGTAATTAGTTACAATGCATATAGGTGTTTATACCCAACTGTCATGAAGATATTTAGGTATTTATTTTTTAACCTGGTGGTCAGCTACTGCGGACTTAATATCCTGCTAGTTGGGCTAAACGCATGAAATGGAAGCTCTGTGGTGAATATAAACTATAGACGAGAACTTCAGGCCCGCGTATATCTAGAAACATGTTTATAGTCTGGAAGAGACGATTCTGTTCTCCAGTTCAATGAAATTTTTCCAGGCGAAATAAAATGCAATACCATCATTAACACAATCTTTTACATGTAGTCGATGCTGGTGAAAAAATGGACGATGAACACTAAGGCGCGTTCTCGTTCATTGTCAGTTATATCGCCTGAAACATTATTTGGCATGAGCGAGGAGCTGCATCAGATAGTACTTAAATGTTAAATCATTTCAAGAAATACGAAGTACTTAGAGTATTACAGTGATATAAAAGGATTAGATAAAAATTACATAATTCTGTTTTCCGAATGAGCTTTATTTCATGTTTAAATACTCATCAAGGTCGTACATCAAAGTGTTCTTGTTCTTCCACCGTCGGTCCATCAGTATCATCTACAATATATAGGTCGGTGATCGTCTGAGATCCGTGTTGACTGCATCACCCGAAAACACCAGGCATTATTATTATTATTATTATTATTATTATTATTTAAAGAAATGCATTAACGGATTGGGCAAAGTCAGTCTGCCTTGTGTGACAACTAGCCTATCGCCGTTGTATGTCTCAGTTATGGTCAACATTTGATTCATGGTTATACTTCTTCATGGTTGCCCAGATTGTACCCGACCCTTCTTTCTTGTAGACTTGTTGATTTTGTTGGTATTTCTCTTCGGGAGTTCTGGGTCTGATGAGTAGATTAGCGATGACCCTTGCCGTCCATCGTTCGGTTTGTTTCTCAGCGATGATGAATCGGCGGTGGCTTTAGTCGGTTAATAGATCTTTTGCATCAGATTGATGGTATGAATGCTGAAAATAATCGTACAACAGTTCTGACCTATCTATAGCTTGCCCTCTTGTGGAAAGGTGATAAGAATACACTAAGTCCTGAGTGATGATCCTAATGCTTCTCTATCTGTTAGATATTGTAGCAAGATAGTTGAGAGGATGGCCTTCTCCGGCTTTTAGCAGTTCAACTGGTGTAGTCTGTACAGACTCCATTTGCTGGATATATTGAGAAGAATACTTGGTGCCCTCACTCCTTTAATATCACTGTTTGATCATTCGCCTTATCTGACTTTTTTTTCACTTTTGAACTGTTCTATATTCAATGTTCGGGTACGACGTAATTTTTGTGAGTAATTACAACAAATTAGAGTAAATTTTGGGAAGTTGGCAATGCCAGACGACATTTGAATCAATTATATACCAGCGTTAAGTAAACGATATACAAAAGTGGTTGGCCAAAGTAGATAGCAAGAAAGAAATACACATATTCTGCCTGAATATGTTCTTTAAATAGCCTACTGTAAGAAGTAAATCATTGCAAAGCGAAAAGTCAAACCAAAATGAAAAATTATATTGGATAACAAAGAAAGAAATCAGATTAGATGATTTCTTTTGTATTTGGGATAAATAGAGAGACAACATTAATTTTGAAATTTGATTGTGTCAATTGAGGAATCGTCAGATGTAAAAACATCATCATTATCATCGAGATTATAATAATGGTTATCTATTGAAACCTAAACACCGAATTTACACCACTCTAATGTTGACTCTAATGTGTGTGTGTGTGATAGATATGCCCTAAGATCAGCAAAGGTGATGTCATTAGCAATACCGTCGAATGTTTTTATTGGGACACAAGCTCTCTGTTCTCTTGCATAATGGAAAAATACTAATATCAGAATTGCCTGGATTTTTAGCTTGTTGTGGTATGGCTTTTGAACATCTCGTAAATGTATGTGTATCGCAATTTTATTCTCATAAAATAGATATATTTCTATAATTTGAATGAGTTTTTGGTTTTGAGTAGTGAATGAGTGTTTTGTTTAACTTCGGCATTGTCTTTTACTAACAGATGAAACATCCAGAAACGTTGGCAGCATTACGATTCGATCCCATAACATAGATGTCCATAGATGTCCATAGTGGAATAGAACAAGTAGTAGTAGTAGCAGTAGTAGCAGCAGTAGTAGCAGCAGTAGCAGTAGTAGTAGTAGTAGTAACATGATTTATTTAGTATCGGATTTGGAACATATTTGTATGCAAACATACACTATATCTATAAATACACAAACGTAAATAGTTTAACATGATTCAAAGATGACAAGAACACACGTATAATTATTATAACTCGAGGCCGTTTTAATTCCGGAATTGAAGGGTGAAAAAAAAACGTCCAGGCTCAAACTGAATATGTAATATATAATATATAATAACGCCAATATTTATTATGTTCTCTGATATAGCGAACATTCGACAATAAGCTAACAGATAATTATGTAGGAGTGTTTTTTTTGGTCGTAACTACAAACTACACTCTCTTAATTACCAACGATATCAGCTGTTATCTAATATTGGCCGTGAATAGCATACAGAAGATCACATAATCCTAGATAAGGAAGCCAATGACAAGTACTTATTCAAACCGAACTCTGGCTGGTAGTCAACAGGATAAATCACCATATGTATGACATATATAGCTCTCAGCGTGAAGATACCCGGATCACGTTAACTAAGTGCTGGGTCAGCCGTTAACGTAAGTGGGCTACTACCATCTTAACAAATGAGATGGTCAGGCCGAATGTTTCGTGTTCTTATCGACGTAGCATCCCACAGAAAGTGCTAACAGTCGGATTCTAGCCAGAAAGCGTCACCGTACATTTTATCTCGACGAAGCCTTCATTCGTGGCGACCTTTTACCTAAAAAAAAACTTGTAACTTTCTCCGTGAAGGCGGAAATAGATGTTTTGTACATGGACCACATCCTTGTTTTTTGACGACCCTTCTGTAAACAAACAACAACTATTTAATTCATATCCGTTTTCTCTATCTAGATAAATCAGAACACATAATACAGCTCCGACTATATTAGAAGTGACGTTTATTTCATTTTGATGTTGGCCCGTATTCACTGCGCTGACGAATTGTTAGATTAAAGGACAGACGACATATTGTCATCTATGATGGAGATATTTGGCGTTTTAATTGTATTCTATGCCATTTTATTGGGCGCTGAGGTAACTTTCATCGATATCCATAGTATTTAGGTTAAATATCGCTATCAAAGATTTTGCTTCCCATAGCGTCTTTTATATACTTATGTATTTATGTAATTAAGGACATAAATTAATTAGTGATCATTCGCCATCAATTTAGTCGCACGTTTTAGAATTACCCGGATGTAACATTGTCATTGCAATCGTTAATAGGCCAGGAGTTTGTTGGGTCACAATTATCGTGGAACTTGGAAGCCGGATAATGGAGAAACTCGCGAAGAATGGCTCCGTTGCCATGGATTCAGATGTAAGACGTGGGACGACACCCGGAGAAAGCTAGAAGAATTTAAAGCCATCTTAGCCAAAGCCAACAACAAAACTGATGTAAGTGATACTCTTGTGGCTGTCGTTAAGGTACGTTAGGTTTAACGGTTGAAACGTGAACACTTTCCAATTCATACTTTACGATGGACAAACAAACCTACAGCCTAACTAATTTCGAACACAATTATGTTGATACTAAACATTTTATTATTAATCCTTATATATATATATACATATATATATATATATATATATAAGAGAGAGAGAGAGAGAGAGAGAGAGATCAATGAGTTTGAGCCTTTGTTTGAGGGATGTCCTTCTTATCGAAACAAAATGAGCTCTGTAGAAATTCCCCATAAACGGCATTTTGTAATATATGGCGAAATAATACGAAAACAACCCATTTGCTTAATTATTTAGCTCTCAAAACGAGTTGCATTCTTATGGATAGAAACCAGATTCCTAAATGTATTTTACTAGTTTGAAAATCAATTTATGATAGTTACAAAAGTCTTCCTCTGCAACGTGTAATATTAGCTTAACATTAAAATAGTGCTGCCATATGTTAAGTATGCTGGTTCAAGATAGTTTCTGCATGCCGTAGATTTAAGTACATGTGTACGAAACAGATTTCTGAACAAATGGAATACGTTTTTGGTTACGTATTCAATGTATAATCAAAGCCCTTTGAAAGCTAAACAATTTTGTCGAGATTATCATCACATATGTTTCCAAAATACAATTTGGGGGACGTCTGTGCGCCGAAATCAACTAAAATAAATTATACTAGAAGACACATTTAGTTGAATATATATCACTTCCGCTCAACGCACATAATGATGCTACGTTGTTATCTTTTCTTCATCTCTATTCATTTAATATGGTACATATAATTATGACAATCCTCATTGGTAAGACTGACTTACAGTTTCTCACAATCCGCTCATACATATTAAAATTTCAAGATTCTAGATATAAGATATAGATGTATAATGGCCTCAAAGTACAGCAAGATAAGGCAGTTTAGCGTCCAAACAACCGTAAATCATTGGGTTCATTCCATTTTAGATTGCTGTTTAATTGTGAGGTTAGTTTTTAGTATTTCAAAGTGGTGTGTGTGTGTGTGTGTGTGTGTGTGTGTGTGTGTGTGTGTTTTATAAAGATAGTTAAGGCGCTGGCACAGGTGTTATACTTTCATTCAAACAACAATTAACTCCAAACTGATTTTAAAAAAATATTTAATTGTAAGTATAATTAATTACCGGTAAAATTAGAGAAAAATGAAAAGAAAAAAGAAAATTTCTAAAATAATCCAAAAGAGGATAATCTAAATATAAAAAAAAGAAACTATGATTAAAACAAAACCAGGCTTTGTGTCGAACACTACGGCCAAGAAAGATTAAACCTAAAATGGAGAAATAAAATATTAATACACAGTATGAATAATGTGTGAATAATATAAGCATAAATCAGAATAAATTCAGATTAATACTAATAGCAGCGATATAACACGACTCAACCCAATAGCAACGACCGGTTTCGACCTATTCAAGTCTTCATCAGGTTGCATAGAATGTCTAACGTTACGAAACATTTTTTGGTAGATGAACCACTGTTTTGATTTTGTTCATCTGAACTTATTTCGGGGTCGGCATAACACCATAAGATACCCCCAAAACGCAGCAACTGCGACAGGTATTTATCTTCGCAGATGGTCGACAGTGGTTCAGACGATAGTTTGGATGGCTGTATTTGGCTAACAGGCGATCAACTGGATCAGACGATGGCCGAGATCCGGAATCGGTCGAGGGCTCGAAATGCAATCAACCGCATTCAGATCGTAGACGGATCCCGGAGACATCGGAACAGAAATAAACATAATCGACACAAAAAGACAGGTCATCACGGGATACACAAAAGGAAGGTTACCAACTTCAGGAAGTACCCCATCACCAAATGGACAACGAAAACTATACACTGGAAATTTGACGGTCAACATAGTAAGGTTTGATCTCTGCCTATTATTGGGAATTTATAATGGTTAGGGTCTCCTATTCGAAATACGGTTCGTGTCTTTATTTGTTAGCATTTGTGTGTGTTTGTGGGTGAGTGCGGGTGTGTGTGTGCGTGCCTACCTGTCTCGGCCTGTCTGTCCGTTTGTCTATCGTATACAAAGCGTATTGTTGTTCTCTCGTGACTTTTCTCTCATATTTTAATATTCGATTACAGGTGAAGAGGAGCGAGAGATAATACGAGGCGCATTTAGTCATTGGCAGCAGCAGACGTGTTTGACATTTAATGAACTTGGCACAATCGAACCCTACACAGATAACCACATCCTAGTTACTAGACAGGCAACTGGGTATCTCTCTCTCTCTCTCTCTCTCTCTCTCTCTCTCTCTCTCTCTCTCTCTCTCTCTCTCTCTCTCTCTTCTATCTATCTATCTTCTCTCTCTCTCTCTCTCTCTCTCTTTATCTCTCTCTCATTTATATATATATATATATATATATATATATATATATATATATAATTTAGCATTTTAATTAGCTACATGATTTTCTACTATAATAAGCTGATGTAGTCTCCATCCTGTTAATTTGTTTTATATATTTCTATTCACTCTACAGCTGTCATTCGTTCGTTGGTCGAATTACCACTATACCGCAACAACTAAACCTACAGAGGGCGTGTCTGTATAATGTAAGGAACAATGTCGTACGAGTGTCATTAAAAAATATAAAATAAAGTTAATTGATCGGTGTAACAACTAATCGTCGTACGGACAATGTGCCACTTACAATCATTAGTCATTGTGCACTAAACAGACTTGTATGTCGCTGGATTTAGGTATGAACCATCACACGCACGCACGCACTCACACGAACCCCCTCCCCACACACACACATGCGCGCACACACACGCGCACACACTTGCGCCACGTGCACTTGAAACAAAGATTTTTACAACATAATCTAATGCCATTTGGGTTGAGTTTAATATCTGCTTTTGCTATTGTTGCCACATCAGAGGTAATAGCATTATATATATATATATATATATATATATATATATATATATACATGTATGTATGTAGGTATAAATGTATGTATAAGTATACTTTTTATGATAGCTTGGCACACCTGTCCACGAAATAGGCCACGCTTTAGGACTGTGGCACGAACAGCAGCGATCTGACAGAGATAGCGCTATCAGAGTGTTATGGGAGAATCTTGGGTATTACGTCGGACAGTTTTATAAAGGAGACACCAATAACCTGACACCATATGACTACGGCTCAGTAATGCATTACGGACCAAAAGTGAGTAAATTAGATATATATCTCAAACCACTTTTTCAATGTTCTCTCCGTCTCTTTCTTTTATTTAATGCACAGGATATATATATATATATATATATATATATATATATATATATATATATATTATGTAAATGCATGTCATAATATTCATATTTTGTATTATTAAGGACGGTTCAATCAATGCTGAAAACACAATGGAGACCCTGAATCCATGGTATCATCATAACTTAGGACAACGAACTGGACTCTCTTTTCTTGATGCTAAGGCTATAAACATGGCATACTGTCAGGGTAACTTTTACGCTTAAATCGCGTAATGTTAGATGCATTTCCACGCTCAATACTGAGAGTGAGAGAGAGAGAGAGAGAGAGAGAGAGAGAGAGAGAGATCAGCTTCATATTTACTAGACACATATAAACGTGTTGTTATAGTAACGTCGATTCTTACCTTCTAGACGCGTGTAGTGATCCTCTCGTCAGATGCCAACATGGCGGCTATCAGGATCCAAATAATTGTTCCAGATGTAAATGTCCGGATGGACTAGGTGGTGTATTTTGTGATAAGGTGGCGCCACCGGAAAATGGTAAATACACTTCAGATTCATTAATTGTTGAAAATAAATTATCATTCATAATCGCAATCAATCATTTATGCTATACTTACAGCTGTGTGTGGTGGAGATATGACGTTATTATCTATGCCTTTGTATATAGAATCTCCCGGTTATAAACAAGGTGGTCCATATCCCAACCACATCACATGCTCGTGGATAGTCAAAGTAAGTGAATCTTCATTCAGATTACAGGGGAGTTGTTTTCTTCTAGCATGGTTAACATAATATATCAATTGATTTATCGCACACACATACACACACACACACACACACACACACACATATATATATATGTTGTAATCATAATTCTTCCTTATATGTTTGCATAAAATCCATTAAAAAAATAATTAAACTGGGTATTATATCATGTATTTATACCCGTACATACCATAATACAGGTACTTCAAGGTTCACGTATATCACTGAAGTTCGAAGGAGAGTTTGCGGTCTATGCTTACTATCAAGAACAATGTCATCACTGGGTTGAGGTTAAGTATAAACAGGACATCGGTGCTGAAGGGCCTAGGTAAGTGCTGCCACGCACATTAGTCAGTAACACATACACACACGCACGCACACGCACACACACACACACACATAAATACACACGCACAGACACACTGTATACATGAAGAATACGTAGAAACAACACCATCATACAGTCTGGGTTAATTCATGTTACGTACAATCCAAAATATGATGTCCACCTTCCAGCTGTTCCTTAACAACCACGACCTTGAACTCTTGAATTTATCGTTTGAGATTATTGGGTGAGTGACTGAGAGTGAGTGGAAGAGTCAGTCAGTCTAGTCTTAGCACTGATCATCCCGGGGACATATAATCGACGGGCTACTCCCAAGGGAAATTAGTTGATCAGGCTGAAGCCGATGGATGAAACACCCCCGCAGACAAAGGGGAAGTCTTCAGCATAGTACGCTACTGTCTTCGCTACGTCAGCGCCGTTTCAGATTATTGAGAACTATTTCCATTAATTGTATATATTTGTACAGGTTCTGTGGCAATAGATTGCCTAATGATACAATTATCAGCGAGGGTGAAGAAATGTTAATTATTTTTAAGTCGAACTGGACAGATGATGGCCTATATAGTCGTATAGGATTTAGAGCTAAACTGGAGAAAGGTGTGTATTATAACGCACGCACGTGTGTGTGCGCGCGCGCATGTTCTTATAACTTACTAACTGATGAAACATCACACACTTAATCTAAAATTTATGATTCTGCGATAGTGTCCTTTCATCCGCATCTAATACAGACAGTGAAACACACATAGTCACATCGACAATAGTTTCAATAAATAGTTTGCGTTCTCTACGTTTTAGTTGATCCTGGTGATGGAACAGCTACAACTAGTGCTGCTTCGTCAACAACTACTACCACCACGACTCCAACAAGAAGAACCACAACCGTTACAACTCCAACAACCACTACTACTACATCTACAACTCGAGCAACTACTACAACTACTTCTAGCAATGGTAAGTATTGGTGTGTTTTTTTAATTATCAGTAAAACAATTGAAACTATTCATATTTCTATTTGTTACGTTGTCAGTGTCCAGATAGTTTTTTTTTTGTTTTGTTTTGTTTTTAAAGTAAGCAATAGCTCCCCAAATAAAATGACTATTATAAACTGATACACCGATCTACAATTCTATTTACCACACAGATTGTCAAGTAGTAGATGTGGTGCTGGTGATAGATTCTTCCGACAATGTAATACGTAATAACTGGTACAAGATAATTATGTTTGTCAACAGTATCATATCCCAGTTTAACGTGGCTCTTCCAGCAGTACACGTTGGCGTCATCATATATGCTACTCACGCCGATATAGTACTGCCACTAGACGGCTATGATTCAATCAGTGATGTCACCAAAGTCGTAGACGCCATTCGGTTCTTAGGTGGTGCGACCAATACCGATAGCGGCCTTTCGGTGATGCGTTCCCAGTTCAGTTCTTTGGGTCGGCTGAATGCCGCAAAGATCGCTATCCTGATAACAGATGGGAAATCATCAGAACCAAAGTTAGCCATAGAGCAGGCATCTCTCGCGAAATCTGAAGGCATTCGACTCTATGTGGCCGGTTTAGGCGAAAACTTTGACTACAGTGAAGCTGCGAACTTGGTCGGTGATCATAAACACATAATTCAGATTGGGGCCTTCGAAGAGCTGGATTCACCGATCTTTAATTATGGTGACACGGTGCATGAAGTAGTCTGCTTCGGAGGTAAGAACCAATAGCGCATTATTAAATCGAATAATAGCACCTACTTCTATACATGTTGGAATAGCATCTGTTATCTTTACCAGGAGTAACTCAGACAACATCCGACTTGTCATGGTCTTGTGACTTTGAAGATGAAGCTCATCCGTTCTGTCAGATGATACAGGATCGGACCCTGGATCAGTTTGACTGGATACACCAATCTGGACGAACGCCTTCCGAATCAACTGGACCAACGGAGGCATACAATGGAAGGTATTATGCCTACGTAGAAGCCTCGGATCCACGAAAACCTGGAGACGAGGCTATGTAAGTAGGAGAACACACATAGACCACTTTCATTTATATTCCATTGTTTATTGCAATTTTAATCTATTCTTTTTTCCTTCTTATTGTCATTTATCAGTCTCTACCTCCCCAAATTCAACGCCGAAGGTAAACACTGCCTTAGCTTCGCATATAGCATGTTCGGATTTCATATCCGGACACTACAGATTGCCATAAAAACACGATCGGGATCCATCATGCCGGTCTGGTTGCTGACTGGGGAGCAAGGTGAACACTGGCAGACTGCAGATGTCTCAATTAATTTACAAAAAGATGATCAGGTATGATGAAGCATAACCTTGAACTAGTGTCCTCAACGGTATACTTAGTGTCTGCTGATTATTTTTAAATAACTTGTTTACGTTGCTCTTGTTTATCTTCAGATTACGATTATTGGCAAGAGAGGAGATGCATATTCTGGAGATATTGCAATCGACGACATACATATACGAGGAGGTCAATGTTAGGAATGAGTAACAAATAAATATCTGAATATATCCGAATAAATGAAATTCTTCTCCTCCAAGAAGCAATTTTTAACTTTTCTTACTCATATATGTATATATATATATATATATATATATATATATATATTAATATTGGCAATAAACAAACACACACATGCCATTATATATATATATATATATATATATATATGTGTGTGTGTGTGTGTGTGTGTGTATGTGTGTGTGAAAGCAATTTGACAATAAGATAAACTGATATAAAAATAAGATGAAAACATCTAAGTAATCATGTAACAAATAGCTTGATAATATTGGTAATATTTCAGTTGTTTTCAAAGTAGCACTTTTGAATTTGAAATATGTAAACAGTTGTATTTCTTGTGCTTTGCAGTAGACGAAACATAAAAAATATGTGCTTATATAATGTGCACAGAAATAAACTGTACATGGATTCATCATGTAATTGGTTATTTTTATTTAATTTGTTTTCATTGTGAATAGACATTTATTTTCCATTCAGAATACAACACATGAGATACAAATATGTACACCAACTTCAACGCAAATACCCATTCATTTTTACACAAGCAGGAAGGCGCGCGCTCACAAACACACCTACACACAACTCGTATCTGGTGTTCGTCTGTGTTCTGGACCATGACGAAAAATCCAATATAGTTTTCTTCAAAACAGAGATTTTTGGAACATAATGAATATACAATGATTTCATTTTTGAACTTTGTGAGGGTTTTCAAATGGTAATAAATGGTACCCTGGTGATAATCAGCATTAGACAGTGTTGCATACGCAGTGAATGAGCATTTTCTAAATATTCAAACGAGGAATCTACAAAAACGGTATCTTGAGCAGTTGTCCAGTCAACCAAATCTTGTGGAAAAGGATCAGCAGCATTGGTATGCTTCTTCGTTAATGTGTCCGCTGCTATGATTTAATTGGTTGGTAGATCTATATACTAGGGTCCACGAATTTTGTAGGAATCAGGATACTTGTACGAAGGCATCCCATTTAATTTAGCCGCATTCTGTTAATCCATAAGGTCAACATCTGGTAGACATCAAGCAAAGTACGTAATGTATACGAAGTTGGAATTAAGTTCATTATAAAACCGCGTAGAAGTGAATGTATTTTTGGTATTACCGAATTATGATGCTCTGAATTAACGAAATAAATAGATCATCTGCTGCAACTAGTAATAATGCACTGCAGATGTCACCTTAGGGATTTCCGGTACGAGAATGCGCCACAATTAATAGAGATCTACTATTTGCTTAAATTTTCAAATTTCATCTGCTTCGACTTAATCGTCATACCCAAACTCAAACAACAGACTATATCATCGTCTTTCTCGTTCAGGTAGCTCGGCCTCGTTAATAATAATAATTATTATTATTATTATTATTATTATTATTCTAATGACAGGCAGTTAATTATCTTACTATAGACCCGAAGGTAGACCCATTGCTGGCTTATTCTAAGGCTTTTTGGTCTGGTATTACTTATGTTAAACAGGCTAACATAAACTATAAATTGCACCAATAGTCTTCTATTTTTTTTTTTGTCTTTATTATAATCTATGTGATTGCTGACGTCCCCCCGCGTTATAGTACACGCTATCAATATCCGTACGGATTATTATTCGACGGTAAGGAAAACTGATTTGACCAACTCCGACGCGATCCCAAAACTATAACATCGACGTCATAACTAGCTATAAATATAACGCCAACGGGTTCATTTTTCGGGTGCAGGTTGGCATTAGTCGAAACAATAAAAGCTCCCTTGTTTTGACACAATTCACATTATCAGATAGCACAGTGGTTGGAGCAGTCCGCTACAATTCTTCAAGTCATAGGTTTGAATCCGGCTTTTATCTGTGTCTGTGGGGGGGGCGGGGGTGTCGAGGCAGTCGCTTCTCGATCCATTTTAGAAGGAAGAGAAAAAAACTCGATCAACTAACAATAGAATAAACGATGATTTATTGAAGTTTGTCGCGATTTGTTTTTAATTTTGAAAAACGTTCATTAGACATCAAATTATGTCTATTATACGTACGTTTATTCCGTCTTTTATACTCTTTTGTCTCTTTATGCTTTAGATGCCTTTTGACAATTTTTTTTAATTATTATAGATATCTTTCACAGTACGTGTTTAAAATGTTCTATATACTACATCCTTCACACACACACACACACACACACACACACACACACACACACACACACACACACACACACACACATATATATAAATAGAGAGAGAGAGAGGGAACCTCCGTGGTCAAGTTGGTAGTGCGTTGGACCTCAGATCACTACCACCTGAGTTCGAATCTCGCCGTGGGCATATCTGAAGGGTGTTTAATTTTTGACTTCATTTCATTACCCTTTTCAGGTCGCTCGGCCCATTATATATATATATATATATATATATATATATATATATATTCCGTTTAGATGTCTTATACATTAGAAGTCTTTTATATATAATTTCAGTTTTTAACCATATCCTTTACACGTCATTTTCACTTCGTATTTTAATCGTCTTTTAAAGTATATCTTTTCAATAGTTTTTTCACCACATTTACTCATTATACATCATAGATATCTCTTTTTCGATGTATCTGCGAATGGACTGATAGCACCATTGTTCGCAGATCTCCAAGCAATATAATTCAAATCGAGAGTTAGTTTTGTCTGTAGGGTGTTTCATCCTTCATTTTGCTTCGCTATCTTCCGAAATTCCTTGACCAATTTAACATACTACGTACATCGAAGTGGCCATACTATACAGCCTGACATCGGCACGTATTTGAGGTTAATGAGGAACGCTTCTGAAAAGAGTTCGCCAGATGGCGTTGCTACGCAACTAGATTGTATCTAGCCATTCTTAAGCTTGTTGAGTTAAAAAAAAAATGGTTTTTTTTCAAGTTATAGCTAATAAAAGACTAATAACTCACTAAAACATATCCTATCCACTTAGGTTAAAATTATATAATGTTTAATATGATTAAATAAGCAATATAAATAGATGGAAATACTTTCCAGTAAGCAGAGTGCTGAAGTCCATAAAGATTTAATCATTTGACACCTCACGGAGCTCGTAAAGTTCATGCTACGTGAATAATAATATGTTTATATAATAATTCTAAGATAATGTTTAGGCGTTTAAGATAGTCACGGAATAAACATATTTCTTGCCCAATGTCTTAGATTTCTATGTTTTCAATCAATCAACTAGTTACTTCTTGGCTTTATCTTGATATATTCGTTTATTTTGAGAAATTCTGATATAGAAATATCACAAAATAGTAACCAGGTAATCAATGGCAATAAGTGGTATCATTAGCATATAGTTGTATTGCAGCGCCACTCTGCGGATTAGCTCCAAAGTACCCTATAAGCAAAGACTATTTATAACAAGACGTGTTACTTCGCGTTTTAACATGGGACGCCATTTTGAATTTTTAAATAAAGGATATTTAAAAAATAAGCATAAGAACTTGAAGTAGACACGCCCCTATTTGACATGAACCAAGCAGTAGGCCCAAGCAGGATATATCTAGATCTATATTTGTTTCCGACAAAATCTGATTAAATTTTATTAACCAGTATTAACCTATTAATCACAAAATGGGTATGTAAGATATACATAAGCTTACAGTTACATGTACTGGAGCCACTGAAGATGTTATGGGCGGGAGGTATATTTTACTTTATTATTGTTAATAATATAATTGGACTTCTAAAATTACATTACTATAATCAGATAATTTTTCCCTAATTACAATAATTATAAGTAGCTGAGTATTTACATGATCACCTGGATCCATATTTATTTTTAAACGTAAGCAATTGGTACTTATTGATATATATGGACTTCTATTTATAATTTAAATGTTATGAAATTAATTATTAAATACCTCAATTAGTGGTAGAAACATTCATTTTGTTATTTTTTCTATTGACAGAAGTAAAATATGGGTTATTAATTGTTGTCTTTCAGATATATGATGAGGAAAGATTTAAATTACTTGAATACTAATTGATACTTATCAATATTAATGGTGAAAATTGATATTATAAAATTAATTAAATAAGAAACAAGGCATCAAACCCATGAAAGGATTACTAGCACCTGAATTAGTACTTGAATGTTCAGCTCATGTGCTTTAATTGGTATACTTCTCTTCATAACTTAAATGCATATCAAATCAAATTCTTTAACCAACTTGAAAAAAGGAAAACATGTGTTTATACATTGTGTATGCACTTGATTCAAGTCATTATTTTACAAGGTATTGTTCTTTTTCAGTCCTTGAAGTTCTATGATAATGAGATACCATATAAACAGGCCAATCTCTTGGTTACAGATTTACTGGTGTTATCTGTTACAGTAGTCAATGCATGTGTTTATTACATCTCTGTGTATATTCTGTCTAACTTTAAACAGTTCACTGATCTGGACTAAATGTAATATTTTTGTAGTAGTGGTTGTTTAGAGCTGGAAGCAATTTGGGTTATTCTGTCCATTTGATAACAAATGACTGATTGTAACTATAGATGAACCCGTGACACAAGATATTTGATGCCGTTTATTGTATGAAAGTAATAATTTCTCTATCTCTAACATGTTAACGCAAACATAAATATTGTTAATATTCCATGTATATTCTTTGTTCTCAGCTGGGCAGGACTATATTGCATGGTCTATATTATTGAGGTGTAGACTTTAAATGAACTCATAATTTTTTTAGTTAATATATGATTAACGGACATGATGAATATATGGTGAATTGTGTTATGGTTGCGTTATAATAGCTGTATATATCATTATATGTATATATCCAAATAACAAAATATGGACTATGATAAACTGACATGATGAAAGTATGTTTGTATGCATTTACCTCATATATACCTAATTGTTTTCATTAAAAAAAACTTGTGAAAATTACGCCTTCCACACACAAAGCTGTGAAATAACCTAAACCACGTTCAATTATTTTCTGATCAGCTGTCAAATGATCGCAAATTGTAGGCTATGAATTAATTAAGTGACTGGGCTGTGAAATCGCTTAATTATTTATTTACAGTTTCAGAGCTTCGTTTCCTTCGATGACACGTGTGCACAATTAAAGTGTCAATTAATAAAAGAGTATGTGATCATGTAACATATAGTACTAGTATTGGCAATTCATTTCAACCATGCGCATACATGTACACGTTCATTTTAGGCGTTATGTACTACCAACTCACGGCGCTATCTGAGCGTCCACCGTATTTCATCAGAGCTTAAACAGCACCGCCCGACCATCACTCGTAAACGCAAAAATAAAACTCAGCAACGTGATAATTTCGCCTAAAACATGTTTGCTGTTAAAGAAATAGGCTATTATTTATAAGGTAAACAAAGGTCGGTAATTAAAAATTCCTTAATACTATCATAGAATACTTTAGTTATAGTGTTTTAAATCCCTGTCTGATTAGTCATACAGTTAGCCATATACTGGTCCCTGTTAATATATAACAGGTGACCTAATTTATTTTCGTACTGAGAGCTCTGACAACCCACCACAATGCTACCAAATATATACCTCAAGTATGTGTGTGTGTCTGTGTGTGTATGTATGTGTCATACACACACACAACCGATACAGTTTTTCACTAGTTGCTGTCGGCTAATATATATATATATATAGGTGTGTGTGTGTGTGTGTGTGTGAAGAAAAGGGCGCATGCGCCGGCCACGAACCCGGAACCAATTACAATTCATGTATGTAGTGGTCTAAATATGTCGTTAGTTTCCATTCAAGTGCGGATCTTATTTGTGGTGTTATGTTTAATACTCAACAGTGGTAGCTGGTGTTCTTGTTATAGCGTGAACTGTTCGGTAGGAAACGATCCACGTATATCGTGGGGACGTCAAATAGACTGCCGTCGACTTGGTATAGCGAACATACCAACCGGTTTACCAACTGTTAACGTTACTTCACTGTTACTGGGCCGAAACAACATCGAATTGGTGAAATACGACGACTTCAAGAACTTCACCGACCTTCGATACCTCGATCTGAGCAGCAACCAGATAGGCAACATAAGTGACGACGCATTCGCCGGCGTTCGAGAATTAATCCACCTTAACCTAAATTTTAATCGATTATTGAAGTGGCCCGGTAATGCCGTGTCTGGGCTGATCCGTTTGAAGGAGTTGTACCTGGATGGCGCGACTGATATCACGTTGGGTCCGCTTCCTCCGGGATTTGGCGATCTGACGAAGCTGGAAAAACTCGTCATCTCTGATTTACGTTTCGGAGTAATAAGCGACGAGTTCTTTTCAAAGGCCGCCGTCTCCTCCGTCACATTTCTGGATATGTCAGCCTGCACGATAGACGGAGTCGAACTCGGCGCCTTCAGGAACTTCACCAATATTCGGACACTGAAGCTAAACGTTGTGGTCGGTCTGAATCCCACTTTTCTTGGTAACATAATGTCTGATTTGGACAACACGAGCCTCGCAGTTCTCGATCTATTTGGCACGGATGGCATCAACAAAATAGATAAGTCGCCATTTGCAAATTTCCAACACAATGTATTAAAAACATTGGTACTCTCTTATTCGGCAGTTGGCGCTATTTATCCCGGAGCATTCCGTAACTTAGCCAGCTTACGGGAACTGCATTTGGACTATACCGAGCTAAAAGAAATTAAGGCCAATTGTTTTAATGGCCTCAAGTCTTTGACGTATCTAGATGTCAGCGGAACGAAGCTAAATCGATACAATTTCAGCGGATCTGAGTTGAAGAACTTGAAACTTCTAAATGTGTCGTATTCGTCGTACTTGTTTCATATGAAATCGCGCGGATTTGATAGACTCGGCTCTTTAACCGAGCTGATATTGGAAAATACAAACGTTGAAATATTGGAAGCATGTGTCTTTTGCGGTCTGCCTAACCTGACGAAGCTGAGGATGACCTATTCCAATTTTGAGAGAGTCGACTCGAATGCATTCGCCGGACTTACCAGCTTAGAGGTGCTCGATTTAACGAGCTCCGGAATCGGTTACTTAAACCAGAGCCTGTTTAACAGCATGACGTCCCTAAAGAGCCTGACGCTGGACAATAACAACTTCAGTCAGTCGGGCAGTGTGTCGGCCGACGTCTTCAGGATCCTGCCTAACCTGACGTATTTGTCGATGGAATTCTGTCAACTTTCATCCGATTGTGGCCTATTCCACCATCTTACCATGCTGCACACCGTTACGCTTAACGGGAATATTGGAATCCAATTCTCCGAACACGCCTTTCTGGGGAGTTCAAACCTGACGACACTGGTGCTGTCATTCACCAACACGACTACATTTCTTCCATCGGCATTAAACGATTTGATGTTGGACTATTTAGACGTCAGCTTCGACGGTCTGGCCAACATCAGCAAGATGAACGTTAGTTATTTGCATTCGGCAAAGTTACGGAGATTTGCTGGAAGAGAGAATCCGTACTCATGTTCGTGTGAAAATCTGAATTTTCTGATTTGGTTCAACAAGACTAATAAGGTGGCCGACTCCAGAGATTTATACTACTGTGGGGATCAGCTGCTTGTCCAGTTTGATGTGAGGAAATGTACCAACATGCTATCTTTTATCTTCAGTGTCACCACTAGCTTAGTACTAATTGCTACTGTAGGCATACTTGTGGCGTACCTAAATCGGTGGTATGTCTACTATATTTGGTACAAACTCTGCCGGAAAGCTTTCAATAAATTGGAAATGGAAGAAGAAAAGAAAATTCGAGACGAGGCCGAATACGATGCTTTCATTTCGTGTACTTACAAAGGCGCAGAGTTTGTGCTAAACCACCTCATCGACAAACTGGAAAATGGCCCGATTGGGGACCAGCGGTTCAAACTGCTATTTGAAGAGCGTGATTTTGACTTGGGGGTAAGCAAGGCCGAAGCTATCTATTCTGCAGTGAAATCAAGCAGAAAGACGATTATTATACTGACCGATGATTATATCGATGAAGAATGGAAAATGTACGAGTACGAAACAGCCTATTCCCGGATATCGAAAAAGGAAAGAGTTGTCATCGTAGTGTTGCTCGGAGTAGGAAAAATGGGAAAGCTTCCGCAAACCTTGGTCGGATTGTTGAGTAGCGACGACTGTATAGAATGGCCAGAGGAAGATAAACAGGGACAAGAGGTCTTCTGGCAGTGTCTGAAAGACGCTTTGAACAGGCCGACCTTCGTTGGACCAACTACAGTGTAAAAGAAAGCGGTCGTCAATTTTCATCTTTGGCGATGGTTTGAATTGTAAAAAAGTGTTTACGATGGAAGCAATAGCTTCTAAGTTGTGTTTTTATCGCTTCAGTGAAGATAAGGTGTACAGGTCAAGTCAGAACTGGGCTGCTTTCTTTTTTTTACATTACATTAAAATGCACGTATTATCAGTTCATCATGCAGCCCATTAATTATGTAATTTTCAACATTACGAAATCTGCTTCCTTCTACTACTAATTTTTTATAATGTCTTAGTGGAACAAAACTCACTTTATATTCATCAAAGGTGAACTTAAAAAGAAGAAATTAGCTCCCTATATTCAGTATGTTGAGTTGTCGGCGGTGAACATCGGAAATTATTAATTGGCACCTTATTTTTCTCACGAAAATTGAGGTAATATATTTTTGGCTACAGTCCCTTCCATTCAAAATGAAGATCTGCCAAAATACGATCTTAAAAGTAAAGTAGGCAATGTAACGGTCTATTTTTTGCACGCGCTAATTAATGGATTAAGATACGTTGATGTTTTATGATAAGCTATAAAACATAGCTGAAAATCATTGTATAAATATTCTAAAATTAAAATTTTCAATGGATGGACACATTTTTAGTGTTTGTTTAACCAACGTAGTTGACATGTCCAAGCACTGTTTTAGCGATTGGCGCTGGGTGTGCCAAAAACACAAGCTGACATTGTGATGAAATACGACATAAAAACTTTCTCTTTTAATCGGTTTTACATTAGGCAGTAGCTACGCGTACGTGAGCCGTACTTTATGCCTGTAGTCTAAACGTACGTGAGCCATTATTGCTAGAACTAACTCGGCCATTATCGTTTGGAAAAAAGATGCGCGCGCATCCTCACGTACGTTTAGACTTGGAGTCTAAACTTTCACGTACTGTAAAGTATACCGATTTGCTCGGTTTGTAAACCTCAGCTATTACCAAGCCGTTAGTGTTTAGTGAACCGTTAATAGGTAGGCTTCACACAGGTCCCGGAAAATCACGCAGCGTGATACAGCAAGCGGCAGTCATATTATTTAGAAATAACTAATAAATTTGACACTGATGGAAAAACAACGGCTTAAAAAGAGTGTCAGATTGCTGGGAATAATTAATTATTAATAAACGATAAAACGGTGACATGAAATCCATACGAGATAGGCTTAGATTTATATAAGTAGGCATGCACCGATATGAAAAGTTAATATTAAGTCAATCAGAAACAAATTATCTTGAGAGTTATCAATTAAGTACTGATACGATCAGATAACGGAAGTATCACGCTGGGTCTCTGGTCCGGGAATGGCTATATATTTTCCAGAGATTAATTTCTCGGCTCACAACATTGTGGGTGGGTGGCCACGTTAAATGGCACCGCCGTCTCCACTGAATTATTAAAAATAAAGGGGGACGTTAAGACCAGTGACCACCCTCAGGGTATTTCGGCTCTATCTTTCCGTACTGCTCCCCTGTGAGTGGGGTGGGGGGGAGGACCTTTCTCAACCGCTCCAACATAGAAGCTGTGCTAAATAAGCGACAGCCTGGGGATTCTCCCCGAACAACGAAACGGACAAACTCATGGGAGACAGCGAATAAGCAGTGAATAGAACAGTGAATGAAGCAGTGTCTCTCGCAGCTAGATATAGCGACGCGTGTTACCAGATAGATCTTTCGTATTGTGGAAATAAACCCTGCTAGACGTAGCAGCAAAATATACCGAGTCTTCTGTCTTCTTTGTGTGAAGGAACGCGCAAACGAATAAATAGAATTGCTGCCTAGAATTATATAGTACGTGTAGACAGTTCCTTTACAGTATTAGTATAAGGGTTAATCGTGTAAACTAATTAATTAATATATCTGTTACATAATTATTTCCAAGTAAAACGAATTTTGCACAGCTATGAACTTCTCCAAGCCAGTCTATGATATTGAAAACCAGCAGTTTTACTTGCTGTTTATTTTAACATAAATGTTTGACTGGTCATTGGAAAAAATTATCGCATTAAACCCATACACAACAACAACAGCAATAATAATAACGTTTGTTTAATAAAAACGCCCTTACTTTGATTCCCGAATAATATGTCTGTAAAAACACTATGAAGGAATTTGAATGGTAATAATTATTTATCTGTAAAAGCAACCTTGAACAGATGTGTTTTTCTAACAGATTAAAATATTTCAACAGACGACGCGTTTCTAATGTCCTCATGCAGTCCATTCCACAAAGTGGGGGCTGCAACACCATATGACTTAATTGAGCCGAGACACAGCCACCCAATATAATAATTCCCCAAATTATGTTTATGAAAACCCTATAAGAGGTGTAAAAAGATAAATATTATTGATCTGTGAAAGCAACCTAGAACAGGTGTACTTTTAGAAGAGATTTAAAATTTTCAAGAGACGACCCATTTCTAATATCTGCCGACAACCTATTCCACGGGGGCTGCAACACTAAATGCACAATCACCACATGACTTGAGTTGAGACACTGGCACCTACAATAATATCTGACTGGATGACCGGAGTTTTCGGCATGACATTCTAATGGACACCAGTTCACACAGATATTCAGGTGCCATGTCATTGATAGACATATAAGATGTTAATAAAATCTTGAAATGGATACGTTGTCTAACAGGTAGCCAATGTAATTTTCGAAGAATTGGGGTAATGTGATCAAATTTTCGCGTATTTGTCATTATGCGAGCTGCACTATTCTGAATTTGATGAAGGCAATTGATGTTATTATCAGATATGGCATATAACAGGGACTTATAATAGTCTATACAAGATGCAACAAAGGCATGGACTACAGTAACAAGTGCTTCTTGTGTCAACAATGCTTTTAAACAGTGGATGTTCTTAATGTGGTAGTATGCAGCTCGGCATACTGATGTGATGTGTTCATACAAGTTAATAAATTTGTTAAAAATAACCCATAAATTTGTTTCTTACCCATTAGGGGTAATTGAAGATGTACCCATCTGTAATGCTGATGTCCTTAGGTTTTTAACACAATGTGGTGATGCCAAATAGATAATATTTGTTTTATTATCATTTAATTTTAGAAGATTTTTAGTCATCCTTAGCTGAATATCATGACGACAATATTCTAATTTTATATACTGCTTTGTGCCATCAACATACGATTGATATTTAACGCCATACCTCTGGGGCTATGATGACAACATCAGATAAAATACCATGAATAGACACTCTCTAGGAGCTTTGTTCCAAATAAGATTGAAACAATTCAAGTACTTCACCTGACAGATCAAACACTTCTTTCAGTTTAGAGAAAAATACATTATGATCAAGTGTATCAAATACAGCAGGCAGGACCATAAAAAAAACAAGTAATACCGGCTTACTTTGATCAATTGACATCATAATAACATTTTTCACTTGAACCAAGGCTGTTTCAGTGCTGTTACCAGTATTATATGCAGACTGTAGCGATTCATGAAGGTGATCTTGGGGAAACCACTTAGAGATAATTATTTATTAACTATCTTTGTAATCAGCTTATCAGAACATCCAAGCACCCTTTCACAAGCCACGTAGGGATAAGGTCAACTGCCCAGAAAGCATTAGATTACCCTTTCAGCAGCTGCATGTCTGATGTCACTCTCTGTAAGAGGCAATAATATATCTATCATGGACATGCAGGACTCGTCTAACAATGGCATACCCGCGATAAGATGCAAGAAGGGAAGCCAGTGTGTATATATTTAGTATCTTTTGACAGGACAAATTATTAAAATAATGGGCCATATCTTAGTCCGAGTGCATCATATTTGGAAGGACAGTATGATATTTATGTCGTACTTTATTCACAACACTGAAAACAGTCCTTTGATTTTCCTCGCAGGGTTTGATCTTTTTGTTGTAATATTCTGATTTGGCAGAGGCGAGGGTATTTTTAACTTCAAAATTACTGTCGTTGAACATTTCCCAATAAACAAACAAACTGGTCTTGATCCACAGCCACTCAAGAAAGTGTTAAAAGTCATTCCAGACAATTTTTGCCCGGGCTGGTTTCTATCGGGGACGGGGAAAATGACAGAATAAAATATAAGACGGATTACTACTTATTGTACAATAAGTAACATGGATTTGCGCCGGGACGCTCCCACTAATGTGATCTATTTGGATTTTCGTAAAGCCTTTGATACTTTGAAAATTATATCCTAAGGAAGTGGGTTAATTCAGGGTCGATCTTGTTTTGTTTTTTTGAAAATGATTTTTCCTGAAGAAGTAATTAAGAAGCTCTGCGAAGATATTTTCAGATACTTGAAGATCACGATACACTACAGCACGATACTGATCGACACCATGATAGAATAATCCTACAGATGGCAGATATATGGGTAAAAGCAAGTGTCCCCAATATATATTGCAGTTTGAGATTACTTCATATTTTTCAGTTATTTATATCGTATACTATATTTTGTAATATACTTCTCATTATATTTATTGATCTATTATTATGCATAAATCCACCATTTAACCTGGATTTAAAATGTTAGAAACAACCACTGACACAGAGAAATTTCATCTTTGATTTGGCACAGGACGTCGTATAAATTTAATTATCTATAAATCCCCACAATAACTGGGCCATGTGGCTGCAAGTCATTCAATCACCTCGCTCTGATTTAAATTAAAAATAACTATAGCACAAACCACTTATGGAAACACCCGTTTATTAAATAACATACCAACGACATTTGATCAACTCGTTATATAGCCGCCCACTTTACAATCCGAACGTAACAAGTATGTGCACCATATATGATAAATTACATAATATTGCATACCTCTGACTTTAGCTAACCACGATCGGTTGTAAACCGATATTCCACCCTTAAAACTTACACCCACTGATTACACAAACAACAAACCAAACAAATACCATACTGAGGGGTCTCTGCACAGGATGAAACTGATGAAGTTCTTGGTCAATGAAAGCACAACGTATCACAAACTGCGGCAGTCAGCCCAAACAACCCTTGCGTTCATAACGAATCTCTTCGGCGTTTTAAGCGTAAACCTGACCTATTATCAATTGGCCTACTATCAGGGCCTTGTAAGGTCATTAAGCTGTCAGCGTACCATACGTTCGACCCCACCCCCCTCCACAGGCTCCTGAAACTGACCATTGTAAGAAAACCTATATACGCTTTAGGGTGAGTGGGTGTTTTTAAGCCCCGTCACACCAGGGAAATATGGCCGAGGGACGACCACTCGAGTAAACATCCCACAAACACAGGTACGAGTCTGGTTCGATCCCACAGCCTGGTTGTTAACGCTGAAACGACGGCACTACCGGAGTACTGGTATATGCTATAGAACTGTTTTAACAGTGTTTTCACTGGTTGTTAGTTAATGTTGTACACAGAGCTGTACATATAGAATATTATTAGTAATAAGTGACAATTTTATAGCGCCCTATCCAGCTATATAGCTGTTTTAACGGCGCTTTACAGTATCATTATCCCTGACTTAGACCTGTTCCAATCCAGCACACATCTCAACTCCCAAGGGAGCATACAACGCATGCTGCCATTAAAGCCGCAAAGCGTTACTCAAACACATAGCCATCACGTCCTGTCAGGTTCTCATTTGTATGGATGAGTGAACCAGTCGCCACATGACAGCATTACAGCTTCCGGAGCCTCAAACCCCTGACCCTTCGGCTATGAGTCATACACTCCAAGCAACTGCGCTATGACACTGTCACCAACTGAGTTGTTATTGGTGGAGTCCAACTTTGGCTCAAGATTGTACATCACAGTTGATGTGTTATCAGAGTTCCAACTGTTCTTCTACCTCTTCACTAATACCACACAGAAATGTAATATTTATAGTTGAATATAACTTTATCATTGGTCATATATTCCAACAAATAATAATAATAATAATATACTTTTAATAAAGTGCCCTTACTAGCAGGAGCCACTCAAATGCTTTGAGCAGTGAAGTCTTTTATACAATGTATATAAACCCACTTAAAAATGTTGAACCGTGGATATTGTTTATAAAAAAACAAACCTTAAACAGGTGAGTCCTAGAAACAGGTTTAAACTTTCATGATATACTGAAATATCTGAGTCACTATCTGATCAACTTAACGGAACAGCTATAGTCAAGACACGGTAAATAAGTACTGTACTGTGTATATCCCCAACAACATCCGTATTTCTCCACATGCCACTAATCGAAAATAACCATCGAGAGACAAATTTGTTCGAGTTGCTGAAAGTCTACTGGTAAGTAAGTCAATCTGTATTAAATATGGAACAATTAAATATACTACATATCAATATTATGCCTTGTGTGTGTGTGTGTGTGTGTGCAGGCACACTTGCAAGCATATAGTAAACAATATCTGCAAATGATATGCACGTACTGTTAAAATAAAACATTTTAACAAATGATTCTTGGATAATAGGAGTACGTTAGTTTTGATCAATTCCTTAACAATTGCGGCTTTAGAATAACTCTTATCAACACTTGTTGTAAAGTATCCTGCTCATCTTCCCTTGCTATATCTACATACTATCTGTCTGTGAAACCACTGAGTCCCTCCATCTCTCTGTCCAGACATCTGTCGTTCTGGTTTATCTCTGATGGAATTAAACTGAGCAACACTGTCGTCGTAAGGCCACTAGACCTGCTCATCGGAGTCGAGACCGTGTTCGGCATAAAAGTGGTTTATCGCCTTGAGTATTTCCTCCATTGAGACGGCGTACTCATCGATGTTGCGAAGGAGACTATTCTCATAGTTAGTCTTCTCAACATCGGTGACATCTTGCGACAGATGTTGAAGAAACTCTCTTTTTGTTGGAACCTTCTTGACGGCAAGCTGCAAAGAAAATTATTTCTTCAATAAACACTCATTTACAACACATAATCAGGTATTACTAGTCCCTGTACTGATTTATGTCCAGCCGGTAAACTGGATGTGTTTTATTTCAGGTAAATCTAACACAATACAATTATTACAAGATTTTTCTTTTTTAGAATAATGAACAACACTTAATTAGTATTATTATATTGCAGTTTTATATAGAACCTTTTCCCTGTAAAAAAACGTGTTCAAAAGTACTAACAAAAGACTGAAATAAAAAAATTACATTAAACATATAAAATATTAGGACTAGACACATCATTATAACCAAATAAAATCAGTAACTAGACAATTTTGATATTGTTATAGGCAGGGTTGGGTTTTGGCGGTAATTTGTTTTACATTTACATTGTAAAAAATGGTTAATAAATGTAAAAAAACCTGTAAAAACGTAAAATAGTGTAAAAAGTGTTATTCATTATAGCTGTAAGCCAATTCTACCAGTCTTAGTGGATGGTGTTCAATACATTTATGCGATAGTGTCTTTGACATACATTAATTTGATTAACTCACGTACAAATTCATGAGTCAATTATTGAGTAGTACTACTCAATATTTGACCCATGAATTTGTACACGAATACTAGGAATATAGCAAAATAATGGCATTTATCATTTTGCACACATAGTGACTACTGTCCAACTGAACTGTTACAGGTATGTAATTACGGAAAAAAATAATTATAACAGAAAAGGTGTTATTCTCATGAATGACTCGACGATGACATTATACCCTGCAGTATTTATTACTCTCCAAAAAAGTTCCTGGATTAGTAATTTCGTGAGATATTTGTTCAGCTGTGATAATTCTGATAGAAAATACAAAATCTATTGCTGTGATTCCTTTTAGAAACGTACTAGAATTTTGCTTCAGCTGTATGTAGGTTCCAAATCACTAATTTTCTTTTTCATGGATTAACATGGATTTTACCTGATAAATATTGCGTTTGTGACTGAAAGGCTTATAACGTCATAGTTTTGGGTTGTATTAATGTATCTGAGTCCGATTCACTTTTGAGGGTACCAAGAAGCCATCCAGTAATGTACAGATTGAGAGAGAGATCCTTCTGAGCATCAGCTCCCAGGATGTGGAACGAGTTGCCAAACCACATTAAACACGCAACAAGTAAGACATATTTTGTAAGGTTCTTAAAACCCATTTGTTTAAATTGGCATATTTATAATATTAAACCAGTTTATTACGTATGAAACATATTTGATCTATATGAGTTCAGAATATGTTTCAATTGTGTTTTAAACGTTAAGCGCCTTAGAGCAACTTTGGTTGAATAAGGCACTACATAAAATATCATTATTATTATTATTAATGTGCCATTTTTAACTGTTATAGGTGTATCACAGGATTAAGAGCTGACTTGGAATCTGTGGTGTGTGCCCTTGTTGAGACATCTGCCATTATTGAAATGAATGACGAGCTACTCACGCCAAATACGCCTCGGACAACCCAGCTGTGGTAGCATTTTAATGTTTTACCATATGCTGTTGTAGCTGCTTCACCCAGATCACGCACACCAGAGACATACTGCAATGCCAGCTCATGAATAAACTCAAGCCCTCTATGGAAATAGATAAAATAAATAAGAAACCCAGTCAATAACAAATGTTAAATGTAATCGGAGGCCAATTAACAATGTAAACAATCAACAAATGTTCTGCTCGGTTGTTTTATTTTCATTCACATTTTACAGCATGTAGTATTTGTGTATGTGTGTGTGTGTGTGTGTGTGTGTGTGCATGTCTGTTTGTGTGTGTGTGTGTGTGTGTGTGTGTGTGTACATGCATTTTTACCTTTTAAGCCAGAGCAGGGCTACTGTGGCTGAGTTCGGATTAGCATGTTGTTTATTTGTCACCTCGTATAACACTATCTTCTGTAGTGTATCAAATTGTTCTGGAGCAGTGGAATATTTATGGTAGATCTTCTGTAAAGGTTATTAAATCATCAAATTGGCAATGTTTAGGAAAAATCACATTACAAACATGATAAAAATATGGGACTAGTTCTTGGACACATGGCCATAGATAGAGTGAGCAACAATGTGTCATCGTCTTTCAGACTTCTTTTTCATTCTGAATAGAGGAGAACATATATTGTCACAGAATGTCACTGAACACTGACAAAATTGAGGTTCATGAAACACCAATATTTCTATATTTGTGCATACTTTCATTATTTATTTTTAAATCTAATATATATTTCTAAGGAATCTTAAATCAGACATGTGTGAGAGCATCTAGGTTTCACATGTATTTAAAACACATTTATGATAACAATAATAATGATTACGATAATAATAATAATAAAATATATGTTGAAAAATATACATTGACACAAGAATATGAAAATACTGTGTCAAACTAGAAACAGTTATGGAGATTCACTGTAGTTTTCAACCTCAAAAGACAAAGCTGACTGCTTAATTTGTAAACAACTAGATTTCACTTGAAGAGATTATTTTTGAATGGATACCATTTTCATATAAATACTGATAAACTTCTGCAAAATGTAATGCATTAGACATGGAGTCAACTACACTATATTACCAGGTACAAATAAATGATAAAATTAAGTTTCTTTAACAAATACCGTAGCAGCTCCAAAATACAGATTACTGAATCTAAGGATAAGACTAATTAAACATTTTCTACAAATGTTACAAAAGCATGTAGACTTTAGAAATAATGTACTTTATTATTATTATTATTAATATATTTTTAACAGTAGTCATTGAAAGTTATTTTAAATCAAATAAACCAGTATTATGTAAAAACAAAAACCGATTTTTCTTCTTCCAAGATCAATTATTTTGTTACCGGTAATTAATATGAATTCCATAAGTGTTCGTGTACACAGACAGTTTGAATGTAGAAAAAAAGTGCACAGACCTTGATGTTCCCATCAATGTCAAGTTTTACTGGAGTAAAGGCAGTGGAATTGAGCTTCTCTGCGAATAAAGAATGGCAATATTCATGAAATATATAAATTGCAACATATGCAAAATGTGGTTAAGTCAAAAGAAAGAAAAGAAAAAAACATGCCTGCAAACTAAATGGTAGAATGAACAAACATTTACAAAACACTATTCCATAATGGTGAAGGCTTCTAAATGATACCTTAATCATTCACATTGATGGGGTGTATGTTTTCATGAGTGCATGGCCACTGGCATTAGTTGGGTCTGCTGTTGTTCTAAATGAGTATGGAAGTGATCAAGTGATAATGATTGATGTTTTACAGGTAGTAGTGATCCCTGGGTCACCCTATGTTGGCTGCATTTCTATGTACTTCTCTGCTGTGAGCAACAGAGGAAGGAGTCATTTTCAACACACCTTCAGATACACAAGTACATGTAGACATACGTACATACGTTCATGATACAGATACAAAATATGTGTGGACGCTGCGAGTCCCAATCATCTAGAAGTTAAGGATACTACACTAGGTGCCAAAGACTGTTTCTCTTAACCACAGAAAATTGTGTGTTCAATTTCACAAAACAGTCAAATATCTATTCAAGGAAATATTTCTTAGCTCACAACATCACGACATTAAGCGGCACTATGACGTGATGTTAAAGTTTAGCTCCAATCGGTGATGACGGCTAATGAATCAAGACAAACCTCAAATCCGCTACTCAACTGTAAATCAGTTTCAGCAAAGAAAAAGGGTGGCGTGTCGTATTGGTCTGGTATGGAAATGCATTAAGCTACAACATGATATACAAAAATATTCCCAGGTACTTAGCATGGTAGAATTGCAAACTTCAACCAGGCAAGCAAAACATCACAACAAAACGAGATAGTACGTCAAATAATTTAGCTCATCTGCTTCGATGGTGAATAAATCATAAGCGTCGCATCAGAGAAGATGACGGATTCGAATGCACACCTATAACTTTAATGCATTTTTTGATTTTCATGGAACCCTCATGTTTTCTGTAATACTGACGGAAAATAATAAGAAAACTATGGCCAACGACAGTATGCTAAACGCAAAAAAAGTATCTCAGTTGTGACCATTGCTGAGGCAAGACAAAATGCTCCGTTAAATATTCCATATCCTTACTAGTTCAATACCATTAACATATCTACTTAATGTAAACCAATGGACTGGTAAATGATTACTGCAATCAAATCAAAGCAATTAACATAAATTATACATCTATAAATGGGATAAACATTTTCAATAAAAAGGAAATTAAATAATTTTAGTCATCGGTAAAGGCAGACAAGGATAAGGTATTTTAACAGAAATAAATTAAATGTGAAGTATTGGCGGTTTAAGGATGCTTTTGTGAACATGATAAGTTAAATGGATGAAGGTGAAATGCAAAATGAAATGCCTTCCAGACATAACTAGACTCGATTTGAATTCTGGTGACAGAGGTCTGTGGCTAACCCGGTTCCCAGCAGCCATACTGATGACGGTTACGAAATAGAAATACATAACCTACTTACCGACTATTGGTAGAATGGATCGACATGCATCTAGAAATGGTTTGGTTGGAATGTGACCTTCCTTGTCCAGATGAACATCCTTAAAACTGTTCAACATAACAATTAAATAAATAAGCAACAATTTATTTGACACACACACACAGAGAGAGAGAGAAAGAGAGAGTGAGAGATGAGAGATCGTATCATTGACAAGAAGTAGCTCATGCACCACAATCACTAAGTAATTTAGCAGCATACTGCAACAATTAAGATAAGTTAATGCAGAATTCAAAATATTTAGAATGAGTAAAATAAACAAGCAACTTAAATGTGCCAAAAATAGTTTCTCAGCAAACAGTTAAATCTCACCTGACGGGCATTCTCGTGAAATACGTTGGTACCAATGAGTCTGGTTCTATTTCCATCAGATATTGTCGCACTTCGTGTAACCGTGACAGCCACACCGCTTCCTTGGTTGTCACACTAACTTCTCTGTTTAAAGTTACCACAACGTCTGCCAACACATCCGAACCTTCGGAGTACGTTCTGCTGTTGGAACGAGGTCGACGTGGCCTCCGACCTTTTAAACTAATGGGAATGTACCTGTGGCAAGAAGAAACAATGGAACACATAGACGGGCCCATAAGCATGAAAACTTAATACAGCTTATACTAATTCTAAAACCAATAGAAATGAATATTTTATTATTAATATTATAATAATACCGAACTTGTAAAGCACTCTTTTCGTGCTTAAAGCCTGTTCAAAAGCGCTGTACATAAACTCTTGAAACACACACACACACACACACACACATATATATATATATATATATATATATATAAGAGATAACAAATATAACACAATTATTTCATAACAATATATGTATAAAGCTAAATTTGGACCTTACTATAAATCAGACAAACAAACTGTAGCCACATTTCATACATCTGACTATACATTGACTGTTTTTTAATACTCTAAAAGATGACGTTAAAGTAAATGACTTGTACTCTTAATTTCATCCTCAACCTCTTAAAAAATAATGGGATGACGATTGTAATTGTAATTTTTCTTGAGTAGCCACTGCATAATGCATCAAAATTGAATTAGATGAATTACAACTGATAATTAGCATATATCTGTGTTCTTGAATCCATTTATGGATCTTATAATAATGATAAAATATAATAAAAACAAGAAGTGTCTCCTTTTTGGACAAGCCAATTTCTGCTACTAAAGTTAATATATTTTGGATAAAAGTGAAATTTAGAACATATGTTGGAACAACGACATAATTTTTCTCTTGAAAAATAAAATACCGTACTGTTTCAGTGGGCTAAAGAAAATTTTGTATTAATATCCGGTAAATCTCACATTAGGCATGTAATCGACTAATCCATTGTCACTGGATGATGACTAATAAATGCTGTAAAAATTCCAGTAATATTTAGTTTGTGATCCAACCCAACAACATTTATGGTAGCACGGCTGTAAAAGTCAGTCTTTAGCGAGTGAATTATCATAGGCCGACAGCCTGTTAAAAACGGGTGCACACGAAAGAGAATATGCTAAATCCATCGAAATCCATATGAACTATTTATCATAACGTTGTTTCTTCTTTGTAAGCCAGACATACCCATGTAATATATTGTTGCCCAGCACCGCATCGTCCTGGAGGTTGTAACAGCTGCAACACATAGGAAAGAAATAAATGCCAAAACACCGTCAAAAATAGACAATGGATTAGGACCATTGCATTCATTACAAGACCAGCTTCACACATTCATCTTGCCAAAGCCATAGTGGCAACACCTTTGAAGACACTTGGAGAAGAGAGAAGCCTGACATCGGTGGACATTTCAGGGATTGAGATATAATTAAAAAACGCGATAGCGTTTTTATAAAACCCTTTACCATTCTATAGAAATAATTAATTTACATGGGACATTATTAGAGAAACATCATACCGTTTCCGGTCACCTCAGCTATAGAATATGACTGGTGAGAGTTAATCAAATAAAGTCCACCAAACCTCCCATAGCAAAGCAGATCTATGCACGGCTCTGTCGTATGTGTGTGTGTGTGTGTGGGGGGGGGGTGTGGTGTGGTGTGGGTGTGCGTCTATCCATGAATATGGGTATGAAACATATTCTTCTACATAAACTGAAACAAAACCGAGATAATACATCTTGCTCCAATTAAAGGTGTCCAAAGCACCCTGAATCAATTGCCCCCGGTCAGTGAATACAACAATAAGTAAATAATTCCATCCACATTGTGCTCACGTTCAGAAACAAATCACCACGGCAGATTTGGTCTAGTTTATTTTCCAGACAAACAATCATCATTATAGTCAGATTACAGTAGATCGCGCCGACATTGTCGTGTTTTTTTTATGAGATCACCGATATTAAGAGAACGTCGTGATGTGGTCCACCCAATAAATTAACCCTCTTCACATCAAAACAACAGCCACCAGCATTAAGAGACTACCAAAATGTGTTGCGCCCAGTATCGTAACCCACTATAGACACAATGACCGCTTGTATATTTCAGTACCACCATGAGCGGGACCACAAATTAATGGTCTCTTAAGACAGATTTCACTGTACACTGAACCAATCACAAACACGAAATGACCAGATTAAGTACTACATGTAATATAATGGTTACAGATCAGAAGAAGAAAAAAAACATTCACACATTAGTGGAATGTTATAACAATAAACAAACAAAAAAACTGTTGTTGTTGTTGTTATATTTACACATTAACTGGCAACATCTGATTTGTCTAATTCAAGAAAAACCATTAAGAAATACAAACAATACTTGCACTACATGCACTTTATAGAGAACAATGCACAATCGTTGCATGGGAACAGTGACAAATATTCAAGTTTGATCAATTTGATAAACATCAACAAGATAACAGCCATATTAGATCAGTTATAATTCATTCCGTAACTCATTTGATGACTGTCACAACAATGTGTTAACAATGATAGTGTTGTGTTGATGAAATAGAAATTATACACAGTAGAGTTTGTTACAGTTCATCCTGTTAGCAATAGTGTACAGTAGTGTCAAAGGTCTATCATTCTTGAATAACACAAACAAATGCACTACATTCATGCATAACATAGCCTTGTAATCAGAATGTGCACACAAAATGTAACAAATATTTATGCTAAAATGTGTGCACTAACAAACTGGAAGAAACAGGTTTACAGCCCCCCCCCCCACACACACACACACACGCCCACTCCATACAATAAAGATCATAGTTAATTTTTCCAAAAAATATTCAATACGAATGGATAGTTCCTAAACAATGGAATCTGTCCATTTCTGAATTTCATTAAATGGAGATCCATAGAATGAAGAGAAAACTGTATATGTCTCCGTACAGTCACAAAAGTAACCGGAGACGTAAAATTGAACATTACAGATCAATGGAATGTCAAAAACGAGTAGAACTGATTTGATTTAGCGCAATCAAAATTGGGCCCCGATGTTGAATACTGCTGTTGTGGCGATATCCATTTGGAATAACATTCAACGATCTGTACAGAACACATATTTGATTACGCCTATAGAAATTACCGGTAGGATATGTACCCAACCAACACACGATGGTTGCGTGAAATGAATGAATTTTGAAATGACTGGAGTACGATGTGAACGATTGCATAAATATAATCCGACGGTAGATCTAATCCACTGCCAGACAAACAACGGGGGCTAACACTTGTTGTTATCACATTAACATTCAACATATTCGTATCAGGATTACTGACGAGGATCAACACAAACAAAGAAGTTTTTTTGTGAAGTAAAAATTATTATTTCTTCTCAAAACGTCAGTATTATTGTTATTATCATCATCAACAACAACAACAACAACCATAAATACAAATATGACACCGAACTAATTCCATTTTGGAGAAACAAAAACAAAACGCTATATATAGATTATACTAAGTACACTGGATATAACACCATCCATTCACAACACTGGTTGCAGTTAATAATATCATAAGTTCAAAAACACCGAGGCTGCTCTTAAGGACTGTCACTTCGGCAAATGTGCGACACGTTACAGACAAGGCACTCTTTATAAAGATCTGTGACGATGGAATGTACTCCAGTCAAGGATGGTGACCCGACATAATAATGAACATAAAACAAATCACAAGTGACGCGGATATTTCTTGGCCATTGATTGTCATACGGTTCACTAGACACTGTACTTGGGTTCTAAAAATAAGTTCAATGTTAACAGTACGGAAATAAGCCATTGAGATGTGTGTGATGATGATAAGATCTAGTTAATTATCGGAATGTCACCAAAATGCTAACATCCGGGTGTTGGTTTCAGTTACCTGATTGGATCCTCTACCTGAGCAACAACTTCTTCATGCCAGGCGAGAATATATGATGTTTACAATCATCATAAATATTTAATCTCTCTCTCTCTCTCTCTCTCACACACACACACACACACACACACCAACAAGAACAACAACAAATGCATGCATCAACATACACACACATAAACACACAAACACCCAGATCACTAACAAAACAAAGCTTGTTAATACATTAGCTGGCAATAGATTAGATCTATAAATATTATTTGTTTACCACACACACACACACACACACACACACACAACAGGATAAATCATCCGCAAATAGAAAAGTCACAGAGTATATAAGCATCTTATCCAGATACTATTGCATGGACAGTAAACAATGCACAGCTGTCGTGTAAACAAGTACATCTGTTAAAATTTGATACAATTTATTTATAAATATCATCAAGGCAAATTTCCTAATAAACTATTTCCAAAACAGTTTATAGTTTGTTCGAATACTGCTATCAGAAGCTATTGTCTGTATGTACAACAATCAAAACACAATAATGAGTTGTATAAACACTATTGTCTTGACCTAACTGAAAAATAAAACCACTACGGGTAAATGTTTAACAAATTTGGGCCGACCTATTCGTTATGAGTAGCGTTAAATCGCGTTGCTGTGTCCTGGAAAGGTTAACGCCAAGCATCTTTAGCCTAATACCAGGTAAACATGTAACCTATTTGTCCTGTTAACGAGGCCGGCAAATGTGCAGCGAACATCCTCGGAGAGACAGAACAAGACACCAAAGTAGGCCAAGAAACACCGAATCAATCAATATCCACAGGCATTGGGCAATACTCAGTGTTCTGAATGGATTGAGTTCTTCTAACACTGGGCCTAGCCTAAATACCATCAGACGGATGCCTTCTCGTCAACTTTGCCAATAGTCCTACAGAAGAGATAAGAACAAAGTGAACTTGTAGCAAAATCAAACATATCATCTCCACACAAACCACACTCCAATAATTTGTACCGAGTGCTGAAATCTTTACAATGATATTTGCTTGTCACAGATAAGGTAACAGACCAGGAATGCTGAACTATCGTTTTGAGTTTCAATTAACTGGGCCTTGGATCCTATCAAATCGGGGAAGTAAATTTAATGGCTTTTTCTCGTTGTAATTCTTTTCTTCAGCGTGTATGATCATTTGTTTCAGGTGGATTTGACTGCCTGGTAAATGATCACGAAAACAAATCCGACAGTAGTGGGGAGAAACAGAGGCTGTGACTGTTGTTATGTGTACTCACAACATTCAACAAAATGGCACAATAAACCATTAATCACAGGGGAGTCATTCCTTAGGGTCATATAATAATGAGAGGGTGTTTTGTGCAAATATACTGGATCGCTGCCATGGAAGCATAAAAAGAAACGCCAACAGCCAGCTCTGAACAGAAGCCATGGACCAGGAACGCATGCAGACAGGGTGCCAATGATATGAAACAGCGTCAAACAGTGCTGGACACATGCAGCCAAACTGTGTGTTCACTTCATATTGTGCACAAGCCAATCAAGCCAAGTACCAAGCAAAACTGTATCAAATACAAAACCCTATTTATAGAAGATTGAATAATTGATGCAAATGTTTAGAATAAAGACAGCATGTTTAGAAATGTGTGTACCCACCAAATATTGGAAAACCAACCAAAGTTCTTTATCTTTGGTTATGATCAGAAATATTTTTGTGATTATTACAGTATATATTATTTGGTATTTTTTTTCTTCTTTTTGTTTTATAATACAGTGTATCATATGTAAATTGTGTTAAGTCAATATCATTATATACACATGTATTATTACAATAGAATACCTTAATAGACTTTTTCCAGTCTAAAGAAAATACTGGGTAAACATGTACCAGTCTGGTGTTGCAGTTGGAATGCTATAGTTTATAATTTCACATTAAAAGTAGAAGGACTTTTGGCATGAGATCTTGGTGAAGACTCTAAAATATTTTATCATGAAGTGCCCAGGAATTAACTGCTCATGAATTATATATACTGGGGTATATATATATATATATATATATATCTCAATCATGGTCATGGTGTACTTGGATGCTTGAGCTCTACATATAAGGGGAACTTTATTTTCCACACAAGAATATCAAATAGGTTAAAAGCTGTACTTGAATAGATATTAGTTGTGGGTCAACTTAGAATATTTACTACACTACATTGGAATGATACAAAAGAGAGATTATAGATCAACTAACAGAATCAGTTATTCTCATTGTAGAATTTTCAGAGAATGACAAATAACCCAACCAGCCAATGAATAATCATCAGTCCACAGTAATAATTCATTATCTTGTTTGCTTAATAAGCTGGCTTTAAAAGGCCATCTACCACTCCAACAAGGACTGCATCTTTAGGCAGTTAAGGATATGACAAACATGTTTGTATCAGGCCAGGGCTAGAAGTTCAGCACAAATCACCGATGAGTTGTGCAAAATTCACCGAATACTCAGCATAAACTACGTAAAGCTGATGTTGATTCTCTTGATTCTCGCAAATTCCGGAATGGGAATTGATTATTTAAAAAAAAAATGGAATTGGAATTGATAAATATTTTCCTACAAGAAATAAAATCAACAAATTAATTTACCATTTAATTCAGAAATATTTCTTCCATGCCAATCCCACTTGGAATATAAACTACTCAGAGCAGGTATTCCAAGTAGGTTAGGGTTAGGGTTAATTGAAAAATTTGGAATTGGAATTGATAAATTTGATATGAAATTGGAATTGACCAAATGGAATTGACCCGATGTCTGGTCCTGTAGAGATTAACCCCATTCACTCCAGTCCTAACTGGAAGTGACCAATGTTCCTAATATGGAACAACTGTGCCAGGGTAACATCTATCAACAGCTGGTCACACCTCATACATATGACCAAGGAGATACTTTTTAGGCAGAGGAAAATATAAAATGAAAATTCCTCAACACACTAATAATGCTGAAAGCAATTAAACAGTGTAAAGGTTTGCTGCACAATATAAACAAAGGGACACTCTTTATGTGGATAAAATTTTCTTTTAAAGGACGTGTTTTAAAATGTACCTTTTTACTTCTGGATATCTCCATGTTGAAATCCTGCTGATGTCACACACGGAACCCAGATTAGCTGAGTTGTGGAGCAGAGTACACCAGATTTATTTTATTTTCATCACGACTTGCATTATCCAGAATTTCTTGTTGAGTTTTATTAGACATCTCATATCATGGATGTGGCAATTCCAAATTTTGACACACAGATGAAGTTTCTGATACATGTCATGATCTTTAAATGTTTGTCATAAAAATGAATTCATTTGGGAATGTCAACAATCAGTGAACTAATCATAACCTAACTACTAACCAACTCAATCCTATGTCTCTCCCTATTATATCGCTTATTTTTCTGTTGTAACAGTCAAGGTCTGTCTTGTTATGATTTTCATGAATATATCTATGAGTGAGGGTGTGTGCGTGTGTGTGGTGAATGACAGCACACAGATCCACAGCAGCCAAGCCAAAAGCACCAGTCACAAATCTACGTAAGGCATTAATTAGCACTAAGAAATAAATTTACAACTTTATAATTAATAACACAGTTTTTCTTTGGATGAGGATATGACTGTGAACAAAATAACATATCAATCACCTAATAAACACAATGACCATCACGACGAGTTAAGAGATAATCTATGCTGTACAGGCAGGTGGCTCAGTTAATGCTTTATGAAAGAAACTCACCTGTCAACAGATATTGATCTCTGAACATTTCCCACATTCCATGGAACAGTCTGCAAATGAAAAAAACGCAACTGTTATTACAAAGAATGCTCAGTTATATAGACGTTTCACCTTTACATGCAAAATGGTCAGAAATTTTAGTTTAAACTCGATATTTACCCAAATTTGACAGATGGCTCAGGTACAACCACCCTACCTTTCTCACAAATTATCTCATTTATATAGCTCTTACATATATGTAAGTTATAAATTATACATCTTAACAATGTTATCTTGCTTATGTTACCCTTGTACTTACACCTGTGTCATCCCAAAGATAATTAATTGCAATATTTAAACTGTCTTTTACAATTTGTCTACTGATTATGTTTCCAGTGACCTTTACCTTTCAATTTCCGGTTAAACTTCAAACCAAATTAAAACATAAATGTAAAGTATTCTTACCAAGTAAGTCTAGAATCAGCAACACTCTGATTCATATTCAAAAGTCATAGCCACTACACCAAAATAACTTCTTACATTCCAGTTGAAACTGGTGGGACATTGTTATATCGTAATGGCCAGTATGCGCATAATGCGCAGCATGTTTAATGTAATAGAGTACCTAGCAGATATGATAGAAGTGTATAAGATACTGAATGGAGGATATGATCAAGATGTGGAAATGCAGCTGCCGGTAAATAACAACAACACAAGAGGACACCAGAAGAAATCATATACCGAACTAAGTAAAACCAAAATAAGACCATCTCAATTGAGGTTGTGTGTGGCTGATACATGGAACAGTCTTCCAGAATATGTTGTAGAAGCACCAAGTATTAAGTCTTTTGAACGTAGATTAGATAGATTCTGGGCTGATCAGCCAATCCATTTTGATCAGGAGTCGCGGATAATAACCACCTGCAGTCATGCAAGACTTAGTAGAATATCAGAAGATAGCGATCTGGACACAGAGGTCATACAGTATATTATAACATTAATCATATCTGATTATAACATTAATCGCCTTCAGCGAATTCAGAATAGTGCAGCTCGCATTGTAACAAATACTAGAAAATATGATCATATCACCTCAATTCTTCAAAAACTACATTGGCTACCTGTTAGACAGCGTATCCATTTCAAGATTCTGCTAATAACTTATAAATCTATTAATGATATGGCATCTGAATATCTGTGTGAACTGGTATCCATTAGAAATTCATCCCGAAAACTCAGGTCATCCAGTCAGATACTATTGCAGGTGTCAGTGTCTCGGCTCAAGTCATATGGTGATTGTGCGTTTAGTGTTGCAGCCCCCACTTTGTGGAATAGGTTGCCGGCAAATATTAGAAATGCGTCGTCTCTTGGAAATTGTAAGTCTCTTCTAAAAACACATCTATTTAAGGTCACTTTCACAGATAAATAATTATTATCTTTTAAATCATTACAGGGTTTTTACAGACATATTATTTGGGGTATTATTATATTACATATTATTTGTACAGCGCCTTTAAATGGCTCCTGCTAGTAAGGGCGCTTTATTAAATATACATTATTATTATTATTATGTTCAGAAACATCATACGGTTACATAAGGTTATCATAATGCATATTTTATGTTAGTCGTCTCACCAGGTTTGTGCAGCAACAACTAGGTAGTGTATATGCTTTTGTATAAAATATAGCAGTTGAAAGATGATTAAAAAGGCAGATTACACATGCTAATTGAAACAAAATATATCTATTGCTGATAAATAAAACTGAGTTTTTTTCATTTCTACATCTAAACCTATGAGTTCTATGTTTTAAGTAGTCCAACCAGAAAGTAGCCTATAGTTCTGATCAATAAAATATAATCTGGTACATAATTTATTTTACAATACACAGTCATTCTAAACTTAGGAGTTCTGACATGGCTCTATTGTCCAAGCATTATTGTAATCAGATAATACGCCATTATGGCCTGTAATCATTATTTGGTGTAAGGTGGTCACTGTCTGTAGACATTATATGGTGTAAGGTGGTCACTGTCTGTAGACATTATATGGTGTAAAGTTATCATTGTTTGTAATCATTGTGTGCTCTAAGGTGGTCATTGTTTGTAATCATTGTGTGTTGTGAGGTGGTCATTGTTTGTAATAATTGTGTGCTCTAAGGTGGTCATTGTTTGTAATCATTGTGTGGTGTAAGGTGGTCACTGTTTGTAATCACTGTGTGGTGTAAGGTGGTCAATGTTTGTAATCACTGTGTGGTGTAAGATGGTCATTGTTTGTAATCATTGTGTGGTGTAAGGTGGTCATTGTTTGTAATCATGGTGTGCTGTAAGGTGGTCATTGTTTGTAATCATGGTGTGGTGTAAGGTGGTCATTATAGTCATCATATAAATGAGTTGTCAGTGAAGTAGTCATCGTGTAACCATCACATTCAAAATTAACCAAACAACAATCAAAGCCATGCTGTTTCCAGAACAAAAGTCAATCAGTGCTCACCTTTGTGGAAGGAGATTTCTTAGAAGGTGAAGCAGAGAGTGTCGTGTCTAGGTTCAGTGGTGAGTTGACTGACATCTGGGCACTAGACAACTGCATACAATCATCAAGTGTTTTTATGAAGGTATCACAGGTGGCACTAAGTAGTGAAGTAGCTTCATTTAGCTTCTGTAAGAAGAGCAATGAGTGTATGTGAGTGTATGTCACACGAGGGAACTACAACTGCATCTGTTCCTGCTGCTAGCACTACATACTTTATAAACTCACACACACCACACATGGGGTCAATTCCATTTGGTCAATTCCAATTTCACTCAATTCCAGTGCTACATCAAATTTAACAATTCCAATTCAAAATTGATCAATTTCAATTCCATTTTTTACCTACTCCAATCACTGATTGGAGTAGGTACTCCAAGTACCTACTCAGAGTAGTTTATATTCCAAGTAGGAATGTCACGGAAGAAATACTTCTGAATTAAAAAATTAAATGGTAAATTAATTTGCTGATTTAAATATTTTGTAGCAAACTTCAATGCCAAATTGTCATTGCTCACCAATTCCAATTCCAGAATTGAACTGACCCCATGTCTGACACACACACACACACACACACACACACACACAAATACATATGCATAAAAACACTGTAATTAGAGAACTGTGATCCAAATCATCAGGTCATAGTTCAAACTGAATCAAGTAACCTGTGTTTGTGGGGTGTTGCCAAAATGATTAATTGTAAACAATGCTACTATTTAACGAAGTAGACAACGCATTCTAATATATAATCATGGGCTAATTTATAGGCGAGATTTGTATGAAGCAGTTGTCTTTTAACAAGCTTTCTATTATATTTGAACACACCAATAATCTAAAATCAAGTTGTGTACATTTTTGTAGGACTTGTGTAGTTACTGGTAGAGTACAAAATTACAATTAGTTCATGCTTCATCGGTCAATAAAACGATGATGATGATGATGATGATGCCTTTTCATATACAATACATAAGTACATTTTGAAATAATTATGTGTTATCTTCATGATAAGAAATAAATAAAATTAATATAACTTAATAACAAAACTTTATGTAAAATCAATACATTTGATGATATGATCAAGTAAAATGTTTACAGCTTAAAAGCTGGTCTTGAAAATGAGGTCAAGGTTCTACCATAAATAAAACTGCAGACTGGCATATCAAACTAAAGTACTATGGTCCTAGTTTTGTTTTTATATATATATATATATATATATATATATAGGGGGGGTAAAGTGCCTTAAAGCAACTGAAATTGATTAAGGCACTATATAAAATACTATATATATATATATATATATATATATACACACACACACAGAGAGAGATGTGTGTCCAGTAACAAACATGAATATATGATTACATACCTGAACACTTGGAGGTTGTGTCTCTTGTACAGTAGACTTTACTGAATGTACTTGCTGCATGAGAAGGTCACAGTATAGACGCAACTCTGATTTTTTGGCTTTTAACTGCTCCTCTGGAATCTCAGCTGTTAGAAAGAATAGCACAGAGAAATTTATATTGAATTTAAAACAAATCACAAGAATTTACCTTGTAGATGACAACCTCATTCCCTAACAAATGTAGCTGTTCTAATAGTATTAGCTGGTTATAATTCTATTAAATACATCTTGCATAATATTCTGTTATGGAGAACTCCATTATTGTTATTATTAATAGCACCGTACAGCTTTGCCATAGGACTGTCTGATATACCATGATGGTGGGTCATGGCATAACAGAATCAGGTCATGTCACGGACCCAACAATGGCCTACCTATATCTTCATGAAGCCCAAGAGCTGATATGTGAGAATTTTTGTGAAATCACTAAGATGCCCCATAAATGTGTATCACTAGACATTGGTCATAAAGATTGTTGAAACATCTCTTTTCATGGTTTACAATGACATCTAGGTTATTTATTGTAATGTAACAGAGCAGATTTCAAGTAATATGTTCCTGTCCACACAGTGGGTTAATTGAGTTAATCGAAAGATGAAACATCCTTCAGATATGGCAAGGCCAATATTTCAACATAATGCTATAGGCATGTGGCCAACTGAGCTGCCATTTAGGCCACAATGGCCACCTTAGAGGACATTTCCTGATTAATGCTTATATTCATTTATGCAATCCCTCAACACAACTAAAAACCTACTATCTTTGTGGAATCAGCCAATAAAATCCTATACTGTGCATGCGACTCTGTTCAGTATAGACAATAATTTGTTTCAACTGAAAACTATTTTCCACTTTATAATCATTGCATTATTGAGCAATAACCACAGTAACTGTATTATTACACAAACAACAAACTGCTGAACACATGGCTGTGGGACTACCACCTACAGAGCTGAGATAATCGGACTGAAGTCGTTCATTGAAGGTTGAAACACCCTACATACAGAAGTAACACCGGAATTTTACGTACCAAGTTATTTCACCGAGGTCTGTCCATAAGCTATTAACTGACTCCAGGCCTAAACCAAAACTCCCTTAACCACTTTTAGAAATTTGAATAGTTTTTCTTCTCATTCATATTTATTAGTGTTTGCTTCTTTTTCTGTAAATTACTGTGAATGCTAACTCTATTTTGATGGTACAATTGCTTGGAGCATGTTAAATATGATTAGGTGTTTTGTGAATAACCATTCATTATTGTTTTCGTTATTACTATTATTATTATTATTATTACCATCATTACTGGCTTAGAATCATGCACATGTAAATTTATTATCTACACATTTATGATAAGTTTTCAAACTATGGCTTTTCATACAAACCTGGTGCCTGCGTTGGCTTTCCATTGGTCAGACAAGCTTTTGCTGATCCAAGTGCCACAAGCCACTGCTGCCTCTCCTGGGGAGTGGCTGCCTTCACGTAGAAGTGTGCTTCACCAGGAATGATGAGATCTAATCTGGATGGATCCGTAGCATGAACTGAAATGATCAGACAGATATTGAGGTGTCCTACTAATTACTGATGAGAATAAGACATATATATATATATATATATATATATATATATATATAAAGAACAACCAGGAACTACCTTCAGATTACTCAGAACTAGCAGTCGTGCTTCCAAAACAAAACAAGTGACTTGTGTATGTGTACTGGGCTGGATATCACATGACCATACACTGTGCACGTGTGACTAATTTGTATAATAATAAAAATAATAATACAAATTGACTAAATGAACAGGGGTAAGAGTGCCTTTAAATGTATACATACATTAGATTTTGACAATTACTTGTAAAGTATTACATTAAATGTGTTTGTGGCAATGGATTAACTCATCAGTGAATCAACATAAATCAAATCTGGGCTTGGTGTCATGACTATAGGACCAAATCCAGCCGGACAAAAAACACCTGAATAAAAACCCACCGGACATAATCCCTCCCTCTTAACAAGGAAATGCACAAAAACCACCATTTTATTTTTTTTAAGAAAACACTGAAGTGCAGCTATATTTTCTTGTATCTCATGGTTTTGTATACGATATTCATCATTTGTTAGTAAATGTAATTGAAAATGCATGGCTATTGTGTCTGTTTGTGGTCACAAATCCATGGAAGACGCTAGGACATTGCATTCGGTGAAAGTGAATCAAAGTGACATTTGAAATCTGTATATCATTTTTGACTGGAGAATGAGTGCATGTGTCCTGTGCATGTATGTTTGATGTAAAATGATACAAACATGCAAATAAGGATATAAACTGGTGATCTTATTTTGTGTTATGACAATTAATATAACCATAGGGTGGATTTTGTCCTGGGTGGTTTAGCCTGTATACCAACCTTTGTGAATTTGGGTTGCATTTGTGTATAACTGCTGAGAATCTTCACAAATCCTAGCTAGGCCATTTAAGATTTTGTGAACAAACATTTGGCACATATGTCTTGAAACTGTATGATATTTCTCCAATGACATATTGTGAATGACAAATTTTCCACAAAAAAATGTTGTATATGCTATGTATGCGCATTCTCAAAGCAAATTCAAGTCACAACCTGTCTTAAGAGAACACTCTGGACCACCTTAGGTGGTCATTAAAGATAGGTGATATTTTAAGGCAGGGTTGAACTGTGGCCAAAATAGACAGGTGAGTATTTTGAACACATCTGAACAATGAATTAAATTCATTCTTTCATCAACAATACATTCAATGTACATTGTATGTTTGTGTTTGTTCACTTTAAAAATTCTATTGTGTTTTTTTTGCGCTACTTTTTATGGAAATTTGGCTGGCTGACTGCAGTTTTATAATTTTAATTTTTTCTTTCAATAACAATATTTTCATTATAAACACAAGTATATACTGTTTGCATGGAATGATTATGAATATTGTTTTTGAAATTGTTTGGGGTAGAGTGTAGTTTGTGTATGTGTAGTTTGGAAATTTACCCCAGGCTGTCGCATGGGGTAGAGACCTCTGGCTCAGCCTATTATGTTTGTTTGTTCGGGGAGAATCCCCAGGCTGTCGCTTATTCAGCACAGCCTCTATGTTTGAGTGGTTGAGAAACCTCCTCCCCCACCATTTACAGGGGAGCAGTACGGAAAGATGGCCTACTATACACATTTTAGCCATATTTATACAGATTTATCAAAGAATATGGTGTTTTCCACAATTACAATTAATTAATGGTGACGCTATCATTAACTCAAGGATGGACACTCTAGGACAACCTTAACACAGTTCAAAGACAATGAAGCCACGTTAACCAGCTGACTGTGATTAGAAAACACCCTTTTGATCCCCAATTGGGATGTAGGGGGAAGCCATTGTCAAATGATCAGTATTGGGCTATATTTTGAAACGACAATGCTTGTTTGGTCACAGCCAAGATTGGCCGACTTATAATTGGTCAATAAGAGAATGATGCATAAAATATACGGCCATGAAAAGACCGTCACTCGAGACAAGTTCATTTCCACTGGAAAAGAACCAATGCGCTGAAACAGGTGGTCATTTAAATTTTAATGTAGAACACAGGTGGTCACTTAACAAAGATTTGTTTATAGAATGGATGCTTATGGGGAAATTAGGTGGCCTTTGAAGACAGGTGGTCGTAGGTATAGGTTTTACTGTATCCATCTATAAGTTGTATATTGATAAATTATTGACCAAATTGGGCATTTCTCAGTTAATTAAAATTCCTTCTCGGTTAAGTTAATTTTGTTTTCGGTATTTGTCTCTTGTTCTCAGTAATTAGTATCACCAATGTAAAGGTTTAAAAAAATTATTTATCACTATTTTTAAAGCAGAAACTGATGCTGAGAGTCTAAGGACGTTATATTCTGGCAAGAGCATTGATGGAGACATAAATGTTGCTGCTTTATGACCAGTCTCATCATCATCAATTCCTCAAGAGGGTACATCATTTTCAGGATTCATACAGAAGCAGGAAATATTTTATGGAATTTTTTTTTTTTTTAACAGATGGAAATGACAATTTCCAGACTTTCGCTACAAAATTCTTGTCAGAACAATTTATGAATCAAACCAGAGGTTGGGATTTTAGCATTTTATTTATCATGGGTAATTACAAATTTTAGCGTATTTTAGCATAAATAAAATTGATGGCAATTAGATAAAAGAACTAGAACAAGTTATAGATGCAAGTTATTGCTTAATTACATATTTACCATTTACATCGCAGACAGCCATCTTGATGCTGCCTTTACAGCCATTAACCACATCATCTTGTGACTTGTAATATGAAAGTATACCATTCTCTAGTATAAACCACCGAGGCTGCCATCCTATAATGAAAAATTATGGCATAAAGATTCATAACTGTGGGCCAAAAATATGACAACACACGACAACTCTTTTTTAGCCAGTTAATAATGTACTGCTTCAAGCTAACTCCAACTGAAGTGTGTGAAAACAAACAAAACATTTTCTTTATACAGTTATACAATAAAATTTGCATCAAAGAAGTTATGCCATACAAACTAATCAGATCTAATAATGTTTTAGTCATAGAAAGCCACACCACACATGTTAATACAAGAAAATAAAAAAAAGGTTAAACCATAAAGTAATCTGACATAACTGACAGAATAAATAAAAATTAAGCAGCTATGTAAATACAGTCAAATTAGTTTCATTTGGTAGGTCACTTGGTGCATGATTATGTCTTGAACCTTGGAATCTACAACAAACTCAGATGTGACTCTGCTGGACTTAATCCTTAAATGACATTGGTGGTCAGCCACTGTTTTACATGTAAATATATTTAGAAATCAAACATGCATTTCATGATGCTGACACAGGGATGTGCCATTATATTTGATGAAGATTAAACATGTTTACTTTAGTGCAGCTCTCCATAACTGAGAGGTGTGTTTATCTGATAGCCATGGTGTTGATGTCATAACACTGTATGTGTCTGGTATTTCAGAAGTTTGTAAAAAGGCACTGACACAGAGAATAAGTGGGTAAGACTGAAGGACGTTCTTACTCATGGTCAGGCTGTGCAGGAGGTCGGAGGTTCAAATCCCAGCTGTGGCACTATAGTACGGGGAGTTTTTCATCAAACCAGGCAGTTGGCAAGTTTTTCTCCACTGAATATGTCATATATTGTAAATTCTAAATTCATTTAGAATTAAGTCCTAGTGGTGAAGTAGTAAATAACAGACCATATGCATCTCCCTCATTTGAGGTAGCTAAGCCACTTAAAATAACTACCATTTCAGCCATTATTATAAAAATAAATACAACCTCTGAATGTGTGATCAGGCAAGAATTAAAGACTTGCCTACAGTTGTGATGCCCAATGATAACATGACCAGGTCAGAACCTGCTGGTTGTGAGAATATTCAAGTTTTTCCAGAACGAATGGGTTACATGTTTAGACATGTAAATGACAAAGGCTTTGTTGAGAATCTACTCAATACTTAATTACTATTCTTAATATTTATATTAATTAATGCTTTTACATATTAATGAGCCAATATAAAACTGTTCAAAATTTAAATTACATAGCAACCACTACTGGAAACCTAGAGAAGTTGCATGGTTGCTATTTTTCTTTAAAGGTTGTGTGTGGTGAATGTGGTGCTCCCAGTTCAAAATTTGAGAAAAATCGTCTTTCTTTAATTTTAAATAAGTACATTAAGCCTGTACTGCTTCGATGATTGCATTGAGTGATTGACCATTGTATGGATGCATGAACATATATACGCTTGCATAAATTCCAATTGGTGAACAGTTTATGTATGGTGTAGATATATGTTAACATCAAAACAATACACATTGTTATAAGAGATACAGTGTGTAAAGTTAACTAGTCACTAGTTCAGACTAAAATAACGAACAAATAATAAACCGATTTAAGTTTTAAAATAACAAGAAATAATTTAATTACCACTGAAATAATTGGTCCATTTCCATAGGGTACCCTCCATTTCAGCTGTCACTATAGTCCTAGACAGCTACTAGTATATCCATCCGCCCTGTCAGCGAGTGACAGAGCTTCAATATCAAACTGGTAAACCTTTTAAAGTGTCTTGACAACAGCACTTGGACGATTGGAAATAGTATTCTTCTGTAGCGTTGGACTTTGTTTGAAACAAAGTTTGTGACCTATTTACGTTGCATTCATGCCAAGTGCTGGGTAGGTAGACTGAAAAAAATAACTACCATAATATTTGTATTTGATAAGTAAAAGACATCCTTTTTCGTATCATAAAGAACAAGGATACAATGAATTATATGTTCTTAAATAAATAGGTTACCATTTGACAACTACATCACTGACACATATGTTTAATGTCAACTTCCGCTTAAAGTTGACCTTGACCTAAGAACATTGGGCCAATCAAATGTCGACTCATTGGCTTATTTCATGGTAATGAAAGACACGAAATGGTTATATAGACGCATTGTGTAAATTTTTACCTTGTTATATGACGTGTAGAGATAGAAAACAAAATCTAATGTGATTCTATGTATATAATGTGAATCTATGTATATAACTAATATATCTGTAATTTATTTCCATATATAGATTTGTGCAGTTACGTATATTTAAGCATTCGTGAAAGGCATTTATGTTGTGAGCATTTCCATTTTAGACCACTTTATACTATTTCAAATGCTCACTTAAGTCTACGATTTATATTCTTGTAATGCCCTAATGAATTCCTTGCAGATCTTTTACAATACTCAAATGATTGAAAATTACTTTGAGGTTGTACTGTAAAGTAATGTAAGATTAGTTAATAAGATAAATTATTTTATATTAACGCATTGATGGAGCGGAAGTTACAAACATAGTGATATAGAATTTGTGTCCATACAATCAATTAAAAACAACCCTCTTCTCTCTCTCTCTCTCTCTATATATATATATATATATATATATATATATATATATATATATATACCTCTAAAAAATTGGTTGAATGATTCACCACTTTTAACAAAATGAACTGAAATTTTGGTGGCGATCCAATTTCCTTTATTTAGAGGAAACTTTTTGTACAGATGGCATTTGATTAAATAAATAATTGTAGATACTTTTAGTGGTATAATTGTTAGCATAATTCTGATATTTATAAATAATTTTATTGGTGTCTATATATGTTCAAAATCACCCACTATTCCTGCCACCTATCATGTTAAATTAATGTATAGTTATAAGTACGTAATAGTAATCCCCAGTCTTAATATAACAGACATAAAACAACGCATACTTATTGAGAGAATACTATTCTCAAGGTGATTAATGATCCAAACACACACACACACACGCCTATATGTAGGTTAATTGTACTATATGTGTGTTGTACACATTACAATCTATCAATAGCACTTATTATTTTATTTGATCATTAATAGGATCAAAGCCAAATAATTGCAATTAAATGGTTTGTCTTGCATCCCAATTTAATTACTATATACGTCTTAATTTTGGTGTACATATATTGGCCAATGGAATGGGGAATCATTCACAGCCATTTGGTTCTATCGGGAACACACATTTGATCAGAATTTAGCCATGTAATAACAAAGAAATAGCACATGGTCTTCATGATGCTAGATTTTGGAAACTTTGTATATATAATTTAATTAGTACTCTTAAATTAGAATAAGAAAAGAAGAAAAAAAACCTGAGACAATTAAAGGAACTAAAATAACTTTAATATAACCAGCTTCATTTTGGAATAATCAGGATTTGATAGTTCTGTTTTTGTTCTTATGTTTTCTTTTGTAGTTTCTGAACGCAGGTCTATATATTTAGTTTGTTTTTGTTTTTTTCCTATATATTAAAAGCGTTATAATTGGTAGATTATCTATTTGTTTTATCAAGAGATCTATAAGACTACATGTCTATTGCACTTTGAATGAGTCTAGCATACATTTAAAATGGCTTTTTTTAAATAAGGATAATCATAACTAAAAGAACGGAATATTACATTATACTCTCGATATCCTCATTTTCAACATTATCTTGATACCATTTTGCGAAATATTATCACCGTGAAATTGAACTAAACATTATTACTGCAGAAAGTGAAGGCGTATGGGGTAACTTGTAAGCTACTGCATGGAGTCGATCCAAGATTTTCTAACTGCACGAAGCCAGAGAGACCATGCAAATGGTAGTAAATATATAGTAAGTTGTCATCATGGGAAGATATCCTGAGCGGAATACCTCCAGGAAGTATCCTAGGTCTTATCTTGTTTGTCATTTTCATAAATTAGGCGTGGTAGGGTAGAGGTAGAAAAATTCAGAGACGAGGCCACCAGACTAATACCAGAGCTGGAGCATCTCCCATACGATAAGCGGGTATAGGAGCCCTAAGATTACCATCACTGCAACACCGTGGGAGAAGAGGGGATATGGTGCAGACATACAAGATAATAAATGGAATTGATAGAGTAGATAGAAATATATTTTACGAGCTAATGTCTGGATCCGCCACTCGAGGACAGAAATAGAAGCTGGTAAAAAAACATGCTAGATGTTGAATTGGGCAGTCAGTCTTTAACCAGAGAGTTGTAAACGACTGCATGGAACTCGCTCCCAGCTGAAGTCTAGGTTGGACAAATTTTGGCTTGCAGAATAATACAATTTGCTATGATCGCTATGATTTAAATATAGAGTACCAGTCAAGACCGGAATAAACAATCAGGCAATGCCTCTATATTCCGTATATCAGGTATAAATTTTGGAATGACAAACATGTCTGACTATCCGTTGCTGCATTTCATAACATGCCGCACCTATGTTGTACTTCCGGTAGAGAAAAGCTAAATAAAAAGCTGTTGTGATAAAGAAGCTCTTGTCGTCGGTGATTTTCTGTTTACTCTACGTTTGTTTCGTTTAGCTGAAATTAACTTTTGGATAATTTTTATTTTAGAAAAGTGAAGTTTGATTTATATAAAAAGAAAATGAAGATCTGTTCAGTGATTCTTACTTCGTTGCTAGTTACTGTAGTTTTAGCAGACGAATTAAAAGTGGAAGTAATTTCAAAGCCGGACGAATGCGAAGTGAAAACTAAATCTGGTGATCAGTTAAAAATGCATTACACAGGAACATTAGCAGATGGCAAGAAATTCGACTCTAGGTGAGTATAAATTTCTGAAGATGTGTAGATAAATATTTTGAACTAGTTTGTATAAAGGACTATGACTATGTAAATGGGTGATCCTGACTCCCTGAGCCTGGCTGAGGCCTGACAAGTAAGTAGATCTAGATGTATCTGTCATCTGAGCCTGAGATTTCGGATGAAAGCACAGTCACTTGTTACAGATTAATGATGTGACAAGTACAGTCTAGATCTAACTGTGCCGGATAGACAGCGCCGTTTACATCCCGTGATGTTGCATACGACCCATAGGCCGTAGAATATACGTCCCACCATATGGATGGCATATGCCATATGGCATATCAGTTGCGACTTCATTTTTATGAAGTGGCCATGTCTAGTTTTGATACCACTGAATTACACAGTATTTAGTATATACATAGCCTATAGTATAGGTCTACCTATAATTGTAAGATGTATAACCATTAGATTATTAGTCTACAATGATTGAATGAACAAAACATCAGTTTGATTTGTGTTTACATATCCGAGCATCAGACTACCATAACATATTATAGTTTAAACATATTTGCACTGTATGCACATATTTTTACATAAATATTATCAATTCTTACCATACATTTTATATGTAAAGTGGTGTAAAAGTCATGTACCATTTTAAAAATTGATGAAAAAAGGGAAACAATTGTTTCTTTTAATTATATTTATTTCAACTCTTGGAAATTACTTTGAACTAATTATCCCTTAAAGGGATAGTCTACCCTCAGAAAAAATTGGAGGACTAATACAGCTATACTCACAAATATCATAAATAATATCAAAATGTGTAAACGATCACCCACATATTAAATAATCAAGTTCAAAGTGCTGATTAATCGACTTTTAATGGCCTGTGGGTGCTGCCATTTTGAAGCTAGACAGAGACCGGAATCTCATGAATGCTGATATCTCTTCAGTTGACCTTCAGTTGACCTGAAGTATGTAGAGCCCATACAAAAGCATGTAAACAAGTGTGAGCAAAGAATTATTCCAGAACATAATGCAACTGCGTTCTTATAATTACGTCATGAATGACACACAACCATATCATTTTGAGCCAGAAGGAACCTGACAAGAGGAAAATGATTCAAAATGGCTCAGATATTAACGCTCAAGATAAACTATAATCAGCATCAGTATAGAGATCATCAATGTGACGTCAGAGCATTTCAGTTTGCTCCTTCCTGCCTTCGAATCTGGCTTGCAGTGCAGCCGTAATGGCGGCCCTCCAGTAATTTGGATTATTTCCCTATATCTATGATATCAGGTATATTTCATGATTATTATTGTGAAATATTTGCTTACCGTTCTAAGCATTACATATTTAAAAAATATTTTCTGAGGGTGGATTATAAATGCCCTCCTTTTCAGCTTCACAGAGTCAAGCTCTTTCTAGGTTATGTTCCATGACAGCTTGTAATGTTTCTGGCTCTCATTTCTTGTCAAATATTATTCTTCAGCTTCTGGTATGTCCAAAGTTTCTTTATATAAACATTTTCTTTAAGCCGTAACCATATGTCATGTCTGTAACCTATCTCTGGTCATAAATTTTGTTTCCAATCATCTCTTGATATCATTGTTATTGTAAATACCCACACAATGCATTAACTTCTCAAGGGAAAAAATGTAATGGTTACTAATTCATTCTGATGTAATTCTGCATCAGACTGTGTATTAAAGGGTGATGTTGGTGTACATTACTCTTGAATTTTCAGAACTCTAACTTCTCCAGTTCTACCAATTGATTCACCATAGTGATCTGTGGGAAATGACCAACTGCCTAGAATATCTTTGAGTTGATGTTCCCAGTTCTTCTGCAAGACTTTCATGTTCAATGGTTTCCTTGTTCCTTGCAGATCATGGTCATCCAGACTGTGGCAAGTCAGAAAAAGTTCCTTTCTCTCGTAAATGTTGAATGACACTTCAGGTGGTTGGTCTTGAGGGACTATTTTTTAAAGTAAAATGGAGGCGCTCTTTGTTTCAGTGAAACAGAATAGTTGTTTTCAAAACAATTTTTTCCAGTCATTTACTTCTCCATTGTAAATATCTTGAATCATTATTAAATATCACTGAAGGAAATTAATAAAATATATTATAAATAAAATATCTATTTTTTTTAAATGATAATGAGTTTTGTGCCACCACACACACACACACACATATATATATGTGTGTGTGTATCATTATATATATGAGTTCAAATCTACTGGTAGGTGTGGGCATGTCTGAAGGGTGTTTCATCTTTGTTTCATTGCTTTTGGAGGTCCCTTGGCCCATTTAGCCTACCATGTGCACAAAAGTGGCCTGTAAAACATCAGTCATATATATAATATGTGCACACACAAAATACATGTATTTAAAAAATTTATATCCTTGGTTTATACAATCAAAAATCTGCTCGTAGCAAATCTAGAGCTGACTTCTTGCCATCTTAATACTGCTTGTGAAGTTTATGCATTCTGGCTTCCATGATTTACATTGACAGTACCTTAGTTTATTATCTGAAACTAAAATTTAGTGTACCTATCTCTGAAGTAAACATGACTCGTCGTATAGGTTAGAAATGAGCAAAAATGAGTTCATCTGGGATGTTATTTGCTGTTCTAGGTCACAGTTGGTTCGTGTGTAACCGGTGTATATATGCATTTGACATGGATCGTAAACGGTGTCATTTGCATGGGTAGACTTAGTACATTGTACTGATAGTAATACTAGTATTAGTAACAGCAGTCTACTATTAGTAACAGCAGTCTACTACTAGTACTAAGACATCTACTAAGTAGAAGTTTTTCTTATACAACTAAGACTTAACAGTATCATCTTCTTGACTTTAGTCCTGTTATCCTGTGATTGCGACCTCTCGCTCTGCAAGATTACCGCATGTGAAAACTTTTAAGCTGGTGTTGAATTTTAAAACTTAGATCACCCTAGATCTCATATATCCTATCTTGCTTACAGTCTAAAAGATATTGTTATCATTAGCATAAACTGTAACATTTAACAGGACTGCTGCTTTGTTTAAAAACTGATGGTGTCTGAAAACTGGCTTGATATCCAATTCTGTGGTACTGACTTGAGATTAAAATAGCAATAAACATTCCCTCAAAGGCTGAGTATCAAACAGAATGGATCATTTGTAATTAATGAGTATAACTGTAAGTTCACACTATCTTATTTTTTATGACTTTATACATTTGTGTAGTTGGTTATACACAAGTTTTTTTATATAAAATCCTTAGGTGTCTTAAAACAGGCGAAGTTACTCTAATAGCAGTATTAAAGGAATCTTTGTTAGTACAAAAATGTTCATGGGAATGGTTTGTTAAGAATCTGTATTTATGACAAAATATTAACTTTTAATTACATACAATTAAATAGGCTAATGTCGTGGAATGCTGTTGCTTCGAATTTTATGTGCATTTGTAGAATAGAAGAGCTGAGCTTGCAGTGTTCCAGCTAGGCCATTACACTATGGCACAAGGCCCTGCCCCTATTTAACTGCGCCCTGTGTATTTCTAGGGCGCCCGGTGTTAATTATAATACTGTCACAAGCTCCATTTCATGAATATTAACTAAATGCCAAAGTTAACTAAAAACTGATTTCAAATGATGTGTCCTCAAAAATATCTTTCACGCGTAAAAGTGCCCTCCATCTGCCAACTGCAGTCTGTACTTTTCAAAACCTAGCTGGAACACTAGCTTGTTCTATTTTATAGCTCCCTTTAACCAATTGTGTACACCATCCAATAGGGTAAGATTTATCCATGTATTCTGAGAATCTAATATCACAGGAATTATCAATACAATTGTCTGGTCACTTGTGAATGTTACAACTATCAGTAGTTCTTAAACCATAAATAGGAGCATCTCCATGGCCTAACTGGTAGCGCAGTTGGCCGCAGATTTATAGCACCTGGGTTAAAACCACGGGCGAGCTATGTCAGAAGGGTGCATCATCGTTAACTTCTCTTCATTGCCTTTGGCGGTCTTAAAACGGCAACTTTATATTTTTTAAACCATAAATAACTATGTTATTTAAACAGGTAAAGAGTTTGGAGGCTGACAAACATTGACTGCCAATGATTAGAATACGGACATGGTCCATCAATTGTATGGTGTCTGTACATTATTGTCTTACTACTGTGTAGTAAATAGTTGCAATCAGATTTCTGTATTATTTATACAGTAATGACATAATTATTAGTATGGTTTATATTTGTCTATCATTAAAAAGAAATCATGTGTACATCGTCTATCTCTCTCACACGTACACGCAGATTAAATTTAAATGGGCTTTGTTCGATGATGTTGTCACTTTTGATGCATTTTATTAAATTTATGTGGTTTCTAATGTGCTGTGTAATAATAGTTGGCTGATCCTTTAGGAAATCTATGTATGATGTTAATAAACACCATCCAATATAGAGACCATACAGTAAACACCAGCTGGACCATCAGTCATTTACTACTGTATGCCATTACATAATAATAAAAAAAATTTAAGTGTACAAATAAGATTTCATTGTTCCAGATCTATTTATCTGGGCTTACAGACATAGAAATATTTTGTGTTATACTCTTACTACTGACACTGAATGAAACATACCATAAAACGTTATTTCTGATGTTTTCTGTGTATCACTCGCCCATGAACTGTCGTTTTACCAGTCAAGTGGAGTGTGGTAGTGGCCACACCTGTGTTCTGTCTGGCTTTTGCCAGGTGGTTAATCTCTTACTCAAAAGATAGGTTAGAATTATACTGGACTAAGCCGATTCATTTAGTTGTGTTGAGTGTTAATCTTTTCCTGTAACACATCTTCTTTTCAAATGTTCTTATTTGCTTTCAGTTTAGATCGCAATGAACCATTTGAATTCCAAGTGGGCGTTGGTCAGGTGATCAAAGGATGGGACCAAGGTCTACTAGATATGTGTATTGGAGAGAAACGAAAACTAACGATTCCACCAGAGCTCGGTTATGGTGACAGCGGTGCAGGTAAATGCTTTGTTCTGAACATGCAGGAACTTTGGAACATCTCAAAGGATGCTCCCACGACGCTCCTATGACACACTTGGTAGAACACTGCCCTGCAAAGCCCCAAATCGTATTTCAAATTCAGCTGTTACTTACATCAAGGGGATGTTTCATCTGACCAACACCAACGCTAAACAAAGTACTCGAGCGCCTCCGTGGTCTTGTTGGAGTTCAAATCTCGGCGTGTGCATACCTGAAGGGTGTTTCATCTTTGACTTCACTTCGTTACCTTTGTAGGTCGTTCACCCCATTTAGTCTAACATGTTCACAAAAGTGGCCGTAAAACATTAATCATCATCTAAACATTCATTTGGTAGATCTTGAGCTTGCATTTAAGTGTCTGCGTTAATAGATAAAGCATGTGCTTTGCGGAAACAGTTAGGGCTTCTAGCAAGAAGTTGAATTTACTATTACAGTTGAATGGTCACACATTTGGATGATTAATTGAAGTAAAATTTGGATGATATTTATGTCTTACCCAGTTCAGTCAGGGATCTTTGTTTTCGTTACTTAAGCTACAATTACAGGGTTCGCACAAGTCCTTGGAAAGTCCTGGAATTTTAAAATTTGGATTCCAGGCCTGGAAAGGCCTGGAATTTGGACAAACAGATCTATATTTCTAATCATAAGCATACAGGAATTCAGTCAGTGCTCTTCTTCCAAAATATGGGTGTATTTTTGTATGTTAAGAGTTCGTGAATTCATTGAAATGGTCCTTGAATTTGACATTGGAAAGTCCTGGAATCTGAGATGTCAAAATGTGTATGAACCCTGAATTATAAAGCTGGATGATTTGTTTCACAAATAAAATCACTAACTATGATTTGATTTAATGATGCTCTTGCATTCTGGTAAACTGGGGTCCAGCCATTCGTGACATCCAGATGCTTAATAGATCTGTAAATGTCTTGTTTTCAGGTGATTTGATTCCAGGTGGTGCTACACTACTATTTGATGTAGAGCTCCTTGACATCTCAGAAGGCGTTCAACCCGAAAACTTCTTCAAAGAAATTGACACTGACAATGACAACAAGCTGTCGAGGGAGGAGGTATGTTCGTATATCTGATATCGTTAGTATCTGTAGCTGCTTTCAGGGTGTGCCCGTTGTGTCAAGCATCTGATGAAAGTTGAGATGGGGTAATAAAACAGAGAAAGGCTTGATTTTTGTAACGACCTAACTGGGATTGAATGGTTGTGATGTTGTTGAATAATTGTTCGTTCCGGGGCTGAGGTTTGTGTGGATGATTTGATTTTTGGTTAATTATTGGTGATAGTTGTAAGAAAATATATTGTGGCTGGCAATGATGATAAGTATTTAGTATTATTAGATTTGTGATTGATGATAATTGCGGAGTTGGGTGCAGTGTGGGTGAATCCAGGTTTACGGCGTCTTTATATAAATTATGGGAATTTCCTTAATCTGTTCAATTCGAACTGATTTTGGAAATGACCACGCCTTCATAATTTCAATTCCTTCTGTTGCCTCTGCCGACTGGTCCGAATCACATAGTCAATTGTCGACATTGATTTCATCTTGCTCTTAAATATCTTCTACCAATATGAGCAAATGAAGGGCTTGTTAAGGAGAATGGAAGCAAGATGATTTGTGGCTGTGGATCAATTTATGACAGCTGAAATCCATTAGGTAAGTCAAAATTGTTACTTATTATTAGCTCTGTGTAACACACACACACACACACACACACACACACACACACACACACACATTAAATGTCAACCAATGAATATGTAAAATACTTTGTAACCAAGATCTGAGTTCTGTACTTCATAGATGAGCATGAAAAGGTTATTGCAGACTATATATATATATATATATATATATATATATATATATATATATACCTGGCATTATGGTGACATGCTTATTATTTAGAATAATCCATTATATCATTATGTGTAAATAATATCACCACTCCTAGTGCAAGATTGTTGCTGTATGTTGGAAAATGGCTGATATAAGTGTGGTCCCCTTAATCTGAATAAGTAGTTATAGGAATAAGGAAATTGGTAAATTTGAAATTAATAACTACCAGTAATGTTTCTAAGGAGAATACGGAGACCAATTTGGTCTCTGATTATTTTTTTGTTTTCTGGTCCAAAAAGAAAGGAGACGTTGTGATGTATAATAAGCTGAAAAGTTTTCTGAATGAAGCCATCGCAAAACCTATGGTATATAGCAACTTTAACCGAATGCCTCTGAGAGGCTTTAAAATATCAGGACCCCTTTCCTGATTTTAATAAAACTACACATGTACAGCTCTTGAAGTTACTGATAAAATAGAAAGAAGGTTACATTAATTAACAACCGTCAGGGCCATATATATTGATAACTAACACCATATTATAATTTTTACCACACTGCTAAACCAATTATGGACGTGGATGGTTAGATAAGACGGCCTAAGAATTAAGGAAATCAAATTTGCCAGATATCCACTGATCTTTTTGTAACACACGAATGAGGCTTAGTTGAACATCTGTGCACACTACATTGTTCATCTCTTGTTGTCACACTTTTACTGTAATTTAATTTTCTATTCCACATTACAAACAGCTGTATGTGGTATCAGGTTGCTATGTTATATTAGTTATCTTTAACAAATGACTAGGATCTGCTATTCTTGTTATGCTGGGATATTGATAACTCGTCATTATGAACTGAAATCATATTGTTGCTGTTAAAATATTTTTGTGGATTAAGGGGTTGATGCTTTAAGGTAGCAGCAATAAGTAGTGTTTGTTTGTGATATCGAACACGTGTAATATTGTATAAATTGATTATACTCATGGTTCATAATGATATATTGATATTTAGTGGCTTTTGCTGTAGTAACTCCATGAAAGCACTGAGAGTGTTTGTGTGGTTGCACATATTTTAAACAAAAATCAGTCATGATCTTTATGCGTGTTACATTTCCATGCTACACGTTAGGGAAAAAATTATGTTTATGTAAAAATATATGAAGTGTCAAGTTGTGGTCCAGGATTTGTCCTATTATAGCATTAAATTAGATCACCGTGGATGGTATATTTCCAGAGCAGTGTTAATTGTGTTCGTGTTGAATAAAGCAAGTACTTACTATGTTTACTGAGCTTTACTTCTGCCAGATGTCAGTCAAACGTGGAATATTAAAATGAGAGCAGTATATTTTAATGTTCAGACAGAAGGGAAGCTCTTTCCTGTTACCAATTATGGATGTTTTGTTAGAAATATGTAGTATTATGGTAATAATGAATGTTTTCTGGTTTAGTTGTTAGTTAAAAGTTGTATATATTCTGTTCGAATTTTATGTGACGTGGCATATGATTTTTGGTTATAAAACACTTCATCATCAGTCTCAGCAGAACAGGTCTTACACAGACTGCGTGTGCACACACACAGACACACACACACACACACATTATAGTTCATGACACCACAGAACACTCACTTTGTACATAATTGCCCGGGAGTGTGACCATATGTTGTCTGTGACGTGGACAATGTTACACGTGGATGGCCAGTCAGCCTTCCCAGTCCTGCGCTGTATCTTATAATGTTCACTATCACACACAATCTGACACGTGTAACTAGTCCAGCATGTATGAATGTCGTCCACAGATGGTGGACGACTCATGGAGATAATAATTTTTCCTAGCGTCAGAAAACAATAACTTCATTGTAATTTGATATCAAACGTGGCCGACGGCCAGACATAACATCAACTCTCTATTTGATTGCATTAGGTCCACAAGCTAAAAACCGGACAACGTACTTAATTATGGCTTCCTTTCTCAGTTGACTGTTAGCTCGTTAGTAAAATGGATGCGTTTAGATTATGATTGTGTGAATAGATCAGTAAAGGCGTTGTCGATGAAATGTGTTATGGCTCTGATTAGGCATTTATAGTTTGAAATTTCGGTCTCTGTATTGTTCCTCGTTTTATTATAGGTTAACAATTCTGATGTAGTGTGTATCTATCTGTGCGTGTAGAAACGTATTAGAGCGTGTGCTCTTCCGCGTTGATAAATGTGTACATAAGTATACAACCATGTGTATCCATTGTCAGCGTTGCCGTTACCTTGGATGGCAGACTTCTGTACATCGATAATAACATTTTATTTCTTAGAATCATACACTTCCTTTCACCCCACCCTCCACCCCCCGCCCATTGACCTTTATGATTTGAATGCTGGGGCCTTTCCATCACCATATTAACTACCACCGGTGAACGTTTAGCTTGCCGGTGTTGGTTAGTAGATGATTGACTGACTGGAATACGGATATGTTAATAGCTCACCAAACTGTAATGGTCGTAAGAGAACGGGACCTAGGTCTTACCTATAACTGATGATTGAATAGCTATGATAGTGATGTATGTGTGCATCATCAAGATCTAGGCGTAATTAGCTGACACGTCAGCTGTCAGTTACTAGAAGGCAATGAGTTGTGTGTGTGTAATGGGTACATGTTGTATGTGTATGTGTTATATATATATATATATATATATATATAATGGATATTCTAATAATAGCATATTTTTTATTCTGCACAAGTCTTTCCCATAATGGTCCCGCCTTTCAACAATATAACATCATTTCTCTCATCCCTTTTTATAAGATTTGGCATTATCTGTAAATGTGAAATTTACAACTAACTTAATAATATACCGTCTTGGTGAATGATATTGGTTAGAAGATGTATAACTTTATTGTACAAAGTTATTCACGCCGATATGTACCGGGTATTTTTAACGGTGCACCATGTGCCCCCGTCTCTGTACTGCGCTCTATTATTCGAATGTATACTCTGTCTCAGTAAGCGTGTCTTGTGCGTGTGTGTGTGTGCATGCGACTAGCAAATATCTGTGAATTTATCAATTTCTGCTTGTTGCTCTGTTATATTACTTAATGTAGCAAATCTTCATAATTTTACTTACGATTGACTGTAGTAAGCCATCACTATTTGAAATTGTTTCAGAATCTTTTCCCTCCCAAAAAAATGTTGGCAAATACATTATGAAGAGTTACACGATTTACGACTGATTTTTAACCTATTTATGCTTAAATATTACTTAGTGCTTGCTAAACCGATGGGAATTGAGTGAGATTGTAGAGTTAACATATTTGGATCCGCATCACCTCAAATTATGACTTGAGGACTATTGTCATACCCCATGTTCCCGTCGACTGTCCGTGATGTCCTTAACACGAAGGTGGTCTGAAATCACGCAATCACTTAACATTATTGAAATATACTGATGCACAAGCTTTGGGGGAGAGGCATTAACCGGCTGACATCTTTCATTCACTGACAGCTGAGGACGTGGATAATGATGAGGGTGTTGAGAAATGACAGGCAGGCCCAGGAGTATTATGGGATAGACGAGAACATGGAGAGATTTGTTGATCAGCTACTGGGCTGTGATGATGCCAACAGAGATGGCGTGATCAGTTTTCACGAGTTCTGGAAGAAGCGCGCCGAAGAATTGGAGGAGATTAGGGACGACTATGACGAAGATGAGGCCAGGGAAGAGCAGGAAGAGAGGAGACAAAGAGAAGAGAGGAGAAGGCAAAGAATTGAGAGGGAAAAGAGGAAGAAGGCCGAGAGGGTCAAAGATGATCTGTGATTGATGTATAGTTGGGTGACTTCATCGTTAACTTGTCTCATACATCCTTTGCTCACATTCCGTGAATATTGATTATGGTCAATAAATGCTGATGTGGCAGTCTTATAAATGGTGCCTTACTGTTATTGGTTATAGCTGATAGTTCGTGATATGTGGTTTGGGGATTCTGTAGCCATAAATGTGCTTGGAGCTGGTGTTTATGTGGTATGCCATCCCTGGGTGTATATATTGTTTCAGAAGTATTTCATCCTTTAATTTATAAAGTAAACGTAAACTGTCTTACTAGTGTCACCGATGACAGATAGTTTCGCTCCTAACTGTTATTTCTAGCTGGATTAATACGAAAGCAGTTCCGAAGCACGCCCGATTTACGCATCACAATCGCTATTTGTAGGTGTAGATGTAAGACCATCTGGATGTGTGTGGCCAGATGTATTTCAGGCTGACAAGTAGGTGCGTTAACCATTAAACACTCTCCTATGTCCAGGTTGGCGCCTACGTAATGAGGTGGACGGAGGCGAAGCCGAAGCAGAAGGTTGGCGCCACCAACTTTAACCTAGAGGACGACATTAATGTGATCATGGATGCTCACGACCTGAACGGCGATGGGATCATCTCCAGATCGGAATTTATATCGCGTTACGGTTGGCGGAGACACTCGGCGTCGGGCAGACGTCGTGATGATGAGTTATGAATGGCTTCAAATAAACAATTTACGGTATCTTTGGCATCTCCGAAACCCCAGTGTTGTAGTTATTGATTGATCTAATTGGCATGTGTGTGGACTTGTGTCACGTTGGGCATGACTGTATATGATGAACTTTATTATTTAATGATGGCTAAGTTATCTTCTAGTTCATGAGAGATCATCCATAATTATTTAGTTTTTATAATTTGTTGGGGGGGGGAGTTCATACACTATTCTTAAAAGGGTCTGTTTTGGGGAGCTTGAATTGAATAGGATTTGAAATTGTTGTGTAAGAGTGTTATATAGTCTATCCTGTCATTAGTGGTAACATATCCACAACATATATATATATATATATATATATATATATATATATATATATTAGTCATGCTTAAGATATTGACCTGGTGTAGTGTCATCGTGTCGTTTTATATGTTAACAATTAGCTAGTTACAATGGATACGACAGTATAACAATACCTATATTAATAATTATATACTGTACATTTGCAAGTGAAGTGTCCAATTTTACCCTTGAAACAGCTGACAAGAATACATTTTACTAAAAAGTACTGAAGCAGACTCGTTATTGTGAAATGAGATGAGTGCCGTGGGTCCTGCATTTATTGGTGGGAGATCTTGCAGTGGCTGAGATATTATCAACATAATAGATTTGTTATCAGCAATATTTTAGTCATTCACGTTTCAACATATTGATCTTTCCAGATGTTCAGTGACCGTCTTGGTAATGTGAAAATCTATATATTGATAGGTGACGTGGTCGCCATTGATAAGAACTTCTTGGTTGTGATTTCTGTGATTTCCACGTGTGGCTAGTTGGTCACTTAACAATGAAATGCTGTGTTGCAGATGTTACTGGAAGTGTGTTAAATCAAATTGAACTGTGGTTGGTGTTTATTAAACCTAAATAATCTCTCATCTGTAATATAGGTTAGTTCACTGTGTGTGAACAACAATATGATATGGCTTTTATCGACAGGGTTCTAATACAGAATGATGTTGTATCATATTGAACAATTATAAAAATAGCAAAATCAGCATTCAATTATTATTCACATGATCCATTAACATCAAATGAAAAACCATTTTTAATATATCAGGGTTCCCACGCATCCTGGAATTCATTTTCCAAGTCTTGGAAATTTCCTTGAATTTTACAAAGTCAGGAAATGTCCTGGAAAAAATATTGCCTATAAAAAAAATCCACTTAGAACAAAAATCCCATGAATAATTATTATGTTTGTAGAAGAAAAAGAGTACCGATATATGGACTTGATAGCCCATGTTATTTAAAATTTAATTAAAAGTGGGTGGATCCAACAGCTATAAGGGGTGAGGAGGTGGCTGGCTGTATCACAAAATGTCAATAATTGATCATACACTGAATAAATATGATATGCTTTTTCACACATATCTTGATATATTACCTTTAAAGCTTGTATACTTTGTCCTGGAAAATAATAGTTCCTTGTCTGTGGGAACCATGATATGTGTGTGTGTTACGGTTAATCCGTATAGTCAGGTAAATTGTATATTACCTGAAATATTCAGGTTAGACGTCTATTGCTAACTGAGATTTAATACAGATTACCTGAAAATTTTGGGTAATGTACATATTACCTGATTATACAGATTAACTGTAACATATATATTGGACCAGATTAATGTAATCTTATTTCCAAGAGAATTGACTCCATGGCCATATGGCTTAGATATGACCTGGGTCAAGGCTAAGCAAAACAATTACTCGTTCACCAATACAGCATCAAAATTGTTGGACAATATCTCAAGTAGTTCATCATTTTAAGCTACATCTAACACGAACAGCTTCAAAGTGTGTAAGCTGTTTTACCAATCTCATCTCGGCTGGTTGGAAAATCTGAGGTACTAATGTCATCCATATTCGCCAGGTGGCAGCATTGATGCGAGGTGACGATGAAAGACACCAGCTGCAGGATGATGAGGATTCATATGTGGAGTTGGCTGAGGAAATCTTCAAATATGAAGATGGGAATGAAGATGATTTTATCAGCTTTGCCGAGTTTCAAGCGGGCACTCATCCTCTGTTGTTTGAAACCGTAGAAAATTTTACAACCACTCAAGATCTGATCATTCAAGAGAAATATCCTTATGTTAAACCAGTGCTGAGTTAATAAATGTGATCCTTGCATATCAGATGTGATGTGCTACTTATTAGATTTTTATCTCAAATCCAGGAATATGTGTGTATCGCTGATTGTTACCTCATGGATATATATATATATATATATATATATATATATATATATATATACATACATAAAGGGGGAGGGGGAGGAGAAGTCAGTATACTGGTGAAATGTTTGTTGTTTACAAAATGTAAACATATTTAAAAGGAACACATTAAACAAAATCTCTACCGGTGATTATTATATCAGAAAAATGGCAATTCAGAATGTTTATTTTTGTTTTTATATAACAAGAGAATGTATCAGTTGGAGTGGACAAAACATCCAGTACAGTGTTATGTAGAATCCATCTTTCTCAACAGATGTGAAGCATGGATAGTAAGCATGAGATTGCGAATACAAATTTGAGGGTATATTTGACTGAAAAAATATGATGAGGATATCCTCAGGAAAGCCAAATAAAAATCAACAATCTTTAACAAATAAATGCAATAAACAGGATTAATAAGCAACATAATGGAGAATAATTAATAAAAACAGGAGTGATTGGAGAAAAAGAATGGTGTGCAAGAAGCTTGTATGAAACTGCAACATATGAACATCTAGTCTAATAAGGCAGTATTACCAGCTTCAATATGTTACAGTTAATCTGTATGATCAGGTAATATGTGTATTACGTGAAATATTCAGGTAATATGTCTATTGCTAACTGAGATTTAATACACACTACCTTAAAATTTCAGGTAATATACTTATTAGCTGATTATACAGATTGACTGTAACATTTTGGGTTTAGATCTGGCTCATACTTGTGTTTGTGGAGATGTCCCTCAGCTATATTGTCACAAGTGTGATCAGCGGTGAGGATATACAACGCAACAAATGTTATCCGTTTTCTTTGTTGTGTGTGTGTGTGTGTGTGCGCGCGCGCGCCCACGTTTCTATTCTTGTAGAAGATATACAAATTTTGACTATGTCGTATATACAACATTGTGAGAGCTACCACCGTGAAATTCTGGAAGTACCGTTATGATTAGAGACTTATATAATCATAACGTACTAGTGTATAACACAGCCGTATAGTATACATTGTGCGCTACTTCGCCCGTTCTGATATAAACATTTGGTCTAAATTCTAGTAAGCTTTTTAATAATCATGTTACACATTTTTAGACTATGTCTTGGATCTTGGTTACAAAGTACATGTACCATTCTTTTAATTTGCTTTTATCATGCTTTCAACTTATTTCCAGTGTGCATTAAAAAGTGTTGTTTCAGTGACTGAAACAACACTTTAAGTTATTGCGTAAAAGGTTTTGTAACAAACTTTTTTAGTCCAATGGCTGAGTCAGAAAAATCTTTTGTTGATGAAATGAACAGCAACAACACTGCTGTTATGATACACTTGTGTTATTGATGATGTATTTATATCCGCCTAGTTCCGGAAATGGTGGCTGGAGATGGTGTGGCGAGAGCATGGCCTGCAAGAAGACGAGATCCAAACGAAAGCGCTGGATGCGATGACGAGCGATTACTTCTCGGTATACGACAAGAACAAAGATGGCTACCTGCAAGAAGAGGAGTACAGAGAACGCCCTCTGCCGCCAATGAGGCGTGGTCCTCGGAAGGAAAAGTCCAAGCCAGGGAAGAAACACTCGGATGAGTTGTAAAGAGAACGTGTGTAATTGTTTTGTAGACCAGGATATGTTGCCACTGTACTGATGTTTTGATGGGTTTGGTGTACCACAGTCTTGACCCTTTTGGGGGGGAGACAGGTTTTTGCAAATGTATCTGTAGTACATTTCATGGCACAGGGAATTGGAATTATCTAGTGAAGACACAGATGAAGTTCAAATAGCTACTGATTGTCATCCATTTTTTGTACAGTAAATATAAGAGTTACCATAATTTACTTGTGTATGCAAATAAACATATTACTATACCTCTTAGGTTTCATTGTTTGATGAAAAATATAAACATATTTACATAATATAGATTTAATATAATAATAATAATAATAATACAGTGCAATTGGTTTATAACGGAACATGCAAAAACTAGAATGATTTCTAAACTGGCAAAGATCTCCCCATCTAAATTATTCTATTTGCTATGGGCGTTGGTTTATGGGAAAGTAGGACTTAATTTTCTGAATATTGACTGGTTATTTTGGCCAATTACTAGGTTTTAGAAACATTTAACGCAGAGAGAGAGAGAAAAACATTCAAGCCATAATCAGTTGTTTCTCGACCTTTTGAACACGTCTGGCGATTATTATTATTATTATTTGACTAAACAAAGCTATCTTGAAGTGTTCCTTTGTTTATTCGTTCACCGTTCAGTGAAAAATGTCCAAGACGTAATAATGATTCATTGCATGACGGGGATGTTTCGTATAGGTTGTGTCTGTTAAAAGGTTGTGTAATTTTCAGAACAGTAATCTTCACGCACAAATCAAATACTTGAAGTTATCTTCGCACACGTCATATATTTGTTTATGTGGTGTCCTTTGATATCTGTTTTTCTTGTAGGTATGAAGTGCTTATAATTACTATATGCTTGATAAATCGTGGTAAGTTCGCTGACAAATCTAAAAAAATTATCTGTTTGTTACATTTTCATTGACATATGTTGCACATTCTACGTGAGTTAATTTTTTCACATTGCAAGTTGCAAAATCCAGAAAATGTACTAATGTAGAACTTAACATTTTGGCTACAGTTTCACTTAGTCTTATCAAAGTGACACACAAATTATTCAGAATATTTGAAAACAATTTGCCAAAAGAAAATGAATAAAATCGCTGACTAAATTATTCAAGTCGTATATTATCCATTATTTGATGATGCCATGTGTATCGTTAGAAATTGGCCGCTTGTGTAATGGTAAACCAAAGTTTTGCCGCTGCCCAAAAGCAACATTGCTAGTTTGGTCAAATTACTCTCATATGATACCAGTATGTTGTTCACTTGTTTCGTTTGGATTATTCCTTAATTTTAATAACAGTCAACTCTTAATTAACCACGGTGTTAGGGAAACAAAGTCACGAGCTGGTTAAATAACAATTTGGATTATGAAAATAGCAGTTATGATTTGATGTACCTGTACTAGGATTTGATGTATTTCTACTATTAAGTATTGAAACATGTCAAAATGTAAATATTTTAGAGTGTTCAAAAATATACAACAAAGATGGTAATGCTTTTCAGACATACTAATAGTATGATTAATAACCAAGTAATTGAAAATCAGTTAATTAAAAGTTGACTCTGATAATGTCACACTCAGATTTTTTACAGAGATATTAAGCAACATGTTTCGATTTGTTAACCCATTTACTGCTTGTTATGTTTTATTTTTAAACCATCCAGTGCCTGGTTTATGCTGGTAGTTTAATTGCTATCCACCAGCGGTGCATTATAATATGCATGTGTGTATGGATACACTTCTTTCCTGTTTTTGTAGCATCAATATAGCATACACGCAAGCATGATTTCATTTCAGTAATTATCCTGATATGGTCAGTCTGCTGGAATCAAAAGCATCTGTAGCATCACTGTATTATTGAGTTAAATCTTTATCATAACTCTGAAACAATAATCAGCTCTTTCCTCCCTGGACAGTCTACACTTTTGTCATGTCATATTCACATTCAATTTCTACCAGTTCCACCAAACACCAGAATAATCTAGTTTACCAGCTGTTGATTAAAGGTCTTGAACGAGTTTATTCTTGGTTATAGGTATGCCACGCGGTCTGATTTTGGGTGGGGCGAAGCGATAACCCCTAACAGGTGACCCCGGTACTTTCATTACTGACTGTACCTTCTGTCGACCCATTTACCGGTAGTCAACCGTATGCACAAAAGTAGCTATAAAACATCAGTCATCACCGTACCTTATGTCGGTGTATACTGTGTAGTAAGAATTAATTACTAGGTGTGTCAATACAGAAAACGCACAATATTATGTTTACTGTTGTGTATTTGGACTCCGTTTGATCAACTAATCACCAAGTCTATAAAATATATATATATATGTCTTTGTTACGAGGTAAGGAGAAGCATATTGTCAGTTTAGAACTTAATGATATAAACACTAATCTGATTTGGTAATCAACAGGAATGAAACCCCATCTATTTTAATCATTTGGTGGCTGAAATTATGCATTCTTCTAAAAGAAAATCTGATGTCTATGCACATTTCAAACACACCATATTATAAGCGTGGCTAAAGTTTTGGGAAGTAATTTTTACAAAGATACTTTCCATGATCCTATTTTGGAGAATGTTCGATGTTCAGAACGCGCACAGAGATAGGGAAATGTCTCCACACGTATTCTTATCCTGTTTGACCTTCATTGCTGTAACATTTTCCTTCCACAGGTGTCGACGTTTATCAAGCAGCAGGCAGCCGAACACGAGGTACCAGAGGACGAAGATCACGACTCGATGGTCAGCGACATCTTTCAGCATGAGGATACAGACAAGGATGGCTACATCTCCCATGAGGAGTTTAACAGCCCAAAACACGAGGAATTATAACAACAGTCACCCAGTAGACAACTGTAATACGTCTCTGTCCTCAGTCGGATATATCCATGTTTTTTTTTCTTCCTTCGAATTAGTCATGGTTTTATTACTTAGGTGTTTGCTCACATGTGATCTGCAGCAATCTGGTTTTTAATGAGGAGAGTTACGTCACTGTTTAGATCAAGTGGTTATCTATATTGATTTGACTCGTACAAGGGTCGGTTTTTAAAACGTGCCTTATTAGGAATTATTGGTTGCCGGATGGGCAGTATTTTAGTTGTGCTAGTGTATGGAGATATATTTGAACGTTTTTGAGACTTGTTTGTTGTCTGGCGACTCATTTTAATGTGTACAGTAAAAGGTAGTTACTTTTCTTGGTGGAGCGATCATAATTAACATACGTACAGGGTGGCCTATAAGTTGCTTTGCCACCCGGCATTTGAAGTTTTAAATGGTAGAGCCACTTATGGGCCACCCTGTACATCTGCGAACGCTGTTACGGCTAAACGCCTGTTTTTTTAATAGCTGATGAGAAGCAATATTGTTTAATTGTTACTCTGTGCGTATATCAGTATAACCAGTCAGTATCCTAATACAAAGTTTTATCTATAGAACAATATTTACTGTTCACTTGTTTGTCGTCGTTGTTGTTGTTGTGGTGGTGGTGGTGGTTGCCTTGAATGCATCAAATGCACGCCATCGAGTGCATTTTTGTGCGCCAAACTTTCCCCAAAACAGAGATCAAAAGGTGTAGATCAAAACTGAAGTTGGTGTTCATTTTTACCCGTTGGACATTTTTGTCCGTGAACAATAATTGGGAAACATATTTTAGCTGAACATTTTTATCAGCATTGGACAAAGAACTTTTCAGTGTGTCCTCTATTTTGTCGGAATAAAGATATTTATTCCGATTAAAGCTTTCCCAATATCTCACTCGTTGAAGTGTAGCACTTAAAGAATAATATGTTTAAATCTGTGAACTATCCAGTTTGATGTTTAAAGATTAGATAACGCTATTATTATGAATGTTGCATATTTATATTTATTTGAATATTTACATTTTAATGTATGTTGATACTTGGGACCACAATTATTTCGTGTCACATTAGCTTTATAAAAGGTATTTAATTTGCGTCTCTGTTTTTAACTGATGCTTCTATTAATATTGTGTACGATATGATCTGATGGAGAAATGAAAGGATGCTATTTGTAATGTTGCATTTATATAATAAGATACTGTTTCCCTTTTCTGTTTGACAATAAATCATTTACTCACTATTTAATATGTGTATTTTTTTAAGAGAACATTCTACTGTGTGTGTGTGTGTGTGTGTGTGTGTAAATTACATGTTCTCTTCAGTACGAAGAAGAAATTGATTATGGGGATGAATCCCTACGGAACCAAATCCTACAAATAGCCATGAGACTGGTTCGAACTGAGAACCTTGAACTTTTCAGCCTAGTGGTCTAAGTACTGTGCTATCGGCGCGTGTTTGTCTACCAGACTGTTTCTATAATCTTTTATTTTAATTGTCAACGCTAGCTCAACATGCTCTAGCTGAATTATCATTATTAATATTCACGTCAAAGGATCATATATGATAATAAATCTAACGAGAAGTTGATTACTCTGTAAGTTTTAGTCAGATTAGCCGGATGTTCAAACGTTTTGTTTAACTCATCAGGATCAATTCACTATAAAATGAAAACAGATTTCAAATCAATGAATCAGTTTTTGCATATAGAGTGAAGAGTCCAGAACCGGAAGGAATAGTTCACGTTTATTGAGAATCAGCTCTTCTATTGTGATTCGTCATATCTAATAAGACGCACACTTTGTAGTCCGTGTGGCCGTGAACCACCCAACAACTTATAAAACCTATTTTATTTTGATCCTGAGACCTCTCCCAACACGGAAAAGGGATGCCACCATCACCGATGGACTACTTGTGTGACGTCATTTTCAAAATGGCGTCAGTGAAATTAGCGAAATTATGTTTTCGCCTATAACTCGGCTTCTAGGATAGATAGAGATGAGATCTTGGTGTTTATACACTCATTTTTTTGACGATGGGAATCCAATGATGACACTGACCAATCGCTATGACTTGGTTAACTCGGAATTCAAAATGGCTGTCGTTGAAACCAGCGAAAATCACATTTTCTGCCATATTTTGATTTCTGGGTAAGTAGATAATTGCTCATGGGCTTTAAGCCTTCATTATGATATATGTGATTTTCTTTGGCGTTATTTAATACCTGTCGGCCATCTTGGTATTAAAAAAGGCTTCCAATATTGCCAGATTTCGTATTGTTGTCAGTCATAACTACATAACAACTCGTTCCGTTATGCGGCATTTAACATTAAAAGTTGACATATTTTGAAATGAAGACCTTTATTCAAAGTTGAAATACGATGTAACCCCATCAAATCATCAAAACAAAAAAACAACAACTAAATGACAGAAGGAAAACTCAGTTTAATAGAAGTATAATGACAAGAAATAATACGATGATTATCACAAATGAAGTGAGTTATTGTCACAACTACTGTACTAAGCAACAAAATTTCTTATGTGAATAGTCTGATTAATCAGTCCACACGATACACACAACAATCGTCATTTTTATTAATGACCTACCTGATGATATCACACGTATTCCAAAGAATGACCTACCTGATGATATCACACGTATTCCAAAGAATGACCTACCTGATGATATCACACGTATTCCAAAGAATGACCTACCTGATGATATCACACGTATTCCAAAGAATGACCTACCTGATGATATCACACGTATTCCAAAGAATGACCTACCTGATGATATCACACGTATTCCAAAGAATGACCTACCTGATGATATCACACGTATTCCAAAGAATGACCTACCTGATGATATCACACGTATTCCAAAGAATGACCTACCTGATGATATCACACGTATTCCAACGAATGACCTACCTGATGATATCACACGTATTCCAAAGAATGACCTACCTGATGATATCACACGTATTCCAAAGAATGACCTACCTGATGATATCACACGTATTCCAAAGAATGACCTACCTGATGATATCACACGTATTCCAACGAATGACCTACCTGATGATATCACACGTATTCCAAAGAATGACCTACCTGATGATATCACACGTATTCCAAAGAATGACCTACCTGATGATATCACACGTATTCCAAAGAATGACCTACCTGATGATATCACACGTATTCCAAAGATATTTACAGATGACACCAAGCTCTTCCAGGGTATAAGTTCCCATTAGGGCCGTCTACAACTCCGGGATGACCTAAATCGGTTAGTGGACTGGTCCCAGGAATGGCAGATGGGACTTAATGAGGCCAAATGCAATGTTCTCCACCTAGGCTCAACAAACCCATTTAGGTGTCACCATTGACCGCGATCTGAATTTCCATATCCACCTGTGTCCAAAGCGGTGAACAAAGCATCAAGAATGCTTGGACTTGTTAGAGCAACATTCATCTGGCTCGACGAGACGACACTCCCCAGGTTATTCACCACATTGGTACGCCCTCATTTGGAATATGGAAATGAGATCTGGTGTCCAAGGTTCCGTCGTGACAAGCTGGAAGTCGAAAAAACTCAGAGGAGAGCCACAAAGCTGATACCGAACATGTGAAGTCTGCCATATAGAGATAGGTTAGAAACCCTGAGACCGCCATATTTGTGTTATTGTAGGAGAAGGGGCGACATGCTTCAGATGTATAAGATCCTGAAGGGTATAGACAGGCTAGAATCTAACCAATTCTTCTTTGTGGCTGAGATATGAAACACCAGAGGGCATAGCCTAGAGCTAGCGAAGCGCCACTGAAGATCAATTTTGAGGCAAAATGTATTCAGTCAGAGAGCGACAAACGATTGGAACGGGTTACCAGCACACGTAGTAGACAGTCTCACATTAAATACACCCAAGTCCCGATTAGACAAACATTGGATTAGGGAGCGTTACAATCTGCCGTGATCAATTAAATAAGAAATGTCTTGCATATAGAAAACAATACTTGACCGGAGTTTTAACAGGCTGTGACATCACTATTCCATAGATCTGGTATCAGGGTATCAAGACTTTTACATATAATTTACCTGCTTCTCCGTTACTAGAATATTATCTAATATAAGCCCTATATTTCTTACAGATATGGAAGAATTTATCAAATTGAATTCTAGCTTGATGTGAAGATTTTGGTCTTATCCTTATACAATTTCATCATGTTGCTGTTCAACCAAATGCTTATGTCTGCAATACAAGCTCCAATTGAAGATGAAATATGATCCCATTTATCACATGGCTTCAAAGTTATGTACACTTGTGTATCATAGGCATAACAATGATATTTAATATTATACCGTTTAATAATTTCGCCAACTAGTTTAGTATATATACAATAATTCTTTGATCCGAAAACGGATCTCTGTGGTAAGACAAAATTAAAACATACATCTGGTGATGTTTTAGCCATGATGTCGGTGAGATACGACTTTACCCAAGTTAAGGCCCTATTCTTGATCCCAAAGGAAAATTCTCAGCACATTACAGTTTTTCCACCATAAGAGAATGTACACTAACTCAGTATGGACTCACTGGAGTGATTTAGCTAAATAAAAACAAAGTAGCAATACCGCACAATGGATTATTACTGGACTAGAACGAAATATCGTCTCAAACCTGAATAAATACTATGATTTACTCGAACCTAACTGCAAACCCTCATACGTTTCCGTTCATCACTAAGGGAACGTTCATTCACGCCTAATTTAACGTCCCTAAGTATATGCAGTTAGGTGTGGTGGGATTTAAATTAAAGCCCCTATCCACTTGATCTATTTGACCCATGGTCGAGAACAGCGGATTTCAGGCAGATTATCATACAGGGCTGCCACCGTGTGGCCAATAACCAAACTAATTTGATTGAACCATTTGCTGACGAATGTCGCCTCAAATACATTGTAAATTTCATTATACTGCTCGTTCATTCACGGGGCGCCTCCATGGCATAAATGGTAGCGCGGTTGAACACTGATCTATAGCACCTGTATTCAAAACTCGTTCGGGTTATATCAGAAGGGTGTTTCATCTTTCACTTCGCCTCATTACCTTTGGAGGGAACATTTACATTTAAAAAAAAATTCTCGTTAATTCCCATTAAGCTGAAATCTCGAATCTATAAGTGATTACGAGTTATTAATTGTTTATGACACATATACCAGTACCTAGTGAAAAGTCACGCACGTTGGAAAACGAAACTGAAAAAAAAATTACCGATGAAGTTGGCTAACGATCTGAATTGTAATAAAAGTCAGCAATATTTCTAGGTTACCCGCCAGCGGAACACCAAGTGTACTCTGGGGTAAAACAAAATCAGAGGATATTACCTCGGGTAAATGGGTAACTACTAATATCTGACTCTGAATAATATAATTTAATGTTAAGATTTCTGTTTGTCGAATCTACTGAATGACAATACATTTACAATCACATCTCTCTCTCTCTCCCTCTGTATATATATATATATATATATATATATATATATGTGTGTGTGTGTGTGTGTGTGTGTGTGTGTGTGTGTGTGTGTGTGTGTGTGTGTGTGTATGTGCGTGCGTGTGGCAGGTGCGTTCGCGCGCGCGTGCGTGAGTATGTATGTGTGTCTACGTGACATTTTACTCTGGACGTGGTCTGACGAGATCAAAATAGCCTCTAATTAGTCGTATTTTCTATTCTGATCAATTACAAGTTGTCCAGATGTTTCCGCGTTCAGAAATATTCATGATCGTGTACCCGAGCAGTATGTCAAATATCGATTTTGATGAGCAGTCATCGATTTCGATATGTATTTGGCGGCAGGTCATGTGAACATCGAACTATGACAGCTGGTACTTAGATGCCGTTTGGCCGGAAACAGCCGACCGCCATTTTAGGCGGCAAAGTAACAAATCGTAAACTATTATTAATCTACCGGATCGGGTTATGTATTTATTGTGTGACGAGTCGGACGGAATGTTAATCCGATATTAGGATGGCGGCACCGAGTCTTGAAACGAGATAAAATGGCTTTATGGTCCTTCTCCGTTCTGGGCGCCGACCCGCTAGAAATGAAAGATGGCGAGGAAAGGGCGTGTTTTAAAGTCGGATTAATCGATCAACCGATTTCAAACCAATAAAACTTCCATCCTTTGATGTGGAAAATAATTCTATCGGTTCCGTGCTGTCGTCTGCCTTCGATCACAACGACGCGGTGTCATTCGATTTGCGCGTTTGGAAATAGGAAGTGCGTACAATTAGAAGCAAAAACGAACTAAAAACGTACGCGTGTTTATGTGTTGTTTGTGTGCTGTTTATGTGTTGTTTGTGTGTGTTTGTTCGTCTCTCAACAAACCGACCACGTTACACGTATGAACCGTCAGTCTTCGGTAGGTGGGAAATGTATTTAGCCGAGCTGTTTACGAAGATTCGATTAAAATCCGGATACGAAATCCTGCACATCATCGGGAATCGTCTTCGACGCGGAAGACTAAAATTAGCGATAATCCTGTTGATGTATATACTGGCACTGAAGGCTTTAATCTTAGGTAAGTGGTTTATGATTCGTGACTACAAACGAATGACTGCTACGCGTTATTTACCCATCTCTCTTTATCTATCTAGCTATCTAGCTAGCTATCTATCTCTTTTGGAAATACCAACAAGCAAGGGAACAGTAATTAAAAATAAATAAATAAGTCAGTAACACACACATACACACACACACGCGCGCGCGCACACACACACACACACACACATATACCCCACACACAAACCCACATTCCTTTACAATAACATACGAGTAAGTCACGATAACTTTTTTGACTTTGCTTCATTACCTTTGGAGTTCGCTCGGCCCATTTAGCCTACCATGTGCACACAAATGGCCGTAAAACATCAATCATCATCTTAAAGATACAAAATAAACATAATCGTTGATATATTTCTTATGTACACGAATTATTTTCGATATAATGTACAAATATACTACAAATTTCATATTTGATAGCCGTTGATCGGGACGTAATAAAACACTCAATTAGTGATAACCTGATTGAAAGAAAAATATCCCAAACATCTTCATAGAATATTTCTTTTTCTTCTTCTTTTATTGGGGGGGGGGGGAGGAGGCGCTTTTTCTAATGTGAATATACACTGATGCACGACATTGTCACCAACTGAGCTGTCTTGTACAATATGTACCTTTAGTAAGAGTGATTATTTTGACGATGTTGCTAGGGGAGTACGATTATTTAATGATGTTGTGTGGGGTGACGTCACTTCCGGACAAACTGACTCTTGTTTGGAAAGTGTTGCCCAATTATTTATCGCCGCAACCTCGGATAACCTCGGACGTCAAATCCAGAAGAACTAAATATAGATTTATGATGTTCTGTACAACAAGTAGCGGTATTGTTGTGGACTGTCATTGCTGTGTTAGAAACCTCGCTGTTTTACGGCCACTTTTGTCCACACGATGGATTGAATCGAACCGGCGAATGAGTTAACGGGTCGAAATAAAAGACAAGCCAACCTTCAGACAGGCCGGGATTTGAACCCGGATGCTAGTCGTTTTGGGCCACCCGGATCTGCCGTTTGGGCCGGAATGTATACGATTGGGAAAATACTATGAAGCCGAAATGAAGTCCTGCACCTCATCAAGAATGTGTTTCATATGACGGAAGGCTAAAATATGTTATTGTTGTTGTGTATCTTAATAACGAAATTGTATTGTGTACTATCAGAACAAACCACGGAGACAACATTCAAAAGTAATGTAGCATAACTATTGTATTGTTTTATTGGTTTGTATACTATTAAAAAAAGGGGAAGATTAATGGGCTACAATAAGAAATCTGGTATTAGACAACAGATGCCGAACCAAGAATGCCTATCACTTCTTTTGAACAGCGGTGTACCCCCCGCTGTGTACTCGGTTGAACGCTACACTACACTGTCGATGATACTCGGATTATGTCCCACTGTTGGCTGTGTCTGACGAATGTTTCATCCATTAGTTAAGTTGCCCCAGTCCGGTAATCTCAGCCCGCAAATCACATCGTCACTCTCTAACATGGTGTGTACTGTTTAAGTCGAATGGCAAACAACCCCCACTCTGGTAAAAATGTTGCTGTTTACGGCCACTTTTGTGCACTTGGTAGGTTAAATGGGCCGAGGGACCTCCAAAAGTAACGAGGCGAAGTGAAAGATGAAACACCCTGCCGGGGTTTGAACCCAGATGCTATAGATATGTGGCCAACCGCGCTACCAGTTAGGCCACGGAGGCGCCCCAGTCCACTCTGATACTGTGTCATGATGTTATAATTATATAATCGATTTCACTGATATAATGTAAGAAATAGAAATCTCCCCCCACCACACACACACACACACACACACACACACACACAATATCAGTTACACGACGAAGTTTAATTCTTCTGCTGATATTATTAAGTTTAATGAGACAACTGAAGAGACACATGTCATAAATATAAAACGACTTAAACTAACATACATCAAAACACATCTAATTTATCACATTAGGTATTGTTAACCTTCTAATTTAATTATTTTCCCTATAGACGTGCCTTCGTGTTTTATTGTTGACCTGATCTGAGCCGATCAACATTAATTTGACTTACAACGAGTAGAAAACGTTTTGTTAACTTTGTGAAGACGAGGATTCAGATTGCCACAAAGGGCGACTCCGTGGTCTAGCGGTAGTGTGTTGGATCACAAATCACTACCACCCGTGTTCGAATCTCGACGTGGGCATAGCTGATGGGTGTTTCACCTTTGACTTCGCTTTATTATTGTTATAATATAACGGCATCTAATGGGATTATCTTTTGTTGTAAAGATTTAATAGGTGTGCGTGTGTGTGCGTGTGTGCATGCGTGTGCGTGTGTGCATGCGTGTGTGCGTATGCGTGCATGCGTGTGCGTGTGTGCGCATGCGTGCGTGCCTGCGTGCGTGTTTTAGTGTACATATAAAGAGGCAACAGGCACAGAGCATCAACATATCTAAACATCCTTCGAGACCTACCTCCATAAATCTAAATACAACTATACATACATTAATCTAAAAATAAAATGTTCCCTACCTCCACATATTGATAGATGTGTGCGTATACCTAAGCATGTGTCTGGTCTACTCATCAGCCTGTGGGAACCAGCTAATTCGCTTTTAGTACGCGACAAATATGTCACGCCCACAGGAAAGCGGCCACATGCAGGCTACGTACAAAAAGCGGAAGCACGTAAAAACATACCATTTGATACCACAGCTCGCAACAAACAACACGTGCGTGTGGTTCAATGGTGACTTGCTACATACATATCATAACTATTTTGATACCACAGTTTACATTCAACAGTAATTTTCTGTGGTCCAGAAGAAACCTGTATATAAAACATTTCGACACCTCAGATGCTGACCTCTGAGTTATTCTCTAACCTAAGTGAAAAGTTAAGCCTTTTATATACCCTCAGCGTGTTAACAAACATTACAGTGTGTGTGTGTGTGTGTGTGTGTGTGTGGTTCTACCCGTATTATTTGCTTGTTGGTACAACTAATTACTTGGAAGAAAGATGCCGTTGTTTTCATTTTGTTCATCCTTAACATTGCATATTTTCACCCAAAAAACTAATATCACTACCACCTGAGTTCGAATTTCAGCGTGGGCAGGCATATCTGAAGGGTGTTTCATCTTTGACTTCGCTTCATTACACTTTGAGGTCGCTCGGCCCATTTAGCCTACCATGTGCACAAAAGTGGCCGTAAAACATCAATCATTATCACCGCCTGCTGCAACTTGTGGCAGACGAACCCGAAATACGTTTTGTGTACTCACGAACCTGGAACAAGTTGAATTGTTTTTAATTCGTTTTCGTCCCCGGCTAGAAGGCGTCAAATAATTGACATGACGTCACAGCGAACTGCCTCGTTCGTATTTAGAACCTTAATAAAGATATGTTATCACTGGGACGATGTCGGGAGTGTTGCAGACCTATAATCGGAAAGGAGGCGATCTTCTTCATCCGACAGAAATCCAATACATGTCGAACATATTATAAGTTGTTTTGGTGGGATACAGTTTGTCCGTTCCTATCTCCAACCAGTTATCAATAGAGTGACTAACAAGTTGTTGATGTATCCTCGAGGATGGTCATACCTAAGACATATATGGGCGAAGGACGACTATCTAGGAAAACATCCCAAAACACCAGGTATCCTCGTTCGATTCACATTACGATCTGTCATTGCCCCTTCCACGACAAAAGAAGGCCACCGAGCAACTTACATCAACTAACATCAAAACAACTCGCCGAAGAGGCCGCGTTATGTAAAAAAGCTATAGCCTATGGCTTCAACGCTGATACCATTAAACAAATATATAATGCAATCTCGTACTAGTATGTGGCTAGGTATCTCTCTACAAGATAAAACCAATTAGGAACAAGAAAGAAATAGTTCAGACAAAAACGGTAAATGTAGCGCTTGGCCCTTAAATATATACAAATTACACAATTAACAAATGCTCCCGGAATTCATAATTTTTTCAAGTCGTTGGAATTAAAAAATACCAGCTTCATTCATAAATATATGTCTGATCATTTTTTTTCTTTTCTCAGTCAACGAATTGAATTCATATTATCGATTTAAATATATTATAAATTCACGGTTTTACCATTTTAATAATACATTCTTGTCATTATTTATGTAACTACATGCATTTGATTTTAATAATATTTTATTGACGAGACACCCCTGAATATAAGTATTTACCGAAGTACCTGCCAACATATAAGTTTATTATTTTATTTTTGTTATAGATTTTGTGTGTGTGCGCGCGTGCGTGTGTATGTGTGCGTGAAAGAGAGTGTGTGTGTGTGTCTCTCTCTCTCTCTCTCTTGCTGTGTGTGTGTGTGTGTGGGTGTGTGTGTGTGTGTTTAGTGTGTAATGTGTATGTGTGTTTTAAATGTGTTTTTTAATCATGCGTATTATTATTAGTATTATTTATTTATTTATTCATCAAATTTATGACCTACTCCAAGCAAGTATATTATTTTGTTTATATTTGATGATGTTAAAAGCGGATGTAGTCTGTTATCTGAACCGGAAACAAATTTGTGTGAATTGTAACTTGACGCAGTTTTATATTAGTTCTCATTTATGAAGATTTGATCAAAAACGGCCCATGATTGCATTAATATCTGGTAATATAGTAATTAGGGAAAACGAGGAAATTGACTGTCCTTGAACTGTAAAACAAATCTGTTGACATCATTCCCGTCCACTTAACGTTCATTGGTAGGGAATGTTGTTATATCCAGAATACCCCAAAACTCTACTCGTGAAGCAGGTTAACACATAATCTATATAGAGAGGGCTTCTGGCAACAGCATATGGTTATTGTAAACACATCAACCCCGGTGTATTATTGATTTACGAGTACCCTGATTCGGTTTCATCTTATAATTAGCAAGTCAGGAAACATGTATACACCTGGTGTATCCTTTTGATATCATTCCAATTTTAGTACACATATAAATATAACAAAATTGATATCTTTGTTACATAGGCCGTAATTTTCAAATTTGATGAAGATATCTATTAAATGACTTTTTTCTGGAATCAACGAATATAGTTCTGAAACTAATAACTTAGATAGAATGTCGTGTATTCTAGACGAAAGGCTCGAACATAATTTTTATCGGCTGATAAACTGCTGAAAAGGATTTATAAAATATTTCTATAACAGTCCAAAAGTTTGCTATCGCAGCATAAAACCACGTATATTAGAGTAATAGCTTCTGTTGTGTGTGGTTTCAGCATATTTATTTTTTTATAATCCCTGTTTATATAGCGCTAGAACAAGGTAACCATGTTTTGAGGCGTTGTACAATATTATTATCCATGTCTCGGACAAGAACAAGCGGGATTCCGGAAGAGAAGAGGGTGCATTGACCAGATATTTGCATTGAGAAACATCACAGAACAGACTCTAGAATGGAACTACACACTGTATATTAACTTCATTGGCCTTTGATAGTATCCACCATGATACTCTGTGGAAGATCCTAAGATCCTATGGAGTACCTCTAAATATTGTTTCACTGATAGAGACATTCTACAACCACTTTGAATGCACTGTCATCCCCAGTAATACATCCTCTGAGTGGTTCCCAGTGAAATCGGGTGTTAGACAGGGATGCACCCTCTCACCCATCCTCGTCTTGGTCGTCATGCGGAAAGCTACATCAGATAAACCCAGGGGTATCCAGTGGACTCTCTTTTCCCAGTTAGAAGACCTCGACTTTGCTGATGACCTTGCATTTCTATCAGTAAAGCTTGACCATCTGCAAGAAACAAACTGATAGATTAGAGAGATATGCAAAACAAACTGGGCTTACCATCAATACATCCAAGACACAAGTGATGAGCATCAATACCACACCAACCGCACCTGTTACCGTAAATGGTGACCCACTTGAGTTTGTACAGGACTTTACCTACCTGGGTAGTCTCATCAGCAAAGAAAATGGAGGCCAAAAAGACACCAAGGAAAGACTCGGTAAAGGCCGCTGTGTTTTCGCCAAACTGCTGAACATTTGGCAGTCTAACCAATACATCACCAAAACAAAGATAAGACTTTACAAAAGTAATGTGAAGTCCATCCTACTGTATGGCTCAGAGTGCTGGCGAGAGGTTAAAGGGGACATGGCAAAGATCAATGCGTTCCGCAATGGATGTTTGAGAAAGATTTGCCGAATATTCTGGCCAAATAATATTTCCAATGTGGAACTCTATAAGAAGACGGGTTGCAACAGTGCTGTCCTCGAAATCAAACGAAGTGGCACTGAGATGGACACCACCTGGAAAAAGGGAGCAAAGGAAGCGAGGACGGCCAAAGATGACATGGCGACAGACAGTAATGGCCGAGCTGAAAGAGAAGGAGCTGTCATGGGGTGAGGCTCAGGCTTCAGCTAAAGACAGGACGTTGTGGCAAAACAGCTCCCGGAGCCTCGAACCCGCCGCCATTCGGCTACGAGTCCTGCGATCGCTCTAACTAACCGCGCCATCACGGCTGGATATTTATCCGTATTCTGACTTAAGTTTTGCGCGGTATTCAATTATTTTATTATCTTCCAAGCAGAATAACGCAGACAGCGGGTTAGTTTCAATGCAGTTCATGACTTACGTAGGTATTATTGTCGTGTTTCGGTCTTAACCGGACAATTACCCATTCATCGTACCGCTTCCACAAAAATGGCGGTAAGCCATCGACGTGAAATCTTTGTGATAGCTTGATGTTGTGTTATCCTAATTTCCTGATTTTTGCCATTTATAACTTGTAAACAAGTTGATATTGCTACAGACCTGATATCATAACGTCGCTTTTTCGTTGGTCACGATTCTCTCAGCTGTTTTTAGTCTAAGGAAATAAAATGATCCGACCGAAGCCATTTACCATGGGATGAAATATCTCGCAGAAACAAACGACTCGACTCCACCAGCTGGTGGTATGCGGTACAGTATGCTTCCAAACACACCAGGAGAACGCTCATTCCGCCATTGGTCCTCACAAAAGACATTAGCACAATGGCTCTTATATATAATCATAAGTTCAAACATGAAGCGCACAAACTGCGAGAACAGCGAAGGACCATAAATGGAAGAATAATATGCTATATTAATTTATCCATTAATCAAACAACCCATTAAACTCTCGGTAATTATACATAATTTAGTTTTCGCTATTTAATTGGAATACTTCCAATGACCCCTAATTTGATTAATACTTAATAGGTCAGGTCAACTGAGTTGTGTCTATAGTCAGAGCTTTGTGTACTAGTTGAACCTTATGGATTTCTTCTTATGAATACAGAATAGACAGATTATGCAATGAAATGATTGATTGGTTGATTTATATTTTACGGCCACTTTTGTGCACATGGTAGGCTAAATGGGCCGAGCGACATCCAAAGGTAATGAAAGAAGGCAAAGATGAAACACCCTTCGCATATGCCTGCCCACGCCGAGATTCGAACTCGGGTACTAATGATCTGTGATTCAACGTCCTACCAGTCATAAATAAACTTGATGTTGTTTTGGGTAACTAAAAGATGAATGTTTACCTTAACATTGTGAACATTGTCATCAGAATAAATATTGAATACGAGATACCTATTAACCAGGAGTTCGTATTAGCCACACTTTTTAAGTACACTTGTACTGTACTTGTACTGTACTTGTACTTAACCATCCAAACATACTTGTAACATCTGTCCATTAGATCTTTGTTTGGATAAAACGTTGTCATAATGCACTTCATTCAATCTTCTGTAGAAAAATATCAAATATATTTGTTTTATAACTTAATAATTATGTTCCAATGTTTAATAGAAATGTAATGGACACTGCTGTTATAAAGTATTTCATATAAATAGAGGCCCGTCGCTGCTCCCCCCCCCCCCAACGCTCCCCCATACATACACGTTGTTAAGGTGTACAAACAAACGAACGAACAAAATAAAATGCATACATACATGCATAAATACGAACAAATATACATACAAACATTCACACATACATATATAAAATAAAAATTCAAATAACCACCTTAAACCTAGACCACACTTAAACAAATCGCGGACAAAACCCCCTGCGAACTAAACCCCCTGAATGTCAGTGGTTGTTTTGAAAAAGATGGTTTATTTATATGCGAATTTAATATATAATTTTTCAAAATATAACTCTATAAGGCCAAACACAATTTTTCAATTGTAGTGGCCATATTCTAACAAACATTTGTATGTGTGTTAATTACTGTCAATTAACCCTAACCCTAATTTGTATATTCAGGGGGTTTTTGTCCGCAGGGTTTTTTGTCCGGCTACCCACTTAAACTCATATAACCATTTAATCGGGTTTTATCGTCTAAAAATTAGAGAATTAATAGATAATAGATTTTTTAAATATTTTTATAGACTTGGTATTTCAGTCTTTTAAAGTCTTTTAATAATGGCGCTCGTTAAGCAGGAATTGTTTATCTGGCCATATTTCTATACATTTATTATCTCAGTAAACAAAAATTTATATTTATTTAATAATTAATTGCACGAAGTTATAGGTCCGAGCACTCAATGCGCATGCGCCAATTTTTCCTCGTTAGCTATTACTTCCGCTCAAATATGGCGGCCGAACACATGGTAGTTACATTTGGGTTGACAGTAGAAGATGCTTTTGATGGTTTTGAAGGGGTACAAACAAAAATAAAAGAAAACCTCGAAAATAACAAATTCATTTTCAAGGTCCTGGAAATGTTCTTGAATTTTACAAAAATCTCCTAGAAAAAATACTGCCTTTGAAAAAAATTCAATTGGAACAAAAAAAAACGTGACTAAATAGTATACATGTAGAAAATAATATTTCCTTGGCTGTGAGAACTATGAAATACTGCATTTCTTATAAATGTCAGACTTTCTAATTAATCTGATTATAATGCCTATTAATAGTAAACAGAATTAATCTAATATCTTTATTAAACGCTAATAGCAGTAATTACAACTAAGCTCCAGTCATTGACACTGATGTGAGCAGATGAAAAACTAAAACGATCATCAAATGGCTCAGATTTATAATAACATTGATGAACATGGTTCCGATGCTCGGCTTGCGTCAGAGCACCGAAAACACCCAAACTTGGCGCGTGCGCATAGAGTGCTCGGACCTTTATCATCAGCTCGGATACGTAACAACAGCCTTAATTGTATACGGATGGGTTTGATGTTCTTGACTTCTTTATCTACGAGTTTATCAAGATTATTATCTATCTGTTAAAACACGGATTATAATAAAGCGACATGTAACGGGATGATCTTTTGTTGTAAAGATTTAGAGTATACGTTTGTGTGTGCGTGCGTGTGTGTGTGTGTGTGTGTTTGTATGCACGCGCCCGCGCGTGTAAAAGCTATTCATACCGACGCAAGTATCAACTGAATTTCAAACGATCACGTGTATGTTTGCAGCACAGTGCCCTAACCATCGGAAAGGTTGGACAAAACGAGGCCAAATCGAAACAAAAACAAAAGATACACAGTCACCAAAACAAACATCACGATCGACAGCCATCTTTGTCACTAGCTATACCCTTGTTAGCCGACTACCGTTTATTTAGGTTCTGGTCGTCGAACGTTTTTGTTTTTCGATGCCAGAACGGGACAAGGACGGCTCCATACTAATTGTACTTCGTCCACGTATCGACAGCTGCAATGGCGTCACGAAAATTAACCTCCTATTTTTTTACATTTATACGGTTTCACTAAACACCGACAGGCTGACACCCGGATGTCGGGGTGTCCTATTCACCGTTTGAAAAGACCACTTACTCGGGCGACTCTCGGAGAAGATAATATATATATTATGGACGATATCGGGTCCATCTTCGGGGTTGAGGGCCGGGAGGGTGCTACCCAATATGCCGATGTCATCGCTTGAATGGATGCGATTACGACGATGACGTCAGACTATATCTCTGGCCATTGTGTTAAATAAACAGATATTGGCCGAAGATTACCTGTTTGCGCCATTTTCCGCCTGAAGCAGTCAGTAACACGCGCTAATGGCAACTGGTTGAAGCCATTGCAATAAATAATTGCTTAGAGACAACCGAAGGCGCATTGGATGAATTATATATGTCTAAACAATACGGAGCTATTGACGCTGTTACGCCATATATACATCCTCCCCAGTCACCTATATAATTATCTAGGTCGAGCTAATGGATGCCGCTTAATTTCCATTCGTTTTGTCTCTCTCATCTATCAGGCGTCCGATCTACTCATAGATAAAGTACTGAGTGTTTATGGACGTTGTTCGTAATCCCGATTGATTTAGCACAGTATCCTGACAGTCCCGTCTTAGAGCACTGTCCTGGGGACTCGCAGGTTACGGTATCACATGACGGCGTTCGGAGTGTTTCATTCACCGGGAAAGACTTTGGCCCAAGCGAAAATGAAGTCGCCCGCCCTTCTTTGTTTCAATAAGTTTATTTTTGAGATGGTCCACAAATTGCTGATCAATCTTAAACTCGTGATCAATTATGGTTAGAACAATAAACAACAATAAACACCATTAAAGAATAAACAAAACGTCCACTAATTCTGCTAGATCAGAGATCAATATTTGACCGTCCCAGCACAAGTTGGAAAATGTGACAAGAAATCGGATTACAGTAAACGAATGATCTTTTTGGGGTAGCCTTTTGTCTTTAATACTTCACTCACTCACACACTCACACGCCCAGTCACCCAGCTACCTATCCTCCCACTCACCCACTTATTCACCTACTCCCTCAAACATTCCTTTATCCAATCACTCACTCACTCACTCACTCACTCACTCACTCACTCACTCACTCACTCACTCACTCACTCACTCACTCACTCACTCACTCACTCACTCACTCACTCACTCACTCACTCACTCACCCACGTCACCCAGCTACCTATCCTCCCACTCACCCACTTATTCACCTACTCCCTCAAACATTCCTTTATCCAATCACTCACTCACTCACTCACTCACTCACTCACTCACTCACTCACTCACTCACTCACTCACTCACTCACTCACTCACTCACTCACTCACTCACTCACTCACCTCACCACCCACCACCCACCCACCACACACCACCCACCACCCACCCACTCACCCACTCACTCACTCACTCACTCACCCACTCACTCACTCACCCACTCACCACCCCACTCACTCACTCACTCACTCACTCACTCACTCATTCATTCATTCACTAACATACAGTTAGGTAATCGACAAGAAGATCGATGTTTCTGACGTTTTATTAGATAGTACACGATCTTCCACCTTGACACTGCTATTTCTGGATCCATTTTGTATCCAATATTAACGGATCATTTTGTCCAGACAAACGTCAGCTATTGTTCGATCGTATTAAGGTATCGATTAGTGCTCACAATTCTTGGTTATGAATGAGAGTTTTCCTTGTGTGCACAGGCGCGGCTTTGTGAGTGTGTTTATTGGCGAGCACCAAACTATGTTAGTGTGTTAGTAAGAGAGTGAGCCTATATATATATATATATATATATATATATATATATATACCACATATTATTTGTAACGCGAATGGCTCCTGTTAGTAAGGACGGTTTATTACCTATACATTATTATTGATGATGACAATTTATATTTTACGGCCACTTTTGTGCTAAATGGACCGACCGGTCTCCAAAAGTAATGAAGCGAAGTCAGAGATGAAACACCCATCAGATATCCTCAGGCTAAGATTCGATACACTATTATTATTATTATTATTATCATTATTATCATTATTATTATTATAACAATAAGAAGACGTGGCTTAATAAATACATAATAAGTACATATTATACGAAAGAGACGTGGCTTAATAAATACATAATAAGTACATATTATACGAAAGAGATATTCAGAGTTAAAGGAACAACATGAGACGGGGTGGATGGGGGGGGGGAGCGATACGTATACAGTGCGCAACTTTAAGTGAATAGAGATTGTGCAATAGTATGTACAATACATTTACTGTAACATGCTAATCTATTTATAAAGAAATAAGCGGTTCCACTGTATGTTTCAGAAAAAGATCGCGTTCCACCATGAATAAATATTTCAGATCGATTGTGAACTGTTTTAAATGGATTATCGACAGTCAAAGATACTTTACCCACAACACAGTCAAATAGGAATTAAGATATTATTGAGATAGAAAAGAGTAGCATTATGATTATCACAAATAATTAATAAATTTCAGAACCTTTTTATCAAGTCAGAGATGTCGTCACGAGAACTATAACAGCCAATATATAAGTAGGTCATAAGCTGGTTTGGTTTTGTTGTTCGAGGAGAATCCCCAGGCTGTCGCTTAATCAGCACAGCCTCTATGTTGGAGTGGTTGAGAAACCTCCTCCCCCACCACTCACACGGGAGCAGTACGGAAAGATGGAGCCGAAATACCCTGAGGGTGGTCACTGCCAGAGTGTTTTACGTCCTCGGGGGGTTTTTAACGTCCCCCTTTATTTTAAATAATTCAGTGGAGACGGCAACGCCATTTAACGTGGTCAGCCACCCACGATGTAGTGAGCCGAGAAATTAATCCCTGGAAAAGTTTGATATCAAATAATTAATAAATTTCAGAACCTTTTTATCAAGTCAGAGATGTCGTCACGAGAACTATAACAGCCAATATATAAGTAGGTCATAAGCTGCGATTTGGCGTCGTTATTTACACGATATCATTATCAGCGCCATCTTGCGAATAATTTAGTAATTTCTACAAGCCATGAGCAGACGGTGTAAGTCATTGACCTAAATATAAAACTTCTTTCAGGTCAATGGTGTAAGTACAACCACGTCATCGGCTTGCATAAAATGGCCGTCAATTAACCCGGGACAACATTAACCAAGCAATTTAATACTATATAGACTGAAATTAAGGGAGAAAGACCACCATCTTGTCTTATATTATTGTCGATTATCAGTGGGCGTTAAATCTGACGATGAACACAAGGACACCAACGTCTAGCAATTTTTTTTATAAGTTACATATAGGCGCGAGAGAAGATATAAACAACTCTTATGTAATGTAGAGATATCTATCAGTTTCGTATTCGGATTATTACATTTTCAATACTTTTTGTTAATACTTAATTTAGATAAACCTATAGATTCATAATAATAATAATACTAATGATAATAATTATTGTTGTTGTTGATCTGTTGGCTTTTTTCATTGAAAATATAAACAATATAGGGAAGAGAAAATATGACAGGTAAATATAAATCATCACTGCCAGGTATAAAGGATTGGTGCTAAAATTGACAGTTTAGGATCAGGAAATTGAACATATTCAGCGAGAGGCCTTTTCGTGTCGAAGATTACTAATTATTTCGCATAGCGCATAAATAAATGATGTAATTTTATCTTCAAACTCCAGATGTCTAGATTTTAGAGGATCAAGATAGCGCGAACAATTAATGTTGTTGACATAATTAAATATAGATTGATAATGGTTCTTCCACATCGGTGGGATATCGTTCCCTCTAGCCATGTCGGACGCCTCCGTGTTCAAGTTGGTAGCGCGTTGGGACACAGATCACTATCACATGGTTTCGAATCTCGGCGTGGGCATATTTGAAGGGTGTTTCATCTTTAACTTCATTTCATTACCCATTTATCCTACCATATGCACAAAAGTGGCCGTAAAACATCAATCATCATCATCCATCATCATCATCTAGCCACGTGAATGGCTTTAGGAGGGAGAACGTTGTTGTTTAGTCCAATTGTTAGTATCTTTCCAGAGGTCCTTATCATTTTAGTATTCCGCTTATTATCAATTTTCTCAGTGATACCTCTGCTCTTATCTCGCTTATAACAGGGGAGAATATATTAAAATAATAATAATAATAATGATAATAATAATAATAATATATTTAATAAAGCACCCTTACTAGCAGGAGACATTCAAAGGCGCTGTACAAATAATATGTAATATAATACTACCGCAAATGATATGTAATTTAATAATACCCCAAATAATATGTCTGTAAATACCCTATAAGAGATTTAAAGGTGTGTTTTAAAACGGATTAAAAATGTTCAACAGACGACGCATTTCTAACATCTTGCCAGCAACCTATTCCACAAAGTGGTGACTGCAACACTAAACGCACAATCACCATATAACTTGAGCCGAGACACTGGCACCTGAAATAGTATCTGACTGGATGACCTGAGTTTTCGGGATGACTTTATATAGACATTTGACAGGGTTTGCCGGGAAAACGCCATATCATATATCCAGGGTTGTCATGTAAGGAAGTAAAACTACTTCATTGCTCTACTTGAGTAGTTTTTAAGTAACTGCAAGTAACGAAGTAAGATTTAAACTAACTACTTTTACTTGTAACGAAGTAGTTTTATTTGCGGTACTTTTTACTTCGTTACTTTCATTTACTTCGCGATATTTTCGTTACTTATTTAGTCATAACATAGCCTACGATTTAAGAGACAATTGATACAGTTGCTGGAAATTATCATTACAAGTTGTCGCCAAGTTCTGTATCTTTGATGAATTTATGGCAATCAAATATGTTTTAATATGTTCTGATATTGAAATGAGTTTTGTAAGAATGCTAACATTTGGTATACATGTTTCAGTTGATGCTCACCGATATTCAAGACTCAATCGTCATAATTATGCCAACTCATTTTTGAAGGATCACCTTCTTATACAATGCTTCAGTTAAAGACAATTAACTGTTTTCTAAGATTCGTCGTAATTAACTTTTAATCGCATTGGCGACACCGACTTTGAGCATCAGGGTTTGTTCAGTGAACTGAAGGTGGCAGGACATCTGCACGTCTGTGGACGCAATGAACTTAATTTGGCAGCACGTATCTGCGAACGCAGTGAGTTTTGTTCACTTTTGCCCACTGTGCGTTTGATTCTGATATTTTGTGTTACAATAAATTTTATCTTCTAATTGTTCCGAGTTTACTCTTACTTATGGTCAAGTAGTTTTGAAGAGGCTTACTTTTATTTCTGCTCAAGTACAAAATCGAAGTAGTTTTCGATGTCACAAAATCCTCACCGGATGTAAATAAAATATTAAAGTTACTATTTACAAACATCGATACAAAAATAATATACGAGATAGCAGTAAAAAGTTGTAGTCGACACATTTTATCCCATATATATATATATATATATATATATATTGCAACACAAAAATGAAAGTGTAGTAATTAAGACATAGTAATAAGTTACAGAGTACAGTACACGACAAATGAACACATTGTTCCATCTCGGAGTACATTTAGTGAGCAGCTCGAGTTCGTTAGCAGCTTGTCGCTAACATGACCACCATCTGGTACACTGAACTCAGCTATATCCCTCCTCCCTCCTCTATAAGTTGGTGATGTAGTAATGATGTCCTCTCAGCCAACATACTGACTTACTCGTCAACATCAACATTACTCCTTCTCCTGCATCGTCAAGAATTCAACAGACGAGCAGCTTTATGCGTGTCATCTGGGGAGCTTTTTTTGTTTCGGCTGTCGGGGGGGGGGGTCCTTGTTATTTTCCTTGTTGTTGCGGTTGTTGTTGTTGTTTAATTGCCGTTGCTGTTGTTGTTATCCACACACACACACACACACACACACACACACACACACACACACACACACCACACACACACACACACACACACACCGCACACAAGAGAGAGAGAGAGAGAGAGAGAGTAGGGGGGGGATTTATTAAAGTGATGCCCTTTTTTCAATTGACAATTTCTACCAATTACTTACCATGTACCATGTCGAATATGTCCAATCACAGTGCTCGTACGTTTTAATTATGTCGTTATCGTTGTTGTTGCTGTTGTTGGTCATTTATTCTTAGCTGGCGTTCGATACTTAATAAGAGCACACAGAGTCACCCATTCCAATCCCCCCCCCCAATCTCTTCAGCCACCTTCCTCTCACCCCCACCCCGATGGGATAAAGACACATCTTTATCCGATGTTCCCCGGGATAGATGACCCGGCTATCCAAATCAGACACGAGATCTTCGGTCCCGAGCTCGACTCCAGACTGAGCGCACGTTGTATTCGAGACCGATACTTCTGGCCGCTGATTGGTAGCTGAAGCGATCTTCTCACGATCATGATCTGATCTTATTGACGAGTCTCTAGCTAGTCGTGTTGTCGTATTAGTAATATACAGGTAAGGATCGTCCATCTCAATCCTGGATCTAAAACACTCACCTGGAGTAGGGTTCGTGGCCAACGATCGGACAATGTTTACGTATTGCGCCGCTTACCAGCGGGATGGAATAGGATATTGGGCGGTGGAGGGTGGCGGTGGTGCATGGAGAGTCACATTTAAATGTGTCCAACGGATGAGACACCCGGATTAGTACTAGAACTAAAACGGACCTCAGGATCAGGGAAAACAGAATCGGTGACAGGCACTGGTGCTCAATCTGGCATGTGCTAAAGGTACCAGCTGAGATTCGCGAGCGTATATACGCGGGAAGACTATACTGTTGTGTGTGTGTATATATATATATATATATATATATATATATATATATATATATATATATATATATATATATATATATATATATATATATATATATAAGCAAGAAATACCATCACAGTCCAAACATGACGGTGTCCATATATCTAGACGGGGGTCGGTGGTGTTTATAACAAGGTGCGACACCTGACTGGGCGGCCAGGAAGATTGATTTTGTGAATGACGAAGTGTTTTTCGAATGGCTCGAGTCTGTCATATTTAAGTGTCAGTCACGGACGGGGACTCCCTGTTTCGTTGCCGGGATCGTCCGTACGTCGAAATGACCGTTGGAATTTGACAAACTTTCAGGAGTTCGGCTGCCGCCGAACCGCAAAAACCACAAACCGCAGCTGGCGACTGTCGATTTACGTACGATCCGGCCGAATAAGACACGAACTTAACATCTGGAGACGGTGTGTGTGTGTGCGGGCGTGTATGCATGTGTGCGTGCGTGCGTGCCAGTGCGCGCCAGTGCGCGAACGTTTTAGTTGATATTTTTCCAAAACGTGTAAGAAGTGACGAAGTGTTGTTCGGATGCTAATCGCAGTAACCGCAGTAACCGCAGAACCACCACCCCCCAAAAAAAGATAAGCTCTTAACACACATCTGACCGAGGTGTTGATAACAATCTTGATAAGTGAACATTCGTCTGAACGCATTTGAACAATTTCCTAGACGCATTTGAACATTTCGCTGCTGGATGCGTTAACCGAGACACCGAGAAGCTGCCGCCCTGGACTCCTCGCATTCTGCGTGATGCTCACCGTAAGATCGGGATCCGTGTCCTCGTGACATGGCGGCGTCGTCTGGCTCTCAAAACGGGATGGCTATCCTCAGCGGCAAGAAGAAAGTTTGCATCAAACAATTCATCTACATCTTCGTTTCGGTATTATTAGTCGTCATGGTGATTAAAGGTGAGTTTCGGCTTGATACTGTCGCGTATTAGATCAGTGAGAGGACGCGTACTGATCTTTTATTCGGTTTATCGCGGACTGATATCTAGTACCTGTGTATTATCAGTTACCTCGATTCGTGGCTGATAAGGGCTGATCTCTACTATCTCGAGTGGGTCATAGTTCAGAGGCCATATCCATCTGACGAGTGGCTAATCGTTGATGAGACAATGGCAATGAGGAACAATAATAATAATAATAATAATAATAATAATAACAACAACAACAACAACATTGAAATAAGTGAAGAAAAACACATTCTACACGATGCCGGTTCAGCAGCAAATACCGAATGTTGTTATATGTGTCTCGATGAATGTTGTTATATGTGTCTCGATGAATGTTGTTATATGTGTCGTCATGGACTTGTTGGAATTTGTTTGTGCTTGCTTTGCATACTAATGTGTAAACCGTGGAATAGCTACTTTATTTATTCGCACACGATAATCCAGCATATATATATATATATATATATATATATATATATATATATATATATATATATATATATATAGGGTTACTATTTGCCTCACTTCACAAGTTAATATTTGCCGTCTGTTAGAGCTTCTTATTAATTTTAAACACTTTTAAACTTGTATCTTGTATTTGTCTATCGTTCGTCACCTAAAGATGCCGCCTTAAGCGAGATACTGCGCATGGAGTGTAAATGACATTATGTTCAAAGTTGGTTGCTAATTTCTAAACTTCCTGAACGTATTTGTATCACTGACCTAATTATTTTATTTTCAGTATATGACAGTGGCATTAGATTAGATGAACAGTCGACACGACTGGACCAATCAATAAAGATACGAACAAACGCCACAGGTGAATCAAAACATCGAATCACGGTAACTACCAATATTTAAGCCGTTGGTCGGATAATTGTAATTAGCGTTTGTATGGCTAACTCTAATTGTTGTTGTGCAATCGATTAATATTCATTGTATATATCCACCCATCAACCCTACCCCTCTTATTTCCGCCCTCCCTCTCTTATTCCCTCCCACCCTCTATCTCTCTTCCCTCTCACCAGCACTTTATCTATCGGAACTTCTGATAGCACCAACAGTAAACACTCACTCACTCACTCACTCACTCACTCACTCACTCACTCACTCACTCACTCACTCACTCACTCACTCACTCACTCACTCACTCACTCACTCACTCACTCACTCACTCACTCACTCACTCACTCACTCACTCACTCACTCACTCACTCACTCACTCACTCACTCACTCACTCACTCACTCACTCACTCACTCACCACTCACTCACTCACTCACTCACTCACTCACTCACTCACTCACTCACTCACTCACTCACTCACTCACTCACTCACTCACTCACTCACTCACTCACTCACTCACTCACTCACTCACTCACTCACTCACTCACTCACTCACTCACTCACTCACTCACTCACTCACTCACTCACTCACTCACTCACTCACTCACTCACTCACTCACTCACTCACTCACTCACTCACTCATCAACACCGCCATATATCGGCAGGTGCTGAAGAAAACCAAAGTGCTCTTAATGACCTACATGAGAGGCGGATCCAGTTTATTGGGGGAAATGATCAACCAAAATCCAAAAGCCGTGTACTGGTTCGAACCATTTGACGGAGTATTCAGCGAGCTGTATGGTTCTCGTCACGGATGGTTCCCAATTGATTTGCTATATACAGATAACGAACACCTAAGGTCAGCTAATGTTTGTGTGTGTGTGTATATATATGTGTGTGTGTGTGTGCGCGCGCGCGTGTGTGTATGTGAAAGAGACAGATATATATATATATATATATATATATATATATATATATATAAAGTATATGTTCTAAACAAAGGCACGGGATTGGTGCCTTTCCAGAGTGACACTTTGTGCTATATGGTGACCTCATCTATCGAGTAATTTACAAGCTGTGCTTGTGTGGTTCACTTCCCGGAGAGAGCGTATTGAACTGTAGACAGAAATCCTGTGTAATCTTTGTCTCTGGGATGTCGTCCAATGTAAGGCTTCGGCCTGATCGTTTCTTTGACAACATACGCAATGTTCATCCGTATTATTACTCAATGATGTTTTACGGCCACTTTTGTGTGCACATGGTAGGTTAAATGGGCCAAAGATAAAGAAGCGAAATCAACGATGAAACACCCTTCAGATATGCCAACCCAGAGATTTTATATGGTACAAAGAAATAGTAGTCAATGAACATAAACACTATCGGGAATATTTCCCCCGCTAATTGTCTTGCTGCTGTTCACTTGCTTCAGGCAGTCGACGTATGGAATTAATCGTTTCTGAATTATGTTCTCCATGGCGTAGTGCGCGTTCGTGTCGGTAGGTAGCGCCATTATGTTGCAGGAAATCAGATTGGTGAGCAGGTTGTTCAGTACGTCCTCTTCGTAACCCGTAAACAATATGTGAACAAATAATAATAATAATAATAACGAGATAGATAACTCTTATTGAATACGCCAGTTGAATAAACTGCTTTTGATTTAATCAAATTCGATTAGACGTTCGTATATAGACTAGAAGATTATTGGAATTATTGGTTAATTGATGTATTTCCTTCTGAATTAAAGGTTGATGTGTGTGTGTATATATATATATATATATGTGTGTGTGTGTGTGTGTGTGTGTGTGTGTGTGTGTGTGTGTGTGTGTGTGTGTGTGTGTGTGTGTGTGAGAGAGAGAGAGAGAGAGAGAAAGACCGCGCGTGCGCAGTAAAACGTTCTACGAGTGAGTCATTTTGTATTCAGTTCTTTATTTACTGATAAATTCGACTGAGATTCTTATCGTACATATTCGTAATTTTATTTACGTATGAAATAAATAAATGAGTCAATCAATCAATATAGATATGTTGACAATTCGTGTTACATTTACATGTTAAAAATTGTAAACATCGCCACATTCGAAACAATGTCAACGTTGATGTATACAACAGAATAGAAAGTCGATCAGTCCATCCCTGAATTAGTCAACAGAAATATAGACGTCTTTTGCAATTAGCTTTCATTGACAACAGGTTGATCGACGGTTTTTAAACACTGACAATTCCCACCATTTTTTTCGTGTAAACGCGTACACGATTTCTGCGGCTTATTTTAATAAAAAATGCAGTCAGTGGAAAATATTTGCGCAATTCCGAGAAATTAGACCCTTTTGGGCATAAACCAGATGTTGTATGTCGGGACATACATTGCTAATCGAAATATTAGATATAACGTTCTATTTATAGATAACTAACGAAGGCGGATGATTAATTTCCGAAATGGATACACACTTATAGGTATAAATAAACGTATAATGTGTACACGTGGAGTAAGTGGACTAATGTTAGAAGTGCACTATACTTATCATTTAAAACACTTCCCAAAGTTGATAGACGAAGGTTTTAAATTGGATGTTTCTACATGATGATGATTGATGTTTTACGGCCACATTTACGGCCACTAAATGAAGTCAAAGATGAAACACCCTTCAGATATGCTCACACTGAGATTCGAACTCAGGTGGTAGTGATATGTGGTCCAACGCGCTACCAACTAGACCACGGAGGCTCCATTTTAAAATTTGATGTATACTTAAACGAAATACAAATTATACCGATATAATCCTAAATGGGAATTGTGTCTATTAAAAGAGGGAAATGCACTATGGTGTCTGGAAATCTAGGCGTAAATTTTCCATAGACAGTTGAAAGGGAATATGTCGGTGAATAGAGTGAGGATAAAAGGCTGGAACGTAAACAATACCAGCCGACAACTATCCCAGGTTGGATGACATTGTAAACAAACGCATCTGTGATAACAAGAGGTTGAAAAGCCTCTACATTTCAATGAAAATAAGGCATATTGTTACATTTATTTTAGCTACGCATGCCCATTCTATTGTATGTGTGTGTGTATATATATATATATATATATATATATATATATATATATAATATCAAGTCACAGATGCATACTGAATCGGCTCATAGCCTTTATCTATTTTCGATCAATGGCTCGGTAACAGACCTATCATTTAGCAGCTGGCTAGCTTTAGGGATTCCCCAATTGCGTCATTTATGATTGCCCTTTATCGGCAGCCTTAACCCGAAGCATATTACAAGTCATTGTCAGCAAATCGGTAACTACCTTTTCGAGTGTTGTTCACCTGTAGAGGCTGGTGTCGTCATTAGCTAACGAGCCGCTTCGGGATTGGATTTAAAAAAAAAAACACTGATAAATCCCGTCGACGATATTTTAGACGATAAAATAATTAATTTAAAATTCAGTGCTACCTTTGATGGTTATCGAACGTATAAAAAATAAGGAGAAATCCTGCTCAAGTTTCGCCGTTCAGGATCTGATAACAGAAAGTACACGGGATTAGTTATTATGTATTTAATTCCAAAGACTCCATCGGGTGATCGCCACCTACCGAATGAACGAAACAAATAGTTCATTTAGACTATCTCCGAAAGATGGGCGATAATATAATTTTAAATAAATAACACTTACAAATGACATACTAGTCTTAACCCCTGTTGGATCATGCGTTTTCCATCTATGAATTCTGTTCAGAAGTCATAATAAATGCTACTCGATATCTTTAAATATTTCGCGTCTGTTTTTTGAGTGGGTGTAACTCGATCCATATTCGGGTATTCACTGTACAGCGACATTGAATGACTCTTGTTAATAAACCTACATTGTTGTTGTTATTATTATTATTATTATTATTATTATTATTATTATTGTTTGCTCACAGATTGTTTACGGATTACGAAGAGGACGCACTGAACAACTTGCTCACCAATCTGATCTCCTGCAACATAACGGCGCTACCTACCGACACGATCGCGCACTACGCCATGGTGAACATCATCCAGAAACGATTCGTTCCATACGTCGACTGCCTGAAGCAGGTGAACAGCGGCAAGACAATTAGCGGCAAGGTAGTGCCGCCATGGCAGTGCAAGGCGAACCTGACCAAATACTGTCCCCGTCGTTTCTCGACTTCCGATAAACGCCTGACAACCTGCGTGTACTGCCTGCACGCTCATCCAGCCAGCCCGTACCGGGATCTGAACATCTCGCTGCACCGCAACGGCAAAGATTTCGTCCCGGATTGCGAGCAAACCTCAGCCGCGTACGAGGCCTACGCGAACTGCATGCGCAGCTACAGGAAGGCCATAGAAGGCTGTACTCCGCTGCTGGAAGAGGTCTGCGGCGCTTCGGGTTTGGTGGCCATAAAGGCGATCCGGCTGCGGGCGGACCTCGTCCAAAGAATGATGCTGGCCAATCCGGATCTGAAAGTGGTGCACGAGATCCGAGATCCACGAGGCATCGTCCTGTCCCGGCGGAGCACAGGGCTCCTGTCGGAAACGTCCCGAAAGAACATCACGCACGAGGCCTCACTCCTCTGCCAGAGAATCGCCTACGATCTGAGCATCATCCGCAACATCGAAGCTGAGTTTCCGGGTCGGATTCTGCGCATCAAATACGAGGACCTGGCGCTTCAGCCGGAGCAGACGACGTCGGCCTTCTACCAGTTCCTGGATCTCGATGTACCGGACGAGGTGGTCTCTTATCTGACAAACAGCGTGTCGGCCGAAGTTCAGGGCAATGCCTACAGCACCATGCGGAAGAATGGCACGGAGAGCGTGTTTAAATGGCAAACAAAGTTAACCGACGACCAGATTCGAGCCATCAATGAGGTGTGCCTCGACATCTTAGAACGGTATTCATACCCTATCCAGGTAGAATGACGACGAAATAAAATGATTCAGGTATGATAGCAGTGTTGTGGGGTTTTCTCTCTCGGTGCTAGCATTCTCACACTCATGATGCCGAAACAACCACAAATAATGGAGGCTGTGGGGGTTTGGGGTGAAGGGAATGTTCCGTAAACGGTGTGCGAGTGAGCGGGTATGTGCACGCACGTGCTCGTACATGTTCGTTTAAAGTATACACACCAAGGCAACATCAAAGATATAGATTTACTACCTGATTATCGTTATATATAACTAGAACAATATTTCCATTGATATATTAATTTCACACACATACACACTAACACGCAGGCATCTCCATGGGTATTAAGCTGCGGACAGAGTTTTTCCCCATATTATAAGTAATTAGATTACACTGATATAGGAAATTTGTTAAATGTATAGCTATTATAATCCCGACGTGTCATTGGCAATATCGGAGATCTGCCTGAAATCCGCTGTTCTCGACCATGGATCAAATAGATCAAGTGGATAGGCGCTTTAATTTAGATCCCACCACACCTAACTGCATATACTATGGGGCGCTACATTAGACGTGAATGAACGTTCACTTAGTGGTGAACGGAAATGTATGAGGGTTAGCTGTTAGGTTCGAGTAAATCATAGTATTTACTCAGGTTTGAGACGATATTTCGTTCTAGTCCAGTATTGCTACTTTGTTTTTATTTTAGTTAAATCACTTCAGTGAGTCCATACAGGTGTCCATTTTATATACAGGTTTCTTTTGGATCACAGGAAATTACTGTTGAATGTAAACTGTGGTGTCAAAATAGTTTATGATACGTATGTAGCAAGTCACTATTGAACCACACGCATGTACTGTTTACTCCGAGCTGTGGTATCAAATGGCATGTTTTTACGTGCTTCCGCTTTTTGTACGTAGCCTGCATGTAGCCGCTTTCCTGTGGGCGTGACATATTTGTCGCGTACGAAAAGCGAATTAGCTGGTTCCCACAGACTGATGAGTAGACCAGACACATGCTTAGGTATACGCACACATTTATCAATATGTGGAGGTATGGAACATTTTATTTTTAGATTAATGTATGTTGATGCTCTGTGCCTGTTGCCTCTTTATATGTACCCTAAAACACACACATATATACATATATAAAGGTTACATACATAATTTTTATCTTTGAATATACACAAAATATAACACTGACATAAATTCAGACAAACATATTAAATTGGCAAGTTTTTAATCTGTCTTATTTGTGACATCTGATGTGTACACTACATAATGCCATATGCGTACGAATGGTGCAAGTCTAAAGCATTGAATATACGTATATTACAACCACAAGTGAACACCATTCTTCAGCGTTATAAAGGTATTCGTGAAAAATTAGAAACTAGATGACAATTAGCGGCAAAGTAGTGCCGCCATGGCAGTGCAAGGCGAACCTGACCAAATACTGTCCCCGTCGTTTCTCGACTTCTGATAAACGCCTGACAACCTGCGTGTACTGCCTGCACGCTCAGCCAGAATAACTGAGATTTGCTGCTCAGATCATTTGTACACTAACACGTTGATGTTTGACGAATATTAACTAACATAGAAGATTTGCATCGCCATCAAAAACATTCGCAAATATGCAAGGCAATCCTAATGAGGGAGTTGAGTTTATAGTTGTTTATCCTAGCCTCTAATCACGCCTGGGATATATGTCTGAGGGACAACTTTTTAGGGAAACATCTCACAAATGTAAGTATGAATGGGATTCGAACGCACAACCTGGAGGCTTGGAGCGCATCGCTCTAACCAACACGCCACTGGAGGACAACGGAATTTATCCTGGAAATACACCATTAAAGTACTAGTATACATCTGATAAGTTTACTGTTTGATTTTTCATGGATGTCAACGAGCGAAAAAAATATTCTAAAACTGACTGAAGGAAGATCAAGTATTTTCACAGCCAAACTTGATTCTATTCCGAACGGGAGACGGGAAATGTAAATATTGACGTTTTACGACCTGTTTGTGCACATGGTAGGCTAACTGGGTCGAAGGACTTCCGAAGCTTATGAAGTGAAACACCCTCCAGATATAACCCCGGCCAGATTTTGAAACCAGCTGGTAGCGGTCTAGCAGCAACACAACTAGTTAGATCATCGAGATGCCCCACAAAGCCAGAAGATGGTGGAAACCAGGGACTACTACGAGATGCATAAATCCGCGATAAATTGACATACTACCATCAGTAGTTGCTCTTGCATATAATATCTAATTATAGCATTTTTTTTCAGCATCCATCTAAAGGATTTCCATTTAACATTTTCGTGTATTTCTCAAAACTGATCACTAAATAGGTGAAAACTGAGTCGATTATTGAAGTAAGTTTGTTTGTTTGGCTTGGCGCTGGTCAGATTTGGGCTATTTGGTCGAGAGGCGACTACTTCCTGTGATGGGATAATCAGCTGAAACATCCCACAATATTAGGATTTCAATATTAGAATCTGAACCTTCGGCGAGGCTGTATGCTCTATTATAATTGGTCTATTAGCATATAATGAAACACGTAAACTTGCTCTCTTACGTTAGATCCAAGTCGATATAAATGTGAAGGGAAAAAAAACCAACAACCACAAAATAGATAAAAACGAAGACATATAGACTTGTGTGTTCAAAGATCGAGCTGATCCACACTAATGTATCATTGCCAGTCACACCAATAAATATATGGTCATTGCTATATCGCAGTTCCATTAACAAAGATCACACACACATATACACATTATTGTGCTTTGATACAATGACACATAAGGAAGAAGTGAAAACTACACATGATAAGAAGTTGAACATTTGCTACAGTTTATTGAGCATATATTAAAGATAAATGGCTAAAATATATACATATAAGCAAATAAACAAACGAAAACTAAACATTTTCCAATTACTAATAAGTTTCATCGTAACCGACAGACGCTTCAAAATAATACAGAAACCTCGTTATAAATAAAACAATCACTTCAAAAACAGCAACTTAAACTTCATAAATAGTTTCAGACCTTCAGATGGGCAAGTTAGCGGCATAAGTTATACAACAATGACGGTGTATTTCCCTTGTATCTCGTATGACATATGACTCAAAGGTAACTTTCAGCGTAAAAACAGTTTCATTGAATGTTCTAAAATCTACTGATAGACTGATAGGGTTCTGTGTTGTTTAACGGTTCCATTACAATTGCTTTTAAGTAGTACATTCGTAAACACTGTCATCGTTTATCGTACAACCACGTCGGGTAGCGAGAAGGTTCCACGAATCATTGGACAGGAGACAATGGCAAACTACTGTTGTTTTGGAACAATTTGAACACAGCGTGGCCTATAAATAGCTGTATGAAGACAACATGGTCAGAGAAATTAAATGTTCTCAACATAAATAAGGACACACACACACACACATCGACTCTTGTGACAATTTTACTGGAGCACATTTTAAATTGTAAATTGCCTACATTATCCTAATATGACTAACCTATCATGTATAAAGGTAATAGAAACTGCTTTTGTTACTGTGCCATTTTGAAATTTAAGACCTAATTGTGAAGTCCGATCATAACAAGATTAAGAACTGTTCGTATATAAGTCTTCCTTTAAAACAAGAAAATGATAAAAGAGGTATTTGTCGCAGTGGTAATAACTATAATACAATCACAGTATCGAGTATACATCAATCTGTTAACATAGCAGAAAAAGGAATGTTACAATTCATCACACAAACATTCTCCGGTCAACTTCGTCACACACCATTCCATACAAAATCAAGGGAACACATTTCAATTAATATCAAGCTGATCCGGTACGTACAACAATTGTGCCAGAACAGATTATATCACAGATCTTTTTCAGATCAATGAAAATGTGTTTTTGAAAATGTCGTTTGAAAGCTTTCAGCATGAGATTCGGTTAGTAGAGAAGTTTACACACACACACACACACACACACACTTGGAGAATTATCCCTTCTATCGTTAACATTTCAGGATATTAAGAAAGTAATTTTAATAAAGAAGTTTGGACATAATTCAATCACTACAAAGTACTACAACGAAGTTATTCAGACCTAGCTCACCGTATGTTGACGTTTACCCAAATTCTAATTGCTAGGATAAAAATAGAAATTTGAATATTTGACCCACAGATTATCAGCAGAAAATATTCAAAGACAATACAACAGCCAAGAAAAAGGGATTTAATCAAGAGTTTCCATTTGACTTTGGTGAAGTCCTTAAAATTCACGAAATTTAACATTCAAGGACAATTGGAAGATTCAAAATCAAGACAATTTAAAAACCAAAAAAATACGAGATCTCTTGCTATAAAGACTTTTGCTACTCTGCTCGTTGTGAAGATTCCCCTACCAACTAATATCATCCACTAATTATCACATAACATGCTAAATAACATACAATGAAAAAGAGTTACAGATCTCTATCAGAAATGAGTACTGAGGAAAATATAATCATCCATCCTATCTATCTATCAGTCTATCTATGAAATATCATAAATATGATTATCAAAATAACCTATATATATATGTGTATATATATATATATATATATATATATATGGAATGCTATATACTTTAAGAAAGTGTTCATAACATAGTAGAAAAATAACATTAATAATCTGAGAGGCTGTCAGTGTTACCACAATATAACATAATTCAAAGGCATTTATGAGAGTGTATAAATATTCGTTATCTGTGTGGAGATTTCTTTTAAAGTTCTCAATTAGGATCGGGGAGATATATACAGTCATCAAAATACTACTGAACATTAACAGATCATTACTATGGTGGGACTTATCATGCATTACACACACACACACACACACACAGAGAGAGAGAGAGAGAGAGAGAGAGAGAGAGAGAGAGACACACACACACATATGGAGAGAGAGAGAGAGATAGATAAATAGAGAGAGAGATAGAGTTCCGTATCTGTAAATGGATAACAAAAGCGTTTTCTCGTCACATTGGCATCATTGCCTGAACACAGAAATCTGGCTCATCTTCTTCTAACTCTGCCTCCTCATCACCATCTAACTACAAAGAAGAAAACAAATTAGTCCAGTTTAGTTTCAAATTAATTTGTACGTAAACATTTTGAACAATGTACAAGTTGAACAATGTACAAATAATGTAGTTGGGTGAGGTTCATTAGTCCAAAACATTCAAACCCCAAATTAACTAAGAAATAAACATCACACAGTAGTAGAACGTGTGTGTGTGTCGGCAGATGAACAGATATTCTTGTTGAGGTAGAAATATGCTAGTCTATCAAGAAACAAATTAATATCTATGGTTAATAAAACATAGAAAGTGGCTGAGACTGAATCAATCAGAAAATTTCTTGGATAGACCAAGTAACGAGTCTAATGTAGATTTGGGTAGTGACGTCTAACACTGTTACTCGTGATACAGCGATTTCGAGCCGTGATAGCGCAGTTAGTTAGAGCATAGGACTCGTAGCCGAAGGGTCGCGGCTCCGTGAGCTGCAATGCCATCATATGGCAACTGGTTCATTCATCCATAAAAAATGGACGTGATGGCTATGTGTTTGAGTAATGCTTGGCGCCTAGAATGGCAGAATGCATTGTATGCCCCCTTGGGAGTTGAGATGCGTGCTGTGTGGAAACATGTCTGAGTCGGGGATAATAATATTGTAAAGTGCCTTAGAGCAGCTATCTAGTGGAATAGGGCACTACATAAATGTCACATATTATTATATATTATATTACTCAACATCAATTAACATTTGTATCATATCTACTGATATACTATCAATGATAAATATTTCAGGTGGATCAGACAATATAGTAAACAATAGATTTAAGGGAAAACCATAAATCATGGGATTCATGAATTGGGGTGGGTGGAGTTATTGTTTTGTGTAGCCTTAGTGTTAGTCACATGTGAGGAGATAAGACTTAGATTTTCGTGTCTAAAGATGACAGCACAGCACAATCTGTATTAAAACAAATAAATCATTGTATCACGAGGTATCCGTTTAAATATTGATATTAGAACAATGACAATGTTAACAATGTGTAATAACAGGCCCTTCTAAACATCATCAACAAGCCAGTATATAGCCCACTTTTTTTGACAGTGTTTTTTATATATCTCTTCTCTGGTAACTATTCTCAGCTTCAAAATACTAGCCTATGACTTACTGCCAAAATGTGATTTTCTAGGGAAACATTTCACAAAAACATCACCTTCACTTGATATATATAACTATGACCTGAAGGTTTCCAGGGCAGTGTTTGTAGACCAGCTTACACTTTGTAATAACCAGAAAGGTGACAAAATATACACTGATTTAAGGGCTGACATGATAAAATAAACCAGAATTTTGTTTATCACATAAAATGCTAAATGTTCACTTTGTACTTACATATTTCAGTTCATTCTTATTGAAGATAAATGCTAATAGCTTCAATCGGATTGGTATCAAGAGAATGAGGAAAAATGGAAATGACAATGCAGCTTGTGTAGACTTGATGGCCCACAGTACGGCTAAACATAATATCTGGATCATTGTGTACAGGTGCATCTTTAGGGTGCGTACCTAATGATAGAATATTGTGTATATATATATATATATATATATATATGTTATACATGCACACACTACATATATACATAGGGTTAACTATCTGTTATTGATTAGGATGACACAATATAATCAATTCTCACTTAACCAAACTACCAAGAGCAAGGATTACACAGGTGTGTCTGTATCATAATCCATCTGACAAACTGCCCAAATGACTGGGCTCACCAACACAACATTATTAACAAAAGATGCACTATTAGTGATCATTCAATGGCTATGCCTGAATGTCGTGATAATTCCACCATCCAATATCTGAATACCGTAGGTCCCAGCCATTAAGCACATTGGGCCATTAAGTTGAGGTTGATTTTTAGGCCTAAAATATCATGATTTACAGTAGTACATGTAAAAATAATGATTCAAAGCATCGACGTATGGTAAGTTGCATTATGTTTTGGGGGAAGAAAGACACATTTCATCTTGCAGATTATCAGCTTCACATCTTACAGATATGTGAGACTATAGTCAATTAAACGAATAACATGGTGACTGTTCCTTTGTTTGGTCAACTGATAACAGATATGAGCCACAAGTTTATCATATTTAGTATAGTTGTTAGTGATGTTCTGGTAACTGATGTGCTTCATGCAGTTTTTTGTACATTTGCAGATATATGTTGGGTACCATATATACTCATGTGTAAATCACACTTTTTATACTCCGAAATCGACACCAAAATCGAGTGCGTCTTATATGCGGGTCAGACTAAAAGGGAATGTAATATTTGGCATAATTTAGGGGGAATACAATAATACTTTTTTTTCGGCCTTACTAATGAATATATGAACAATAAACAAATTTATTAGATGTGTTTTCTCTGTTGTCTTTTCAAAGCCAAAATTAATCATGATAACCTCCATGAGTTTTTTAATTTGATCGTCTAATTAGCCATGTGATTACAAAGACTTGTCATTACTGTCGAGATATGCAAGTGTGTGTAATTGAATAGAACAGGTAAATGAGGGGACGTAAAGAATGACCATAGAAGCCACATCAAAGGAAAATATTTACAGCAAACAATGTGTTAATTACTTCCAAAGCTGGCACATGGGAACTACTAATAAACTACTTCGAAAAGCATTACAGAAACGAACACACAGCAGCAGACAACCTGTATCACACAGTGGGTGAAAACAGCCTGGGATTAAATCGACCCTGCTATCATTACCAAATCATTCAAGAAGTGCTCTAAACGTGATATTTTAGATGGCACAAAGATGATGTATTGTGGGTTGAACAGCACGACAAATCTGACACTGACTCCAACAAAGAAGGTGATGACATGTATGATGATATGATGACACACGAACAGATACAACAGATGTTCAGTGAAGAGAGTGATGATGATGAATTTTGGGGTTTTTAATCAATATTGCTGATTTAGTCTTATACGCGGGTTCGACTCCAGGGGGTTTATTGGTCCTAAAAACAGAATGCGTCTTATATACGAGTATATACAGTATTTGCTTACTTTGGGGTGTGAACTAAGTGAGAGTTGACTATAGTAAGGAGAAAAATGCACATATTAGAATCGTAGCTTGGATGAGATTCCTAATTTGGCTTACCTTTCTCACAAAAGACACAGGTGGATGATGCTTAACTGGCATAAAGAGTAGTTCTATTCTCTCAAACAGCTGGATTCCACTAATAGAAGCGACACCCATGTAGAGAAACACTCCAAACAGTACAGCGAGTGGCACCTGTCTTAATACTGGACCGAGCAGCACTGATATACCTGTTAAATAATAAAGCATTTGTCATCTGTAGGCAATTTTGCTGTAGCATATATACTACAGATATTAACACAAGTTGGTAACCATGAATAAAATTCTTTTCTCATGGGAATTAATATAAATTATATAATATATATTCAGATTGTAATATTACACTATTTGTTACATGACCTTAAAGTAAACTTTAATAGGGATTACACAGACTACTATATCAGTGTTTTATATTGTTATTATTCTTATCATTATAATATAGCCTAGACGTCTATTGTAAGGAGTTAGATTGGTAATTTCCAATAAACATATTAAAAATATTTATTTATCTGAACAGGCTGGTTAATTCAAATTAGTTTCACTTAGCTAAAATTGACAAAATCCCCCCCCCCATCCAGACATGGAGTTAATTCAATTCCCACCAAAAAGATGAATCAACAAATTAATTTACCAATTAATTTTTTAATTCAGAAATATTTCTTCCATGACAATCCTACTTGGAATATAATCTACTCAGAGAAGATACCTGGAGAAACCTATTCATGGTAAAAGTAATAGGCAAAAAATGGAATTGGAACATTTGGAATTGATAAATTTAATGTAGAATTGACCAAATGGAATGGAGTGGAATTGGCATCGACAAAATGGAATTGACCCTATATCTGCCCCCACCCACATTTCATTCACACCAAGAAAACTTTGTGTCACCACTTTAGCATGGAATAAGCGATATTATGCTCAGAAAAGGTGATCTTTCATTGATATTTAATCTCTCTCTGTGAATTTTGGGGTGGAATTTACATACAAATGCAAAAAACTGGTAAACCAGCTGTTATTAAAACAGAAACACTGATTAACAAAGGATCTTTGATAGTTTCTTTATTGATTTAGTGCAAGAAAGTGTGAATCTTTACAAATACTGTTCTTTTTCTAATACATAAATTTACGTCTAATAAACGAATGAATGTCCGTTTCTATGTTCTTGCTGTAAATCAATATGGAATGTTCAAATGGAATTAGTAGGGTAACTTCAAATGTTGAAATATGGCTTTCAGATTAGATTTTGATCTCCAAAGTTTTCTGATGTTGCAGGAGGACAAAATCAGGCAAAAACTAGCTAACAAGATACAATTTGCATAAAAGCTGCAAACAGTTGCAGCAGGATTAAATAAATGGATCCCTGCATCTGGATTAAATACACAGGCCCCTGCAACAGCATTGTCCAAATAAGATTCAACATGCACTGACTTATTTCACTCTTACTAAATGTACAGATTCTGTAAGACTCTTCAATAGGTTTTAGAAAATTCTAGAAAGTACAGAGTTCAATATATAGCAAAGCCTACATCAATTATTCTTTCGCAGTTTCAACTCTGAACTTGCACCAGCGACGGCTAAATTAATGATGGTGCTGTGGATTAGTGAACATTCACAACAGGAACAAGTGGCCAAACCTCAGTTCAAGATCAGACTCAAAAACTATTTATGCGCAATTACCATGAAACATTTTCTTTCAACCATGTGCTCAGCAACAGAGTATTTTATTTCCTGAGCAGTGCCGGGTATCTTACTTATATCATGCACAGCTGACAGAACAGTCATCAATGATAGGCATTTTTACACAGGACTGTTAATGTACAGTTGTCTTCATTGCTCACCTATCATTATGTGAACCATTAGTCCAGTCAATCTCTGTTCTTTCACCTCAATCAGTTTGGGTTTTTCACCAGGAGCGTGAGTCCTGCTGTAAACCATCAGTGCCGAGACGTGGGTCACTGAACGCACCGTAGCCACACACAACAAGGGCAGGCCAAATATACCGGATAGAGAGGCAAATAAACCGACTAGGAACAGATCCAGATGGTATCCAGACCCCTTCTTCAGCTTCTTTTCTGGCTTGTTTATGATGAGACTACAAATTAAAATGTCATATGAATAACAAAGACGGTCTTGTTGCCTAAGTAACAGCTTTCTATTATCTATTTATGATTGTGTGTGTGTGTGTTTGTGGTAGACAGATAATGGACAAATAGACAACAGCAACAAAAAGAGATACAGACAAACAGATAGGATTCAGCAAAGACAACGGTTACACATCTTTGAAATAATGATTTTACAGCAACAGTATTAATCCATAAATATCTCTACATAGTAAGACAACAATATATCAATCAATTGAAAATAAAAACTTCACCTTGTAATCAGCGTTTCCATAAAGATGAGAATAGACACAAGCAATGCCGGAATGAGTGCTGCGAAGTACGCCCACACTGGCAGTGGTCGTTTGTCACCGAGTGGATTAACAACCCAACCTCTCTTTTGTGGTGCTGTTGGTGTAAAACCATCAGGCACGTCTAACTTCTAAATGAAAAACATTAACAGATCTATTATATTACAACTAAAATGCTGCTGTACACATTGGGTGCTGTACACTCACGAATGAAAATTTTTAAATGTCCACCACAGTTCAGTGGTAATTAAAAGACTTCTTCCAGCAATAGCTGGTATGTATAATTCAGTGATCTAGGTATTTAGTTTTTATGGTTACTAAAGGTTATATGGGATATGACTATGCAAAAGTAAACATTATAATCGGTATCGACCAACATTAGTTGATGTTCAGTGTGTTAGAGACTAAATCTATTGCAGCCAAACAAGTTGTGACCCTTCAAAATATTATCAGTTTGTACTTTTATGTTTACAAACTATCATATTCCTCCGTGTATAATGCACAGTTTTTTTCATTTTTTCCTTGTTGGTTTTGGGAGTGTTGTATACACCATAACTTTCCAGCTTTTTTTCAGACCTATTGCCAAGAAAACCGAGTACCTTTTGACTCAGATCATACATTTTCTATATTATGTAATAAAATGTTTTATCATAGTTTTACTGATACTGTATATGTGTTGTTTCATCTATTTCTGTGTATTTCACAGTTTTTACAAAGCCACATGTGTGTTTATTCTATGTTTTTATGGCCTCGATTGAAGCACCATCTATTTAAAGATTGGGGTGTCTAACAAGGGCTTTGCACATGTAAAGTGAGTGATATCAGGCATACTATTTGACTCCAGCACAGCTCTGTATCAATGTCATCGGAATGCCGCCAATGTCAGGTCAGACGAGCCAGGGCCACACATAGATGCCATCTCCAAACATAATTGACTGTATCAGATAAAATTTCCATAAACGATAATTGGAGAAGTTTGCACAGTTGTGTTTTGCTGCCTTCATCATTTGTGTTCAGTCCTCCTTTTTGCTGATGTAAGACACCTGCTCCTGATTGATTCAGATAGTTGTCATTTTGGTGATGTAACTTTTGTTAAGAAAGTGACCCCCATCGGCGTTCCTCCCTCTTTCCATGATGTCTCCATTACCTGTTTGGCAACAGATCAATTTATTTCATGGAAATAAAAATATTTAAAATCCAGCTCCAGATTTTCCAGTTTATCCTGCATGTTATATACCAAAACTAGGTTTTTCCACATATTTTTTCTGGTCAAGGGGGGGGGGTGTTCACTTCCAATAAATAAAATGTTAACTGCTCAAATTAAAGGATAGAACTGAAGTATTGCCATCAGCCGAACAACCAGCAGTGAAGTTAGATGGAAGAAAAATTATTTTTTAATAAAAACCTAATAATGCTTCATGTGAATTAAACTGTCTGACACGTAGAAAAGAATCTTTATGCAGTTGCATACTTTATTATTGGCATATGATAGTATTCCAACTCATACATAATCATCTAAATGCAATATTATACAAGTTAACATCATATACATTTACCGCATTCAAAATATATGTCTAAAAAGTAATAATTCAATATACTTACATCGGTGTATGTGTCTTTTATAAGGTAATCAACCAGAACCATCATGACAATTGCTATTGGAATGCCAAAATCACCAATGGCTCTACGGATCTGTGGAAAGAAAGAAATATCATAAGACAGTTTCACACACACACCCATACTATTATAAAAAAATAATATCAAATCAGATTAAATGTTTTTAACATTTATAATAAAACATGCTTATTATGTAATCTAGTAAGTTCATATGAATAAGCATTAAATAAGAATAAATATTTTCACTTTTTCAATCTATTCAGTCGTAGCATGATTTGTTTTGTTAAACTGTTATTGGATAGGATGAATACTAAGATCATTGCTGTTAAACTGTACAAATACATCAAACTTCGAAGACTTTAAATTCCTCAATACTTGTCAAATAATATCAGGTGGAAAACTATTTTTATGAATGTATTTAGTGGATATAAATACTCTTCAAATGTATCTCAATGTGAATGTGATGATGATTGATGTTTTACGGCCACTTTTGTGCACAAGGTAGGCTAAATGGGCCGAGCGACTTCCAAAGGTAATGAGACGAAGTGAAAGACGAAACCACCTTCAGATATGCCCACACTGGGATTCGAACACGGGTGGTAGTGATCTGTGGTCCAGCACGCTACTGCTAGACCATGGAGGTGCCCCTCAATGTGAATGTAATCAGTCTATTTTTATTTTACAAGAAAATGAATAAAAGATGACTGCTGTGGAAGTTGTATTAAAATTCATCTGAATACCTCATATTTGATGTATGGTTTTACACTGAAGTCATAATATTATAATAATACAAACGGCTCACCGGTCTGCCAAGAAATTTGCCATTTCTGAACACCTTCAGGGCATACGCTATCAAGAATGTCCCAAATGTAAGGATCAGTGCGAGCAGAGCAGTGTTCGGCTGGTTCTTGGTTGGATCATATGGTAGGTGTGTAACATTGGAAACTAGTGATGAGTTGGTCTCGATTGGGAGGGTGAATAACGTCAAATTGTATAATTGGTCTCTAAAGTAACTGTCGTTGATGTCAATCAGAGGAGAGATGGTTACTGGTGGTGGATAATAGGCAACCAGTGGATGATCTCTGAAGATCTGTCAAACATTGATTTATAAGTAAGTCTATTTGGATGGATAAACATCGTGATGAAGTTTTTAAGCAAAGAAAAACCATCACAGTAACATTCACAACAACAATAACATTATCACTCATAACAAATATGGGAAAGAGATACTATAAACTGTTTGAGAACTGAATCAAATTTATTTACTAATTTCTATAATAAAGCTTTGTGACCACCACTTACATAATAAAGCTTTCTGAACACTTCATATATGAAAATCAGTGATATAAGGGCAGAGAATATCTCCTGGAGAAACCGGGTGATGTATTTGATGATGAAAACACCTTCCAGCATCACAACAAGTATCGCTATGATTGTGATCCAGATGCCAACCCAAAACCTAAACGGCAGATACTCCAGGTCAATTGACTGACATATCTGAAATTAACAGAAAAAGAAGAAATTATTAGAAATTAAAAACGAAATTCATGTTGAGATTACAGTGAGTTTTACAGATAAACCTAATTTTTTATTCAGTTTTTGTCTGTTGAAAGAAGATTAGTAGATACAAATAATATTATTTTAGATTGTTTCTGTGATTGGCTACATATATCAGAAGCAGACACAGAATGTGAAATCAAAACTAAACTAAAACAATGATATTATGCTTTATTTAGACTTATAATAACACATCGTATTGTTTGTTCAAAAGTACAAAACCAAGAAAAACTAATAACAGACTAGTTCCTTTATTTGTACATGCCACTTTGTGTGTGTGTGTGTGTGTGTGACTTTCCTAGATAATGAAGAAAGGTAAATATAATCTCTGAAAAAATTCATTAAGGAAGTGATTTTTGACAAGCTACTTTTCATTTTGAGACATGTAGTATCACATAATTCACACACACACGCACGCACGCACGTTTGTTTGTCGAGCTGTGGTATCAAATGGTATGTTTTTACGTGCTTCCGCTTTTTGTACGTAGCCTGCATGTAGCCGCTTTCCTGTGGGCGTGACATATTTGTCGTGTACGAAAAGCGAATTGCTGGTTCCCACAGGCTGAAGAGTAGACAGACACATGCTTAGGTATACGCACACATTTATCAATATGTGGAGGTATGGAACATTTTATTTTTAGATTAATGTATGTATAGTTGTATTTAGATTTATGGAGGTAGGTCTCGAAGGATGTTTAGATATGTTGATGCTCTGTGCCTGTTGCCTCTTATATGTACACTAAAACACGCACACACACACATTTCACACATTTTGAGACATGTAGTATCACATACTTCTCACACACACACACACACACACACACACACAGTGTTGACAGTCATTAAAATTAAATATTATTTAATCATGTCTTGAAGTAAACATTTATTTTTGTGAATATATCCAGGGCACAACAACATAACATTGAATGCTGGTACCTCCATGACCTAACTGGTAGAGTGGTTGGCCACAGATCTATAGCTACTGGGTTCATACCCTAGCTGAGCTATGTGAGAAACATGTGTCATCTTTCACTTCAACTCATTGCCCTTGGAAGTTGTCTGGCCCATTTGGCTTACCACATGCACAAAAGTGGCAGTAAAACATCAACATTTAGATATTATAAACACTGTTGCATGATTACTATTAGAAAGAGTATTTCATGATGATTAATATTTTCAGTCCCCTTACTATCACAAAACCATACACATTAACATGACATAAAAGATAATACTTTTAGCATAAACTGTTCGAGATTAATAGCACCCACACTGAAGTGACTAATTCATCTACAGAACTAAAACATGTGGCTTATGTCACTGACCTGATAGAAGTTCTCTTCAAACACCAGCAGCGGGCCAGTAGCACCAACGATGACCAGCGGCTGTCCACTGAGTAATGCCATCAATATACCACTAATACAGACCATTATTAACATCTCACTTACTCCTATATACTTGTCTGTACTCTCACCTATAGCATGGAAAAACTTCAGTTCAATTACTGCACTAGGATATATATATATATATATATATATATATGACAGAATTTATTGGGATCGTTATTATAATTATCAATATTCCTTATACATTAAGTAGGGAAAGATGAAGAAATATATTACATATATATTGGCATGCTGGATGAGTTGAGTAATACACCAACTCCACAAAATCCTCGGGAGCGGAATACCAAAGTTCAAACCTACCTTTTGGTTCTACAAGGACAACTACCATTGTCACGAATATAGAAACTTTTATACTGGCTAAATTTTATAGTTTTATCAAAGTTTCTTTGGGTATCTGGGGACCTTATACTGGCTAAAACTTTTCAATTTATCAAAATTTCTTTAGGCAGCTGGTAACCTTATACTGGCTAAAAGTTTGTAGTTTTATCAAAGTTTCTTTCGGTATCTGGTAACATCAAACTGACTGACCCAGATGAGAAGAGCTGTTCTTGTTGTGCACATTTATAGATTCATATACAACAGAAAAATATCCAATGGAAGATAATCAACAGCGTTGGAACAAAACCAATGAACAAATATTGGTTTGGTGAAACTATTCCTTAAACATTATCTGCTTCATTTGTTTAACATTAAAATTATGATACATGTTACTTTCCTTACAAGATGATCAATTTCTTATATACCTCCAACCAGCAAGTAGTGAATAAGGTCAAAAACCAATGTAAAAAAGCAAATAAGTTATGACTGCTGTGTATATAGCTGTGTATTGGATCACATCACTTTGACTGACTGGGTGAGCAGCAGGCATTGGCTCAGGGTAGAATGTAATCTACTCAAGTGTTCTGGCAATTTAACGTAATCACTCTTAAATAACTGTAACAATTAAGTTACATTGTGAAAATAAGTGTTCTCTCTTTCTATCTATCTAAGTGAGCTCTGGTGATCTAGTGGTTAAGCACTTTGTGCTAAAGGGTTGACTTTCTCTAACTTGCTGAGGTTCAATATTATCAGAAGGTCAAAACTTTTCCAGGGATTAATTTCTTGGCTCACAACATTATCGGTGACTGACCATGTTAAATGGTGCTACCGTCTTCACTGAATTAATTAAAAAGGGGGACATTGAAGATCCCCCAAGTACATAATACACTCTAACAGTGACCACCCTCAAAGTATTTTTGCTCGATCTTTCCGATCTCCTCCCTCCTGGGGAGGAAAAATGAATAGCCACCCAATAAAAGGGATCACATTGGATATAAGTGCTCACAATTTGTGCGCTATCACTGTTTCATGATTATAAACCATGAAGCAAAAGTAATCAATCAAATATTTATCTATCTTTCTAGATTTTTCTGTGAAGCACATAACACACAGTCACAATTTGTCATCATATTTGACAAAGATTCCATTTCTTTTTAAGCTGCAAATAAATAATTTAATGTTCTCCTTTTTGAAGAATTCCATTTGAAATAGATTCAAGACAGAACTATCTAATCAACATTCAACTAAAACAGTTGATGTTCATGACAGGCAGCACACAAACAGGTAATAAATAACAGATTTCTAGTGGCATGTAAACAACAAGGTTTCAGGGCCATGCTTATTAATTGAGCTCTGATACTGTAATTGGGAAGAAATTGAGTCTCCTTAGTTTTCTGCCAGATGACAAATTTCAAGTGGGATAATTGTACAGTTTGTTCATAAGTATTGTCTAAATACATTACTCTATAAAAAAGCATGCATGTTTGGTTTGAAGGTGCATCTTGTTGGTGTATTCTGTATTAAATATGGTTAAAATGTCTGTCAGGTAATGTATGTATGTGTGTGTGTGTGTGTGTGTGTGTGTGTGTATGTATGTGTGGTGCACGTATGTTCACATTGGTCAATCAGTTTATCTATCAGTGAATATTAATCATTAAAAAGTCTCATCAACTCACCCATGAGTCCTCCAAATGTTATAGCAGGAGACAGACAAGCAAAATAGATGAAGAAGAATGTAGCCAGACATTGAACATTAAGACCATCTTTGATGTCACTCAGATAGATGGCATACCGTCTCTTTACATCACGCACTAAGCCACCAAAGAGACGTTTGGTCCTTTTCAGTGGATCATCTTCAGGTCGTCCAGGTGCCTTCTGCTCTAATGCTGTGTGGTAAATATGGAACATAGCAGAATACTCATGAATGACCATTCTCAATAGATACAACCTTTCCCTTATTAAGTTCACATATTAAATCCAAACCTTTGTCCTGTATTATATACAGGAAAATAATTCCCATAACCAACCATTTCTTCAGTCTAATTTATGACTATACATTTTGTTCACAAATCTCAAACTGGATTTTCCTACTGTGACAGTCAACAGAATATTGACCAAAATTATGAAGATTTTGTCCCTTTTTGCTCACCAATGACTGACAATGCCTAGTGGCAGAATGAGGTCAAGATAATCCAATCAGTTCCAGTTCTGTGTAAAACAAATTTATATACACGCAGTTGCCCGTTTGAACTGTTTAAAAAAATATCCAGCCACGAGGCTCAATTGTAAGATAAACTAACCAATGGAAATTATACTTAATTATTTGTTTAAACAAGCCGTTACCAAACTATTATTTTCCTACAAGTCTGGTTGCCTGTTTCCTGTAATGATTCATACATTAATTACATTAAAAAAACACCAAATCTCTCCCCTCCATTCATTAGGACATAAATTGTTATCTTATTGTTGCTTTAAAATTATGACCAAAATTGTTTAATATTAATTTTGATGACTGATTGATAATTTCCTATAGGTCCTCTGCCTTTTGCTCATATATTACTTCATGCAGTGTTAAACTTTTAAAATATACATATATCACACATTTACTTAAATTTTCACCTTTTATGATATTTTAAAAATTAAATACATGAACATTTTCTGTTAACCTAACAATGCCATTGGTCCAAGATTATAATTCTTTAATGTCATCACAGCTGAATCCCAACATTATTCCGACTAAACAGCCTACTATATGTTTGTAACTTTCAATTATACGATTAACATTTTATAACATTTGATATGCTGACACTGTCTAAAGTTGAAGATTGGTATTTATTCTTTTCATAGTTTTTATCCAGAGCTATGTCACCACTGAGAAGAAGTCACATATTCTCATACCATCAAACAGTTTCCAATGTCACTTGGATATTTAGGGACGAGTGTACACAAATCTAGGACACCAGTAAGTGCTATAGCTTCTATGGCCATTGCCAAGCAGAAATAAATTGGAATTATAACAGCCGATCAGTAGTAATCCAATTTCTAAACTTGTGATCATCTTCTCTATTTGTCACTTTAACATGTACTGTATATACTCGTGTATAGGCAGCACTCGTGTATAAGGTTTTAGGACCAATAAACCCCCCTACAGTCTAACCCATGTATAAGCTGCACTAAAATCCACACTATCTTCATTGAACATCTGTGTTATCTGTTCACGTGTCTTCATGTCATCATACATCTTGCCTTCTTCGTCAGGGTTTATTTAACCCCAGGCCATTTTCACCCACTGTGTGACGATAGGTAACAACGGGCCACTTCAGGTCGTCTGCTGCTGTGTGTTCGTTTCTGTAATGCTGCCTGTAATAGTTCATGGAGGCAGCTTTTGTATCACAGCCAATTTGGACCTACACCTTTTGTAGGATCAGATTGTCATACTTTACTGGATTCCTGTGCTTTCTGGATCCCTGTGCATCAAACAGATTAATTGTGATCCGGATCATTTGACACATCTAGATAATAAATCATGTGCTGACCATTCCCAGACTGCCTTGGTACCAGCGACAGTCTGACCCTGACTACATTACCCATAAATTATTACTTGACAACAGACAGACACCACGCTACTCACTGGCAGTTATCATGATTAAGTTTGGCTTCAAAAGACAACAGCGAAAACACAACTAATTAATTAGTTTGTTGTTCATATATTCATTATTAATGTTGTAAAACAATATTATCGTATTTCCCCCTAAAATATTACCTTCCCTTTTAGTCTGACCCATATTTGGTGGCGATGTTGTGGTATCAAAAGTTTGGCCTATACATGGGTATATACGGTATGTATTTTATGGTTGTTGTGACTACTCATTTCTAATGTGAAATGTTGCCATTTATCCACTATTCAGTGCATGTTGTAGGCTAAAGAGGCCAAGCAATGTCCAAAGATAATAAGAGGAAGTCAAAGATGACACATCCTTCACACACAGATAGGCTGAGATTTGAACCCCAGTTAGAACAGGTATGTGAGCAGCTGCACCACTCACTCTGAAGTATAAGCTAAAATGCTAAGATATGTTATAGAAATGCAGCCTAAGTGACTATTTACACAAGTTTAATGATGTTAGGTAATTATTAACTGTAGTTAATAATTCTATAGTTAATCATGCTGTTAAATTAGTTTTCAAACTTTCAATTGTACTCTCAGTTTCGTGGATATCCAGATCGGGACGTTAAACCAGCAAGGTATTATTGTCTGAGAATAAACGAGAAAAGTGACCTGGATTCACAGTACTCTTCTTTGATGTCATTCACCAAATGCTGAAAGGTCGCTCTTTTATTAATGTGATGACGTGTAACAATTGGTTTGTTCAACCCGAGTACTGGTCCCACTGAAGGATGAAACGTCTCAGAGATACAGATAACACCGAGATTTAATACCTCGCTACGTAAGTGTGGCGTGTAGTGTAGTGCGCTGCCACCTGTAATTTAAGAGTATCTAGGTAAACCCGACAGAAACAAGGATGAGTTGAGATCTGATTTGAAGTTCTATCTACCAATAAACAATATCCTTTGATCTGTTGTCATGAAACTTGATTGAAGCATAAATGATGACATCAACAATGACACGATGAATTGTCTGTAAAAGTGATTTAGAATGAGCATGAATCATACCATGGATAGAAACAAGTCCAAAAAACGAATATCAAGATCTTCATTAACGTAAATCAGCATAACGATCTGATCGATTCAGTCCTCTTGCTGTACAGTTTACGCCCCATTAGCTCGCAAGGCTGTGAAAGGTTCTAATGTCGACTGAGGTTGTATTCATAATCTCAACTGGAGAGACCCAGGGCCAAACTGAAATTCAGCTTCAGTGTAAGCAGACCAACTGCATTTGTTTTCAAGAACTCTCAATCACGTCTCGGTACAAATGAGATCTGTTTTCCCATCAGAAAACTTCAATTACAAATTGAAAACCTATCTGTCTCATATTGCTTTTGATACTTTTGATTATTCATATTTTTAGCTTTTTAAAATGGCTTTGTTTTAATTTTATGTCTAACACCTGTATCGGGCCGGCCTATTAATAGTCTACCTAGTTTTGGCACTTCACCAGGTGCATGGTGATCAGTGTAGGTTGTAAAATAATGTTCTTAATCTTATTACATCATCATCATCTGCCTTCTCATCATTATCATCATCATCATCATCACCACCATCACCAATTACTATTTACCAGCTTTCTTTTTCTGATGTTTCCTTTCTAACTTGTCGTGAGCCATGTCCAAAATAGGAAGTAGCGTTTCCTTATCCAGATTACCAGGTGGCAGCACAATTGAATCATCCAAGAACTGGTTGATAGCATCCAGAAGATTTTTACGTCCCTCAGCATGATATGCCATGTGGCTGAACTCCTGAAATGACAGATAATCTAATATAACTTCTGTTATAAACTAGCATAGTAAAATTAAGAAGAAAATGGCTAAAATAGGCACTCTGAGGTGAAACTTACAGCCATTATCCAGAAATACATCATTTAAAAATATATATTATGCTTTCTAACAAATAGACACACTGTTCTAATACATGGCTTTGGGTGCACATCGAACAATTTGAAAAAACAAATTCAGATTATTTGGACAAACAGTGGGTAAATATAATAAAACACTGTGGGAATATTTAAGCTGACATTCACTATGGCCCACTATTTCTACATTTTGTGCATGCTTTTGAAATTGAAGAATCAACGCACTATTGGAAATAATAAACATACGAATAATAATTTATGGTTAATTTACCGTACTCTTACCAGCTGTAGCCATTCAGACATAAAACTAAGGTAGGATGTATTTAAAACAGATATATTAGCATCAGATAAACTCGATGAAAAGCTGTATCATAATAGTCAATTTTTATGTGTTAATATTCCATAATGAATAACTTACCATCCATCTCTCTCTCCCTCCCTCCCTCTATCCATCCACATTCTTTCCAGTTTTTATACAAATGTCTACACAACAGTATCATCCTAAGTTCAAATGGTATATAATGACCAGATCACTAACTGACTTTGTTATGTTAGTCACATATTAGGATAGTGTACACTTACTGGATCAGCCATCAAAGTTGAAATGGAACGTCCAATCTCATAATAGTCTAACTTTGCACTAGATGGTCCCATGACGAGAAACATGAAGCGTACTGGTACCGGTACCTCTGTGAGATTACTAAGAAGTTGACCTTCTGAAAGTCTAAATTAATATATATATATATATATATATATAAAATTATTGAAAGAGGAAATATATAATATAGGAGGAGTATGCTGCTCTTGAAAAATCTGTGCACCATGTGCACAATGATTGATCGGTGTGTCAGACACTTGCTACCACCATGGTAAGATGTCACAGTCACCAAACCACATGACATGTATTTTTAAAATCCAAATCAACATACTTTTTAGAACGAGAATGAAAGGACTATATTGATAGAAATGTGAATTATGGGTCTTTTGCCTATGTTTAAACATAGTAGCTTTTACAGGGAAAAAAGAGCATTAATCTCTCGGACTAGAATTCACTTTAATAGACCTCCACAACCATCATAACTATCAAATGTTTTCAAATAAATGTATACCTGTTTCAGCATAAACCATACACACACAACAGACACACACAGACGAATTAAATATTTTCCAATATCTTATCTACAATTCCATCTACAAGGCATGTTTTCAGAGCTGTTACAGATATTTCAGCTATGAACAATCAGAACTCTCGTTCAGATATATGAAGTTTTAATAACCAAATTCATATTTGATTTATAAATCATTTGACAGATAAAACACCATGTGGGTTACCTTTTGTTCCTCTTCTGTAATGCTAAATGAGCACAGCTACATATTTCAATTAAGCCTTTAGAAGCTGAGAACCAAAACAGAATTGATTAACAAAATATCTTCCCAAGTAAAACACTTACTCCTACATAAATAACCAGGTATTATTTGAATACATTGTAATATACAGACTTTGTATGATATTATTATAAGTAACTAACCTTACAAAAGCCATCAAAGGCTTGTTAAGGTAATCTAAATCTCCAACAAGAACACTGGTGGCTTCTGCACCTTTTGGTATGCGCTTAAATATGCTGGACTCATTATGCCTTAATCTGGACAGTGTGCCAGTACTCTTGTATTCCTGTAGCGACGCAATATATTTAACATAGAGAACACAGACCAAGTAAGATCCAAGACCAAATATCCACATTTAAAGACAGGCGCATAAACATATACTGACAAATGAACAGATGAACATGCACTAACTGACCTCTTCATCTAAATGACTCAGCTCAATCCTAACATGTTTATCATTTGGTTTCAAGCCCTTCTCATGCTGTGAATCTGCTATGACAGGCAACATCTGAGCATTAGGTGATGTCCTCTCATCAAGAATCTTCTTGTCCTCCTTCAACCTTTCAATGTCATCTTGAAACGTGTTTTCCAATGTTTTGGGCACTTTTTCCGTAGAGTTACATTTGCTAGATTTTTCAATGTCATAAAAGTCTGAATGGGAGGCTGATCGGTTTCGCTTCCTCAGTAGTCTGCGAGACTCTCCATTCCAGTGGCTTAGAGAAATTTGGACAATACAAGTATCAGTAAAAACTTAACACAAATTAATAAAAACAATGAAATTTAATGACATAACTGAAACATGATTAAATTAAATTTAAAATATATAATTATTTAGTGTTGGAGAATGCCGCTACATCAGCGAACTTCAGGTTGATGTTTTGCAGCAATTCCAGAGGTAAATACAACAACAGCTACATTAAATATAACAAAAAACCTACAATATCAAAACAGTAATGAACATACTTGGATATACATAAAATAAATCCAACAACAGAAACACAGTAAAAGAAACAATACAACATTTAGCTATAGGCATACACTGCTCAAAAAAATTTTCCAATCATGACAGATAAGCCACCAAAAGAGCAAACAGACTGGAAAAAAAAATTAGCTATAGACATCATCTCAACAATCATGACAGATAAGGAAACAGCTGGATAAGTGAGGCATGTTGATAACTGGTCATAACAGTCATACTGATATGTGATACATGGCTGTATATCATACAGATGTGGCTATATATGAATGGAATAAAGTTGATGGTGACGGTAATTCTATGGGTTTATCTTACACTTTCAGCCTTCAGGCATTTATTCGAAAGACAGTTATAGTTACTAAGCTTAAACTGGAACATCGTTCAAAAAGATAAAGTCAGAAGCACAATGCTTCTGCTGAATGGATTCCCCACAAAGGTAATAACAATAAGTAATAAGCATAAATAGTGTTCAATTATAAACTTACAAATGCATTGAAACAATTACTAATCAACAAATTCTAGTAACTTGAAGATTAGGTCACATTTGACTGACTAACAAGCTGTTTGTCGATGGAGGTATTCAGCAGGAACATAAATTTCATCCCAAATGAATGATGCAGCCATGAGGGATTGAGGCATAGCCTGAACTCACAACCTATATATCTGTTTTATCCAACTTAGTTCAAATTTCTACTTTCATTATATGCAAATTATGTATAATGTACTATATAGTTTGCTTGTCAAATTGTTTTTAAACTATCACAAAATCAGGCAAAATAGATTAACTGAAACTAAACTGGATTAATTAGTCACCACATTATTGTGTGCAGACACTGACGCATGAAATGTTTTATACATGCAGTAAACAATGTGAGGAAAATACTGGTTATTTGGAGAGAGATGAGGACTGTAGTGAGGAGATAAGAGTGTACTCATGTATATATATATATATATATATATATATATGCACTTTCTTTGTTTCCAGATTATAGTATACCACTAATTTCAACAACAATTTCTTACTGCCAATTTTCGCCTTCATAATCAAGAAATGTACATGGTAGTGTCAACCTCAAAACCTGTAAAAGATTGGCAGCAAGTTTATCAGATTCAATCTCATTTATGGATGAAACAATCCTTAGACTGAGGCATCAATGAGATTTTATTTCATGACCTCAATGACTACAGTTTAGCAAGCAACCAACTGCACCATGATCTATTCTAGATGACCTACAATGAAGCTATTGGTATTTCACTGAAAAGGCATAGCCAATTATGGTCCATAGTTTGTGATTCCTTATCTGGTCATGCATAAGCATTTACTTACACTTATAATGACAACCATCTCACACAACACATAACTATGAGAAAGGGATACAGGAATAAAAACCATTTATAAAAAGAACACTTACAACCATTCATCTTCAAGTCTGAAGTGTTAAAACAAAATATTGTGGGAAATTTTAAAATGTACTAGGTTTCTGGACAAATGGAATTCAGATACAAATTAATGAATATGGTAGCGTGAAGGAAACATGAATAATTTAATTTAAGTTAGCTCATATGTATATGTCAGTGTTACACCTTTATGAATGAGTCACTGATTTCACACACAGTAATATGTTCATGGGATACTCACTGTGAATCTTTAGAGTGAAGATCAAGATATGAAAGATTCTTTTTAAAACTTCTTTCACCAACATGTCTGCATGAAAATAAAATGACACAAAGATGAACTGCCTTCCTTTTCAAAGCTAAAGTATATCACCACACACACACACACACACAGAAGAGAGGAGAGAGAGAAAGTATATATATATATATATATATATATATATATATATATATATATATATATATATATTGTACATCTACACACCAATGAACATTGCAGAAAATATGTAAAGAACAGATGATAATGAAGGTTACTGTTTTATGGCCACTTTTGTGCACATGGTAGGCTAAACGGACAGAGCAAACTCCAAAGGTAAGGCAGCAAATCAAAGATGAAGCAACCTTCAGATATGCCCCACGCTGAGATTCAAACAAGGGTGGTAGTAATCTGTGATCCAACACACTACTGCTAGACCACTGAGGCACCAAAACATAAAGAACAATAAGCATGTTTAACTAATATACTAAATGCGATCATCAGTATCTTCAATACCTATGTTTGAGGAGCAAAGCACTAAGTATTTTGTCTTTCTGTGAAGGATCCAATAAATCAGAAAACACACAGTTGTCCACAACTGCATTAGCTATTGATGGCAGATCAGATGCTTCAAGATCTAGCAGCACAACACCTGTAACATAACATCAGTCTGTTGTTAGTCATGTATCAGACATGGGATCAATTCAATTCCAGAATTGAAATTGATGGGCAATTCAAATTTCAAAATTGCTTATTTAAAAACAAAAGGAATTGGAATTCATAAATTTGATGTGGAATTGGAACTGAAATCGACCAAATGGAATCGAATGGAACTGGAACTGACAAAATGGAATTGACTCCATGTCTGTCGTGTATAATATTAATTATGAAGAACAGCCAATGCATATTAAGAATTGAACACAAATCATTCAGTGACCAACATCCTAGCATGAAAAGTTCTCTCTAAAGTTTCCTTTAATATAAGTTTGAAGAACTACTAACTGTCCTATTCCCAAAAACTCACCATCTTCTAGACATTTCCTCAACTCTAGAAGACTGTGAAATGAGAGACAGGCCACATGAGGCTTGCCCCAGCGATGCGAACCCTCCTCAAAATCTTCCTCAAACTTGATCCACCTAGCTCTCTCTTGCCACATATAGTCATCATGTTTTTGTATGTTTAACTCATCCAGTTCTACAAACATCTGAAGGATAAGCGATTCTATATTGCATCCTGTAAATGTCGAACTTGCCATATATAGAACTATTAAATTTTTTTTTTTATTTGGGGCATATTATATTTCTCTACATCCCCTTCTCTAATGAGTAGTATTACTTGTGGTAGTAGTAGTAGTAATAACAGTATTTTATTGACTTTATGTGGGGTGAGAATATTACATGACAATTGTTATTTCACACATAAACGCAACATATAAAGTCCAAATTTGTTATCTGATCTTAACACATCAATGTGCCATTTTGTTATATCTAAGATCTTCAGTTCAAGTTCTCATATAGCTGTAATGTTTTGTTACACAAGTGACTCCGAACTCTTCTCTCAGCACATAATTTGCATTTTTAGAAAGACATGAGTTATGTGGAATGTGCAGTTCCTGAATGGCAGAATTTGAATAAAGCAAATGAATAATATTAGGTTAATACAGCATTGACTAAATATGTAATGAGCTTCTTGCTTAAAAAATTAATAAATGAATGAATTGTTTGTTTTTGGGCTCAGCACTATTTCAATTATGACCTATTGTCACTGTATAGTATATGAGATGATAACATTGAAGCCTTTATTTGTTGATGGATGAGACATCCTAGAAACATAAGCAATAATCAGATTCAAAATCATGATCTGCAGACCAGTGCAACACAGATTGCACAATAGGAGTGCCTCCACACTGACTGTTCAACAACCAAAGAGGTTCTCCATGGTATCATGATTATGAAAGCCCTGCACCATGGCATGAAAGCTAAAAAATTAGCATGCAGAGTTCAGCTCTATATGCTTACTATAATGTTGTACCTCAGTATTTCATAATTGGACAGTTTGCTACTGCTTGAAATCAGTGTTGATTCTATGGATGTTATGAAGTAGGACATGGAACCCATGCATGTTGATGAAGTGGACTCAAAGTGGTCCAGGTGAGCCCCAAAGCCATTCATTTAGCCATGATTGTTGGCAATTGTCATGACAATACTTGTAGAAAATTTAGAAGACACATTGGCCAAATTTCATGCATTTTCAACATCTCGGGCAATCAAACAGCGCATAACAATGCACGATGATACTTTCAGTAAGTCATTCATTACTTGAAATATTTAGTGGGTGTATCATATAACAGACACAGGTTTGATGGTAAATTGTGGTTGATAAATAATTTCTGTGACACTTTGGGTGCAGTTCCTTTATTTTTTCCATCCCTCATTTAAATTTTGTTGAAAACCCTCAAAAACGCATCCCTTGAATCAACACTGGAAATGTGGATGACTAATTTCATCTAAATAAACTCTAGTATTTTATTGGAAAATATTGGAATACAAATGTTAAAATTCAAATTCATATATAGTGATAATCTAACCAACTAATTTAAATGTTCCTGAGCTATGTAATGCTGAGTTGTTTATCCTTGGCACTGATCAGATGTATGATATATGGCTGAGAGGCATCTGCCAAAGGAACCAAATCCGACAAAGACAGCCATGGTTCGGAGGTTTGCTAAACAACCCACTAACCACAGCACCATCAGAACATCCGTCATGTCCAAGTTCCAAATAATCTAAGTTAAATGTGGTTAAACTGGCAGAGACGTTGTTCATATGGTGCTTGCATTCAAATACTATTTGGTACATCTGCCTACATCCACTCACCTCATGAGAACTATGGTCAAACTTTTTCTTCCACGGTGGAACTATGCTTAGGTTGCTGGACTTTTTCTTCACTTTACGATGTCGCAAACCCTTAAACGGTGCAAACCTATGAGCTGCAGAGCAAATATTAGGACTGAATGTAATTGCACAATGAATTAATAGTTTACATAATCTTAATCCAGGTTTCTAAAACTACATGAAGATAACAAGTTCATTCTTTTTCCAACCATTTTAAGAGAAATCAAAAATAAATTCCCATATATTGAGGAACATAGCCTAGATTTATAATGGTGAAATATAACCATTTCATGTGTGTGTGTGTGTGTGTGTGTGTGTGTGTGTGTGGTGTGTGTGTGTGATGCACAAACTTACATGTAATATCGTCAACCTCAGCATCTCCTAAATTTGTTTCATCTTTGATGACATGAAGATCAGCAGCCAATTTTATTTCACTGCCAAGCTCCCTGTTTTGTAATTAGAAATAAATGCAAATGAATTTACAAGACCACTTAACTTATCAGTGAATAGAAAAGTGATATCAGACTGGATGTTAATGTGGTATAATATAAGTCAGTAGCCATCTATCTAATCTAAATTTAAAAAAGTACAGATTAATATACAAATTCACACACACACACACACACACAATGAAATGGTTATATTTCTCTTATAAAAGGCCTAACTTTTCACTCAGGTTAGAGAACAACTAGTGACACCAGACCAGTCGGATGTCTGTTGATACGATTCATATAGGTAGGATTTGTTTAGTTATTCAAACCTAGAATAAAGCTGAGGTCAGCATCTGTGGTGTCGGGATGTTTTATATATATGGGATTCTTTTGGACCACAGAAAATTACTGTTGAATGTAAAATGTGGTGTCAAAGTAGTTATCATATGTATGTAGTAACTTGCCATTGAACCACATGCATATGTGTTGGTTAGTGAGCTGTGGGGTCAAATGGTATGTTTTTACATGCTTCCACTTTCGTACATAGCTTGCATGTATCTGATAAGTAACCCAGACACATGTATAAGTCTACGTATATATGCATCGATATATGGAGGTGTAGACTATTTTATATTTAGATTGTTTTAGTATAGTATTATTTATATTTATGGAGGAGAGGTCTCAAAGGATGTTTCGAGATGTTGATGTTCTGCACCTGTGTCACTATATATGTATCCCAACACACACACACACACACACACACACATATATATATATATATACTTTAAATGATTACTATATACTTTAATTATAACATAAAACATCAATTTTATTAATAATTTAAGAAAAATTGATTTAATAGGTTTCATATCTGGAACTCTAAATTTGACAGACTTAGTTTATTTATCTAATATATCACTTTAAAGTTACCATAAGCACACAATCGATTACTATAGCTACAAACATGGGTAGCCTCTGTCAGTTAACAGACAGACAGGTTATTTTTTGTTTCATATTTAATAATTATGTTTTCAAAACAGATTAATATTTTTGAACAGATGCACCTGTCACCGGACAACGTAGCAATACTAAAATGGTGGTTCACGGCCAATACGTTGACATTTGTGCATCGTTCATTACTGATGCCGACATAGATGCCATCCAGGTCTGTATCCCAGTGTACTGCTAACTGTGCTAATAGAGTGCAGCTCTATTAATGAAGGGGGTACATTTCTATAATATATTGTATTCCATGTAGGTACTCGGAGTACCTACTTCTAGTACCTACTCCAATCAGTAATTGGAGTATGTAAAAATGGAATTGGAATTGATAAATTTGGAATCGACAGATTTGATGTGGAATTGACCAAATGGAATTGATCTAATGTCTGATTGTGTCACTGCTGGAAACAATATAGCAGTTGTTAGATCAGGATCCACTAGACAGTGATTAACCATCATGAAAGAAGAACGACCCTTGTTACATACCCATGCTGATGACTAAGGTGTCCAGACAGCATCAGTTGTGGTTGATACTTTTCAGTGTTTGGGGACTCAACATCCACTTCCACATCACTGACATCTGAAATGGATGGATCACTGCCAACATAAAAGCCCACAGTTGGCGTAGACTCTTCTGACCCAGTTGTTGACTTCTTGACCCCGCCATCATGAAAAGTGGTCCTTCTTATGGGTTTTGCTGATACTGCTGTTGGTGATCCAGGAAATGTTGATGAGGACACACCTGATGATCGAGTGCGTTCTAAAGGAGCACCCCTTGTACCAGCATTCTGTATACATAGAGAATATTTTCAGGAGGTAAACATTTCTGAATGATGTACAACTTTTTCCTTACAAAGTATAACAGAGAGGACTGTATACATGAAAAACGGCCACGAAATGATGTCCCGTACTTCAAAACCATAAAATGGTTTTAATTTTAATAGCACATATTACAAAAACCATGACATTGCACCAAACATATTAAAAAATTCAACCATGCCATCAACTTAAAATTTTGAATAATTATACAGTTTGACAAGGATAAAATAATGCCATACCGTTGACAGCTTTCTATGTTTATGATGCCTCCTGCCATGATGAATGACAGCCATGCCAAAAGTAATATGAGGAAAGTCAGCATTACGATGATGTCCTGTAGAAAAATAATATATATATATATATATATATATATATATATATAAAGCAAGTTCTATGTACAACTGAGGATGACATACCAAGTGGCCAACTAGAACACCAGAACTTTGTCTCATTGCCTTTCTATATAGATTAGCATAATAAATATTTGGGACAAATTCAAATATCTGATGGTGGGAAAGAAAAACTGTTTTACACAATAAATCTGTAAAAGATTACATCAGACCAGTCTCAAATTTGGCAGAGATCTGAATTGATTCATGGCTTTTCATTTACAACGTCCCACATTAATAATACACGATGTCCTACTATAATTTACATGTAATACAGGGAATTAAGTGAGGAGACTAAGACTCAACTTTGATGTTTATCATTTACTCTGGCATAACAGATTAGACACAAAGAGACAAATGATGGTTCCAATGCACTATGGATAGGCTCAACATTGACATGAGCAACACACAATCAGTCACTAATTTAATAACACAAGGGCATACAGCATTGTCAGTAAATGATAATGTTGCACTGTTTTACACAGTACAAGAATATATAATGAAAATGAAAAGATTCTAGGAAAGCAAATTCGCAATGTATATTACACTAAAACTGTATGTTATATGTAAATCTATATCAACACCACAAATTATACAATTATTAATTTTATACATGTATGTACATAACTTGTATTCTATGTAAATGAAAGCAAGTTAATTATATTGTGCAAACCCCACAATGCTATGGTGTTGGGAATGCACAAAAAAGATATAAATAAATCAAATCAAATCAAATGGTTCCAATGTTTTCTATAAGAACAACAACACTGTAGCATTTTGTTATTTCTGATGTCCATAATCTCTAGAATGTTTCATTACCGCCCCGCCCCCTCATTCATTCAATACACAAAAACAAGAAATCATTGATTAAAACACCCTTACCTCCTGGAAAATATATCAACTATAATGCTCAAGATTGAAGCAATAAAGGAACACTTTACACTGAGAATGAGAGTATACAGGGAAGCCCCCATTTAGGATGATACTGGCATATTAAATGCAAACAGTAAAAACAATTTACCTTCTATTTCATTTGAGTCAACATGAACATTTGAAATAGCTTCATCTTCAGTTCTAAAAAAGCTTGGCTTCAAGTCCAGAGTTTCGGTGCTTTTTGACACATCACTGAGAAAATCACTCAGGTCATTGTTAAGCTGCTGTGAGATCGACAGCCAAGGCCCAGTCTCTTGTTCTTGTTTGTGACGGACACTCTAGATAAATAGATTTATTTATCAATTTCCAGTATTACACGTAATATATATTTTGTAGATATACAATTAATATTGTTTGATTGCTTAGGAAATTGAGGGACCAAGATAGCTGAAGCTGTCTTCTTCCCGGTCCATGGCAATTTGTTGATGCAATAACTATGTACATAAAAAAAGTGGAAAAAGAAAGACTTAAAATATTAATATTTATGTTGCTTAGTCACTCGCTGGACTGTGGCTCCCAACTTGACCGATGATGGAATGATATCTTAAAACTTAATGAGTTATCACATCTCTCAACAATAACTGACATCAGTATTTCAATATTAAATTATATAGGTGTCATATTAAATCAGCTTAGATATTCTACATATAAATATCACATGAATGAAATTTAAGGCATACATTAATTCTGACATAATTGTCACCATTCTGGAGTGTCATATGATGCGATGTGTGTAGATCATACAGCATTAATTCCATTTCAGCTATTCTGACTTAATGTTCAGTACAGATAACTGCACAAAATTTTATTTAACACTTTCAAATTGTTCAAAGGAACAAAACAAATATACAGATCAGTTAGGCTGCTGTAATACAAATTAATCCCACTTTTCAGACTACACTGAAAACAAAGTTTCCAAACATCCTCCCAGTCTCTGACACATTAAAACTACAACAAGTCATAATGTATGTGTACAATCTTTAAAACGTGCCTCTTTGTAAAGTACATCCCCATTTGTTTTGATTCTTAACAGATTTCTGCTGGAAAGTATTGTTCTATGTGAAAACAACCTGCTCCTGATAGTTGTTGTAATTTTTTTCAGTAAATAGTGTCTCCAAGCATACTGTGTTCATCTGAGTACAACACCAGCAATTATAATAAAATTTGGGTTATGTTCAATGAAAACCACCTACAGTAGGCCCCCGTCACAACGCAGACCAGTATAACACAAAATCTGATATAACACGGTCTGACATTAGATCCCAATTCATAGGCAATTCAAAAGGTGCATTTTCTGCATGAAATCTCTGACTACCTGAGGAAATTTGTTTTTAATAATTTGAACACTTTCACAGTTTGTAATTCACAGGTAAAAAATATAGCCAATGGCCACAAATTACTTTCAGTTAATTCACAGATTATTGTGTATGTTTTATTTATTGCAATTTAATAGGAATAATAATTTGTGTATAAAAGACCTCTGTACAATACTGATGAAACTGAGCTCTACTACAAGAATAGAAAAGATGCTAGCTCTCAAGACTGACAATAAGCATGAAGGTTTCAGACAGAGCTAGAAGGCCCATTTGGCTATAAAACACCAATCATCACTACTCTACTCTTGTGTACAAACCAGACAGAACATTACAAATTGTTTTCTTTACAAAAGGAGATATACAAACAAATACATTTTCACAGACGTGTATTTGTGCACATGTACCTATGATGATGATTGGTGTTTTATGGCCACTTTTGTGCACATGGTAGGCTAAATGAGTTAAGCGACCTCATATGAACATTCATTTATTGGTCCATATATTTGCTACCTTCATATGAAAAACATTCACTATTTTTGCCTGATGAATATCACCAATCAATCATGGCTGTTAATTATGATGCAATTTTGCAGAAAGATTATATTTTCCACACAAACACTGAGCTAAGATTATGTTTAAGTAAACAAATGATGAACATTTATTAAATAAACAGTTATATGAAATCTTCAAGGATGGTGCAAAATGAGGTGAATACATGGACTCCCTATTTTCACCCGCCAGCCACTCCGACGGTGCTTGGTCTCGCTTCGCAGTCCACGTATTACACGTTGAGAGCTTGTGGCCCCAACATCTGTGTTATAATGGGGGCCTACTGTATCTTGATATGTGCATATTATATAGCTCAACTGTATACATTACCTGTAATAAATGCATTAATAGACTGCTATTTGCATCAGAATACCTTTGGGTGATGTACCAATGTCAATAGGCAACAGTGATATGGTAGTAAAGGAGTCTCAGTAAATAATTACAAATCCTATATGATTAAAGAGATTTGGAAAAATTATGCTGGCAGCACAATGCACTAAACACTTAGCATAAAGCGCTTATTATTATTTTAATTATTACTATTATAATCAGCACATTTTTACCCCTCGGCTAAACTGTATTTACAAATTAACATTATCATGTACAATTGATATGTATAAAATACGACAACCAAATTATTATGATAATCACTCACCGTATCTGGTTTAAACTTTACATCTGTACCGCTTGCTCCATCTGTATCAGGTACGTGCTCAGCCATGGTGAAACAGTTTCTGAAATGGAATAGCAAAATCTTCATGACTAAACAAGCCATTATAACTGCTTCATTCTGAAGTGTTAACACATGAAGAAGCTAACACAACACATATATTTTACCTACTCCATACCAAACACTGAGCACTGATCACATTCTAAGTGCTCCTACTCGTATCTGCTTATTTTACACGATTACTGATGAGAAATTGTTTCTTTGGTTATGACTTAAGGGGCGAGGTCACGAAGCCGGCGGCGAGAAGGCTCCTGGTTTCAGTTTTTACTGTAAACGAACAGGCAATCGCAAGGATATCACTACTGAATTACCAACTTGTAATATACGCACTCTCACCATATCGAGACCAAAGAAGACTAACATGTCTTTATTAAATGTACTGATGTTTGAAACAAAAACAAACATAAAACCCTTGCCAGCGAAATACTATCTCAGCAAGAGTACGAAATGCTTCAAATAAACCATTCTATCTGAAGTCAAACAACATACCAGACAAAGTTAAATACAATAATCTTAATAGTTTAAATACAGTCAACTTTTTAGTTGAGCAATGTAGGCACCTTAACATTATATTAAAATAGCTTTGAAATGATACTAATAAACTTTTATACATTACTTTTGTGTGATCAAATAGAGATAATTAAAGGGTGGTAAATTCCTATATTATTTTAATTATAGAAGGATGAGAAAAGCCTGGTAATCATCCAGTAAAAAACCAAACGAAAAAAGAAATTTTTTAAATATGAAATGTACATAAAACAACATACCAAGTACAATTTTGGAGTAGATTACACTTGAAATCTAGTCTAAATTCATCAAATGTAGAAAATCACCCCCCCCCCCAAAGAAATACTTTCGAAATGAATACACAAATTTCACAAACGTATATTATTTACTCATTCTACTTTATTCATTAGAATGTAAATAAAATAATAAAATGTATGTTATGCTTTACAGATGTTTTGTGTGATGTTCTCTTTTATCTATTATTGTATTGTTATTATCTAACACGTGTCCTTGACACAGATGAAGTAATAATCGTTTGGATTTTGAATCAAGGTCTAAAAAATTATGAAAGATCTTACTGTGAATGTAAACTTGGAATGCTGACATATATTTTCTATCAATATAAACAACACATCAAAATATATCGAAATGTATACATTATTTAGATTCTTTTAAATGTTAATTCAAAATCAGTATAGATGTACATGAAATTCTACAATTGTAATAGTGGTACATCATAAATTACAAAAATAGAATGACTGTTTCTGGACTTTATAACAAGCAACAACAAAATCGTATGACATAATACCAAATATCAATAATACTTAATCACCTCAGTAATATAAATAAGTAGATAATTTAAAGACAATCCTATTTCACTCATAGTAAGTTGTTTATCAGACAGACTGATACCTGAACAGGAAAACAACAAAATCTAAATGTAACATCAATGTCAACAACTGGGTCAATGTTAGCAGATGTCTTGTATCCTAGGTTAGTTTCACTAAGAACCATAAATAACATTTATATATTGTAGTATATATATATATATATATATATATATATATACTTCTGGTTTGAAAGTAATATTTGCTATTACTGAAAGGATACTGCTTCAGGCATAGACATAACTCTTTCAAGGACTAATTCCTGCGTAAAAAATCAAACTAAATCGGTTGTGCAGCATAGGACATAAGCATGTCATGCTGAAAATGTAGATCACCAGGTCACAGACCTCCACACATAGTGTGACCTTTTACAGAATAGATTGTAAATGGTCTAAATATTTTTGTTGGTAAACAATACAATTGAACATTACAGATTTTTAATAAAAACATTCAACTTACTTGTTTAAGCAGCCATCTGAATGATTACATATAATTATCAGACAGATATTAATAAGACATGGAACTAGGTAACTGAATCCGAGTGTAATTAACTACAGATATTGCATGTGATTAGTCCAGACCTGTGATTAACACGACTAAACAGGAAGCAGTATGTAAATAAACCTAATTACATTTTTCAATGTATTCTGTTATCTATTCTAACAGATTAGTGTCTGCTCTGAATCAAAGCCATAACTTCCTGTTAACAATTAGATGAATAATTTTAATGAAATTAGGTAATATACAGATATTAAAGAATGCCTACACAACATAAAGTTTGTTGATCTTATCTGTTAAAAATGATGGATTCCCATCTCACTACCCAATTACAACATCCCAACTATACAAAAAACATGGCATCTGAAGTACCCAGTAGCACAAAAGAAAACACTGACATACATAAAACTATAACATTTAAAGAACTGTGGGATTACCATACTCATGTGCCACTCCCTATTGCATGTGTGTCACAAAACAACACTCTAGAAACATCTCTGTAGGGTGTACACATGCTTTACCAATGAAAGAATGGAGAGTTGCATGAATTCTCTGCACAGAGTTATGATATATTAAGTACATTTAGTTCACAGCCAAATTATTGTCTTCATAAACAACAAGTAAACATCAGAAGAGGCTCAAATTGATCACGATCATTGCTATTGCAAAGATCCTTTGTTACATGTAAATAAACACTTGATTGTCACCTATGCTATCTTTAAAGGTACGGTATACTAATGGGACAGATTATTTATAAAAGATTAGTTTCGATTTTTTTGATGAATACTTTTGTAACCAATTAACATGATTGTTCCAAAGTCAGATTGTTTGTTCATAACAAGTGTATCACTGTTGGACATTTAACTTATTATAAAGTTTAGAATGTGAAGCAAAAAATCTTGACATTTTCATGTAGAACAAACTATAAAAAAATAAATGTTTCATATCTTCAGATTAACAATTCAGCTTCATATGCAATGCTAAAAAAATAAATAAGATACATGTTTCATAATATATTTTCAGTTTCCCAAAATTTACTGGTAATTCTTCATCCTCCCTCACATTGTGCCATAACATGCACTGCCATTAATCACATCTGTCTATTGAAAGATAATGTGCCGGTCACATCTGATAACATCCATCTAGCTAGCTGATGCAGTCAAGAAAACTAATAATTCTACATTAGTACATATATCAGTCTTGTATTCTGACCTGTGATTGGCTATTGACACGAGTAAACAAATGACAGATACTCATTGATACTTATGTACTCAATGAATGTTAACATGTATTATGATGCAAAATCACACCTTAGCTTAATCGAATGTCAAAAAAAAAGAGTATTAAAAGAATTAGACCAGAAACAAATCAAGAATTACTCAACCCCTTTTAATCCTCATCAGCACTGCCCTAACCACTAACACATCAGCATGAACTGGGTCAATTTTGACTCAATCAATTTATTACAGAACAATAATGTAGATACATTAGAAACACTTATTAACCTTTATTTATAATTACCACTCTGTTAGATATGTGCTGTGGTCAGCCCAGTACCATTAAATACATTAAAATGTCAAAAGTAAAACTTGTCAAAATTAAGAATAATTAAATATTTGACATGAGACAATACCACTCTCTGAACTAGAGTGAAGTAATACATCGAATATGTTTACATGAAATGCATATTTTTAGGAGGAGTGTGAAATGTTATAATTTAATCCTTTTCGACTCAGGTCAAACTCAACCCCAACCAGTCGGGTCGAAAATTAGCAATTTAACTATTATATGCAGTACTCCACAAAATAATATCCACTCAACAACATGGAGGTGTATGGACCAGTAGTTTGATACAGAATTTGGCAAAAATTGTGTGATCTGGAATATTTTGTCACATAAACACTCATCAATAGTCAGAATACCATAAGCTAAGTGTAAATAGTTATGTTTGTAAATATCAAACCAGCACAACATTGCACAGATATTCTCAGTTTTTATTATTACAAATAAATATAGGCCTACAGTCATGTGGCGTGGGAAGTCACTGACATTCATCATATGTAATGATTACTACTTTCTGTGAATGAGCAGGACAAACACTACTACGGTGACACATTACACACAGACTGGGTGTATTCTTACAACATCCTTTTGGACATAACTTGCATCATGTCCTGACAATGTGTGCTCTTCTTCTGAGACTAACTGATGACGATGATGATTGATGTTTCACAGCCACTTTTGTGCACAAGGTAGGCTAAATGGGCCGAGCGACCTTCTAAGGTAACGAAGTGAAGTCAAAGATGAAGCAACCTTCAGATATGCCCACGCCGAGATTCGAACACAGGTGGTAGTGATCCGTCATCCAACATGCTACTGCTAGACCATGGAGGCGCCCAGACTAGCTGATGAGGAATTACCAGTTTGTCGGGCATCTTCAATGTAATGTTTACATTTGCCATCAGAAATCGTGTATTTTGCAAATGAATGTGGACCTGGTTCTCTGGTATTTCATGACTGAGCAAACTTGTGGCACCTTCATAGACCATCATTTCCACTCCAGTTGGTATTCAGAGAAAGCCAGATGACATATACTGCTACCCCTGCAACATCCAGCACGTTATAGAATAAAACCATAGGCCAGCATGTGGTCTTTCTCTTGCAAGAGAATATTGTAAATATTGTGGATAATGCCAGCACAGATTCCCCACAACAGGATACACATGAAGTCAGTGTTAGATTCCCAGCAAAACCAGACATAAGATTTTTCTTGTCTCTGATTGGAAGGTTACATCTCTGTTGTTATCTGTGCTTTGTTTTTCTGCAGTGTTCTAACTAGGGTTGCGTGTTCCAGCAGTAATTCTTCTGCTAGTGGTACTCATGTAAAGAAATTGACACAAACTATGTTCCATCCACAGTCCCAGGGGATGATGATTGATGTTTTATCCCCACTTTTGTGCACATAGTAGGCTAAATGGGCTGAATGACCTCCAAAGGTAATGAAGTGAAGTCAAAGATGAAACAACCTTCAGATATGCCCACATCGAGCTTCGAACTCAGGTGGTAGTGATCTGTGGTCCAATGCACTACCAACTAGGCCATGAAGGCACCAGGTGTAAAGTACCTGTCCAGTAGGTATGAAATGATTACAGGATCAACATAATCAATTACAACTACTTCAGAATACAATGATTATAAATACATTAATAATAATTAATGTAATCGATTCTGATTACATGTTACATAATCACACTTACAACCAGGAATACAATATATATATATCACACAAACATGAATGTGATACTTCATCTATATTCACTCAGCTACATATATAATACCAATATAACTACTATATAAAAACCATGGACAGTTATAGAAGTACATTTTATTCATCTGGTGATGTGATATGTCTAAAGCCAAGAAATTGACTGCAATCGTATCACACCATGATTTAATCAATTAACAAATGTCAACTTGCCTTCTAGCTGGTCTTGTGGACTTATTGTCAAACCGTACAAAACACAGAGTAAAAAGTATATGTTGGCATCATTTCTTGGAAACTTGTCATCTCCGGGAAAGTCTGACTGTTTGTTATGACTTATATGGATAGACACTAGCATTTCTCAGTCAAAAGTATGTGTTAGCATCATTATCTAGAAATGTTTTAGATTTGGGAAAGTGACGTTACTCAGACTTTCATTTCCCAAAAATATAGTAGTCAGCAAAGCTCTTGTTTTCTAAATTATTCTACATATATAAGAAATACATTAAACCCATCCATTTGCCATTTTGACCAAGACAGGATATGATATGTGCTTCGTTACATGCTACATGGTTCATACACAGTGAAGGAAATATTATTTTCCAGGACAAAATTTACATTTTCCAGGACACCGTATACAAGATTTAAAGGTAATAATCAAGATATGTGCCAAAAAGGACAACATATTTATTCAATGTATGATCAATTATTGACATATTTTATTATACAGCCACCTCACCCCTTCTAGCTGTCTGATCCACACACTTTTATTGAAATTTTAACTAACATGAGATATTAAGACTATGTACCGGTACACTTCTTCTACACGCATAATGTTTATTTACATGCTCTTTTGTTGTAAGTAGATTTTTTCACAGGCAATGTTTTTTCCATGACATTTGCTGATTTTGTAAAATTCAAGGACATTTCCAGAACCTGGAAAATTAATTCGTTATTTTCCAGGATGAGTGGGAACCCTGATGCTAACCTGTTTTTAATAATTCTGTGTGTGCTTATTAGGTTGCCATAGATTGACAACAAACTGGACTGACTTAGTTTGATACCAAACACAGGTACACAAAGTTACAGCTAAACTTTAGGTACAAATTGACCCAGAAATGCCGATGAGGATTAATACAACTACAATACTACATACTGTCTGTTAATAAATTAATATTTCTTAACCAGACATTTGATATGTGAACTGGACCTTGCTATACCATATTTTCATCCAACCTTCACATAAACAGCAATTTTTCCCTATTCTCTCCAAGTTAATTGATTAAAACCGTCTGAATGGGTCAGTTCATTATCCATGTTCGGCATGTAATAAATACAGCTAATGATTTAGTATTATATAATATTACAGTTATCACTATTGTTATTATTGTCAGTAAACTGACAGCTGAGTAACATCTTGGCATTAGCAGGTTATTACTGTGTATTTGATCAAACTAACCAGCATCAGACATGGGGTCAATTCCATTTCCACATCAGATTTACCAATTCCAAATCCGAATACCTACTCAGAGTCATTTATATTCAAAGTAGGATTGTCATGGAAGAAATATTTCTGAATTAAATGGTAAATTAATTTGTGGAGTTACTTATTTTTTGAAGCAAATTTCAACTCCAATTCTATCAATTCCATTTCGTTTTAAATAAGCAATTCCAATTCTGGGATTGCCCATCAATTCAAATTCCAGAACTGAATTGACCCAATGTCTGACCAGTACTCACATGCATGTATGCTATTGATATTAAGAAAAAATAATTACTCTTCCAACAATACACACTATACATACAACAATATAACCCTGTCTGTAACACCATTTTTTGATCACAGGAAAACATCCACTTCAGCATGTGTCAGGGAATTTATCTAACAGCTGATAATAACACGAGTAAAATACTTGCTGTTACCATTATTTGGGTGTTAAATCATAGCATCTGTTAGTAAACAAACAAAAATACAAGATGTCGTTTGTACCAAAAGTCAATATATATACGTGCGCATTAATATTTTATCACCACTTACCTGTTGTTGTTCGTAATAAACACAGAATTACAGGTTTATCCTCTGCACTTTGTTATGGTCTGTCACAAGAGATGATGAAATTCATTGTTGGCTAAATGATGGCTTCACACATATTCCAGCAGAGGTAAGGTGAAAATGACACGCCTATAATAATTATAGAGACATACATGTCACACGTTAAGATACATTAATGTGTGTGAGTGAAGGTGTGTGTTTATCTATATATGACATTTGTTCTGGATGATACATGTCAGGTCACTGTGATACGAGTAAAGATTTAATGGGGTCACCTTGAATCACTAATAACAACAACAACAGGCAAGTCTCTCTGAGTTTAACTGAGTCACCTTGAGTAAAAGACAACAAAGCAAGTACGACATTAAAAAAACGTATTTTTTAAATACAGTGGTAACAGTCCAAAAATAGAAAGCACACAGGAGACAACACACGAAAACTCATTGCTGAAGTCATCCCAGTATGAGATAAACCTCGATACCTACTGAAGCATAGAAACTGGCATGTGCTGGACTAACTCTGTGACATCTTAAACAATAGCTGAATACGGCTGGCCATTTCTATACAACTCAACAAACAGATCACAAACCACCAAACAGATGCTTGGTGTAAATTGACCCCCAACAATTGTAAGGTCTTACAATAATAACAGCCAATCAGCAAATATATGCCACCAAAAAACGAGATAATGGAAGGACTGTACAGAAGGGCTGAGACCGAGTACATTGGAAAGTATAATTATAAGTGGCTTTAAAATATCACACAGGTCTTGAAGGCAGTCGCTTTGATATGTGGTGAGTTGCACAGTATACAAAATGTCCGACTTTTCTTTGGATACTCGAAAGGCTGAAATCATGAACATCAGTAGTAATAGTATGAGTAGATTTTTGGACATGACTCACAATTTTGCTAGGAGCTTCAAGATCAGTCCTTCGGTGGCGTTTATGCCATCCTTCACAACTATTTGAGAACATGTTCAAATATACAGAGGGGGTAGAACACTAAAACGATCCAATTATGTAATCAAACCACATGAAAACAGTTCACATCTACTTGTACCAGTTTTCAAACACTATCTAGGATCCCAGAAGGACGTGGTCAGATGATCCGCAAGAATACAGTATATCTTTTGAAGTGCGATTCAGATGGCCTTCAAGGAAATGGTTTATCACATGGTAAGCCACAGTGTCTATATTGCCTATTGAACACCATTATTGTAGTGATCAGACATATAGCACAGACAAAGTGAAATGATGTATTGATGTGGCAGTTACAATAGCATTCAGGTAGCCAGAAGTTGTATAATAATCATGTCACAAACATGTGCATAAATACAGTATGTTGTTTTTAGTGGAGTTCACATTAACGCTATGTGGCATACCATTCATGCCTCATGTTTAAAATCTAAGCGACCCAATCCACAGGGATTCTTGTTTAAAAAGATAACTGACCACTTTCTTCGGAAATTAATTTTAATGTCATTTTGGGAAGAAAATGACTACAAAGTCAAATGGAAATAAATTGAAAACAATATTCTGTTTATGGTGGAAGTACTCAGAATGTACTCGAGTACAAGTACAGAGTACTCCCTGTCATGAGTACATCAAAATGTGTACCAGAGTACAATGGCCCCAACCCTGTTTCATATGCAGTGAATGGAATTCTGTTTGTTCCAGCGATCGTTCACCCTACATATGCACATGCAAAACAAACGAGAGATATCAACGAAAGCCAAAAGAATTTCTTTTTAACTGGGCCATTTCTTGTCATTTTGGTAAATAAATCATTCTTCTATTCATGGGTGTATCTTCCATGACATGGTAAAATAGTTTTTTTTTTTTAAAGATACACAAACATATAAAGAAACAGATGAAATTATCCCCAATCTTAGGTCTGAACACTGAAGAATATTCTATTTATATTAACGTAGACAGTTCATGTGTGAGACTATACAAGACACAGAATGTGGCTAATGTAAAGGTCAGATTATTCTTAGCGATCGTCAACTTCTGACCTGACCTGATACTCAAACCCATTCACTACATTAAGGTTGGACATACCATGTACAGTAGACCAACTGAGGCCAACACCATTGACTAACCTGATGTGTGACAGCCTACAGACCTCTCTATGTGAAGTAATAAACAAACTAAAATGGTTTTATCACATCAGTAAATTACTCTTACTGACCTATTCACAAATATTACTTGTGTCTGTTGCAGGTAAAGCACAACAGGGTCTAAAGGCTTACTTAATAACTATTTACATACAAGGGCCTGAAAACAAAACTTCAGTGTTCAACTGCAGGAGTGACGATTAATTCATGAAACGTACTATTGGAGGAACCATGCCATCATGAAAACAATGAGCGGATATATTATCAATGCGGTTATAACTTGTGGTCTACTCCCAACTGAATTGAACAAGATGAAATTCAGGACACCAAAAATACATATCAACATACTAAGTTCCTTTTTTTAGTGGCCTACCTGTATTTTTCTCACCACTATGGAATATATAATACGTTGGAAATGCTCTAATAAAACCATTACCACAGACAACACCAAAATTATGTTTCCTATAATATTTTTAGCTCATCTGTGAAACATCAAATATGGCCACTTCAATCTTAATACCGATCAAACAGTAGAATGAACATGCCAATACTAAATAAAACTACAAATCACTGGCAAAACACTTAATTGAGATATAAATAAATAAATTTAAAAGGTCAATCCCGTATTCAATTGTCATCTAAAATACAACAAAATATAACGTCCAAGCTAAATATGAAATGCTTCAAAGTCATAAAACAAAGCACAGTAGTCTACTGGGTTCTATGTTCAACATTCACCCCCAAAAAATTACAAGTCGATGAACAAATTGCGATATCTGTTTAGCTTTATGGCAAAACTACCGGTTACTAGGTTTTAACTGAAGAAGCCCAAAACTTAAGAAAGTGTACCCATGATCCATGAAATTGATACTATAACTAGACTAACAAGTACTGGCCAAGCAAATAAAAACTGACAATTTTGAAACTAGTTTTCATCACAGAACTGAGCAGCCACGATGGCACAGTTAGTTAGAACATAGGACTTGTAATGGAAGGGTTATGGGTTCGAGGCTCTGGAACTACAATGCTGTCATGCGGCAACTGGTTCACTCAGCCAGAAACAAGAACATGACAGGGGGTGATGGCTATGTGTCTGAGTATGTTTTACACAAATAATGGCAGCATGCATTGTATGCTCCCTTGGGAGTTGATGTGTGCCAAATTGAAATATGTCAGAGTCGGGGATAATATTGTACAGTACTGTAGAACAACATTATCTGATTTTAGCATGCATTATTATAATATTATGGTCAGACATGGGGTTATTTCAATTTTTTACCTACTCTAATCACTGATTGGAGTAAGTATCAGAGTACCTACCTGGAATATATACTTTGAGTAGTTTAGATTCCAAGTAGGATTGTCATGGAAGAAATACTTCTGAATTAAACAAATTAAATGGTAAATTAATTTGTGGATTTCATTTTTTGTAGCAAACTTCAATTCCAATTTTTGTTAAATAAGCAATTCCAAAATTGTCCATCAATTCAAATTCCAGAATTGAATTAATCCCATGTTTGATTATGATCATTTGTGGGGGGGGATCATATAGCAATTATCAGTTATGATAAATATCATACTTTATACAACGGGTTCATGTAGAGTTTCAGTAACCAAATTAATTTATTATTATTTGTCAGCCATAGAATATTTATACCTTTAAATGGCTGCTTAACACAACCAATAATTATTTGAGAATTATTGTAAAATGTGCATTAATTGAAGGCCCACATATAGTGATATACATGTTGCCGAGTTCGTTGAATTATCTAAGTGATTCCCTATGGAAATAAATACCACAAACATATATGTATGAGCCAGATTCAAACCCAGATACCCCAGGGAAATAAATACCATAAACATATATATATATATGAGCCAGATTCGAACCCAGAATCCATATGGAAATAAATACCATAAACATATGTATGAGCCAGATTCGAACCCAGCTTCCCTAGGGAAATAAATACATATTATATAAAAACATATGTACGAGTCAGATTCGAACGCAGAATCTAGATGCTTGTAGCCCAGCACTCTAACCACTGGAGTGCCCCCATATAAGTACATAAATGGGGTTAATTCAGAATGCATACCTTTATGGTTTTGCCTGGAGTGTGAAAAAGAAAATGCCACAATATCACACATCAAATTATGATAAATGTTGCAACATCAAACACTGAAATTGTAGCAAAATATCATGATCACATGGCAACGGTCATTTTTATGATAGTCGTCTTGGTAAGCCAATGTCATTAAGTGTGTGGTGGATTAGTGTAATGAAAATGTCAGGGTATGAACATCTGTCTGTGTTATCTAGCTATTATGTTCCACCATCTTCCACAAAGTTCAACTTCAACTGTGAAGTCTTAATATTTTCTTTAACTTTAGCATCATCCATACCAACCAACATAACATAATCAATAAAAAAGATGGCCAAACTTGTTGAATGTGATATTTCCATGACTGAAAAAAATAGCAAGACCAGGGTTGGAAAAATACAGATTTTTTTCAATCAAATTTATTTATTTGATTTTTTCAACGTTCTCATAAGAAATAATATGTAATTCTGAAAATAAATAAATATGTGGAATATCATAATATACACAATAGGCTGAACATTCCATTCTTAGCATTTCTAAAGAATTAAAGCAAAGCTGTTATGTAGAAATCTAGATTTTTTCATGTTGATTAAATCAATGATCAAGACATAAACAAATCATTTGGATTCCGCGATCTCAAAGTTTGGATCAAACTTAAATAAACCTAAAAAATAAAACCAAGAGAAAATTTCCTGGCTGACACATTGTGCTTATCAATAAGTTATTTCTCAACATGGTGAAAAACTATATAATCTGTCACACCACATCAGCCCCACCAAGCTCTTTTTTTCCAATTTAATTTAATTCAACATTCATAATACATCATTTTAATAAAACCAAAGACATGTTGAAAAGGGGGATGCTTGAAGGATTGCTTATACAAGGCATCTCCCCCGTAACATAACATTAAAAACATTCATGACATATTTTAAAACAAAAAGATGTGGAATAGACATAATTATATCTTTATGAAACAACAACAAATCCATTAGTTTAATTTTGAAATGATTAATAATTGTATTTGTGTGATGGATGAAGTTATGAATAATAAAATGCTACCCGGTCGTAAGGTGCAAGCCCTGATATTATCATTATATAATTTATAATAATGTCAACACAACTCAGTAGAAATCAGAAACAGACTTACCCATATCGTAACACAATTACATTTAACGATTGAATATGTATACATTACATATGGATATGGTACACGTTACCACAATGATATGTATTATGTTGGCTTGGACGTGTCACAATTTATGTATTAAATGATAACTAGCCACTGGCACTTGCCTCCTGAATTGCCCTGTCATTGATAATGAGTGACGGTTGAAATGCAGAACACGGCAGTCACTAGACTCTAGTCTAGAGTAGATAGATATTCATCGAAAATCATTAACGTTGTAGAATAAGCTTCGACACACTGACACTCCACCTACAGGCTACAGGCTACACATCCTACAGTCTAGATTAGTCTAGAGATAGATCTACACTTTGTCACTTATCTCTTAACGTTAAAACATATATTATCTGATTGACTCCAACTGGGTTCGATCTCAATTCATTCAAAGTTGTGGTTGATATTATTTCACTGAAAAATGCCGCTACCCGGATAATTGTAACCGATCTCGGTTCCTGTAGCGATTCAAACATCAGTCTAGGCGTCTAGCTAAGCCAGGCTAGCCGCTAGCGAAGTGAAATAACCAAACATCATCACGTTGGCAAAGTCTAATTTAGACTCATCTCCGATTTGACAACTTTGTCTTTCGGTCTGGATTAATTACCACTCGGATATTATAATAGCACATCGCAATGATAACGAATTTCCATTACCATATGGCAATATAAACAAAGAAATGTGCGATACCGCATGAATAATATCCAACTTACCTTTTGATGGCGTCCTCCGCCCAACCGGCTTAATGGTCATTCTAAATACCATTTGGTTTCGGTGTTAATATTTTGAAAAGTGGAGAACGCGGACAATTCTTATTTTGCGCTTAATCGGAGTATTGTGTATCCTGATTCTGAAAATTATTCCAGTATCCGCTGATTATTACTTACTTATATCTTACATTATGCCGAAGTAATGAAACTAGTGAAGTTTTCTAATTTAACTCTTCTTCTTCCTAATAAACTTGTACAAAATCCAAACTTTATCACTAAATCCGCATGCATGCAGACAAGAAGATTAATTCTAGTGCACAACTGTAATCCATCAATATAAAATTATATGTCTAAATATATGGATCGGCATAAGATGTGCTCAGTGTTGCATAAATATCCAATATTATAAATATTATTTATTTAAATATAAAAACTGGCAGAAAAGAATTCTGATCATTATATAAAACCTTCTCCAAAAGGTATCTAACACGAACACTAGCATTGTATGTGAAATGTATATATTTCAATTAAGTGGACTTTTTTCGCAGACTGTCCATCCATTTTCACATTTGCTTAAATATAAGGCAATTTTAATTATAGATATAAAAGCATAACTATTATATTTCAGCACGGAATGACATGATCGGACTTTTCTTTACGAAACAGAATATTTAAGCTTTTATATTTGAGTCAGAATTGGATGTGAACTGTATGTTCTGGGTGTGAACGTTCGCCATACACGATAATTAAGTCTCTCGCATTCGGCGGAAGACTCCCGTAATTTCATAAAATTTCACGCACACATTCGCGGAAGAACCTATATATTCCGCTTTTTCAATCAAAATATATTCTGATTGCCCGTTTTCTGCTTTTTATAACATGCTTTGGCTAACAACGTAATCACTACGTATTTCCCGCACTTTGGCTAACAACGTAATCACTAGGTATTTCCCGCACTTTGGCTAACAACGTAATCACTAGATATTTCCCGCACTTTGGCTAACAACGTAATCACTAGATATTTCCCGCACTTTGGCTAACAACGTAATCACTAGATATTTCCCGTATTTCGGCTAACAACGTATTCACAATTTATTTCCCGCACACTTTGGCTAACAACATATTCACTAGATATTTCCCGTACTTTGGCTAACAACGTAATCACTAGATATTTCCCGCACTTTGGCTAACAACGTAATCACTACGTATTTCCCGTATTTCGGCTAACAACGTATTCACTAGTTATTTCCCGCACTTTGGCTAACAACGTAATCACTAGGTATTTCCCGTATTTCGGCTAACAACGTAATCACTAGATATTTCCCGCACTTTGGCTAACAACGTAATCACTACGTATCTTACTGGTTGGCCACTGCTGAAATGCCGGTAAGACTTGTTAAATGGCTCATTGTGATGTTGACAGTCACTGGGTCCACGAACATTCCAATAAGCCACACCAATGGCAGAGAAATACAGATAACACCCTAGATCTTTTGCTATATTTACTTCATCATTTGCAGACTGAATCATTTCATCATCATGGCTCACTAAACTTTCATTAGTGAGACATATGATTGATGAACCTGCCTGTGACACCTCGATGATTCCAAGATCATCATATTTTGATTTTGAAGTGATCAAAGTAGTATTTGTGTCCAGTTCTGATGAGGGAGATTGGTTTTAATCCATAATAGGTATATCGTGTTGTGATGATTGATGTTTTACGGTCACATTTGTGCACATTGTAGGCTAAATGAGCCGAGCGACTTCCAGAGATAATGAAGCGAATTCAAAGATGAAACAACCTTCAAATATGCTCTCGTCGAGATTCGAACACGGGTGGTAGTGATCTGTGATCCAACACACTACCGCTAGACCACGGAGGAGCCGGTATATCATGTTATGGAACTTGTGTGAAGAAATCAGTTAAGTTTGAAGTCTTGGACAATTCTTTATGACTTCAATATGACACCATGAACACTTCGAAATTATATTTCCAATCATATAAACCACTTCGAATATTATTTTAGCAAGTTTAAAATTATTTACCCTTTCCTTGATGCCCTAATCACGTGCTTATTTTATTTACTGGTTAATCTAGCACTGTATGTATGTATGTATGTATGTATGTTTGTATGTATGTATGTATATATGTACATATGTATGTATACATGTATACTTCTATTATTGTATACTTGTATGTCTGTCTGTCTGTATGTATGTCTGTCTGTATGTATGTACCAAAGTATAATGCTAAAATCTTAAATTTCCAACATTAAGTATTACATCTACATGATATAAATGCAGACACACACACCATACCAATAATGCCATCACATCATCACCGGATTACGTATATATATATATATATATATATATATATATATATATATATATATATATATATATTAATCATTTTGTTATCATTTGCAGAAGACTATACATGTCCGCTATGAATTATTTTTATTAATTAGCACCGTTATGACAGAATATTAAGAACTCCGACATTACCAAGACTTATTAACACACATATACTGTTGTAATATCCACTAGTTTACATTATATCAGTAATTTTGGTTGTTGGATTTCAGTGGTTTTGTAGTATTAATGGAGGTGGTATAGTTGGTTTGTGAATTGCTTTGTACATGTATTTGCCTAAGTTAACTTTATGAATATCCTGTATCTTAAGTAGGTTTAGTTCTTTGAAGAGGGGTAGTGTATGTTCATTATGTTTTGCATTTGATATTACATTTATCGCCTTTTTGTATCAGGTTTAAGTAACAATCGTGTAGAATTAAATTAATAAGCTGGATAAAGCTTCTGAATGAATATTTTGTATTCATTACTGTTAAGGACCATCATTGGACCAACGTTGTTTACATATAAGTTGATATAATAAAAATGTCAATAATCGATCATACATTGAATAAATATGATATGCTTTTTCGCACATATCTTATATACTTTGTCCTCATAAATGGTAATTTTGTCCTGGAAAGAAATGTCCTGTAAAATAGCATTTCCTTGGCTGTGGGAACAATGCAAGCAATGGACGAAAGAGTTGATAGTTATGTCACTTGCCTGCAAACTCTGGCCAAAAAAAATGCACCGTCTGTGACATTGTAGAGACAGTCTGATCCGCGATAGAATAATTGTGGGAATCAGATATGAAGGCTATGAGAACATTCAAGCTGATTTATTGAAGGTGGATAAACTTACCCTCAATGAGTGCATTAACATTCGCCGCAGCGCCGAAACAACAAAAGGGCACATGGAATTGATGTCTTCAATGCTGAAAGAGGACATACAGAAAGTCTTTGTATGCTCAAAATATAGTCCCAATGGGCCAGTGAATAACAGAGGCATACCTCAAAAGTACAGTACAAAAGTAACTGTAAGCAAATGTAATTTCTACGGACAGGAACGTGTTTTTAAGAAATAGGAATGTCCTGCATGGGGAGCTAGCTATCTGCAAGAAATGTCACCATCGATACCATTTTGCTGTTGAACAATGGGAATAAATTGAAGAAGGTCCATGCAGCTCAGAAAGATGGTAACGACAGCATTAATGTACTCTACACTGATAGAATCAATGCTGTGCATCATCACATCTACACTATCGGCGACGAGTTGAACAATTCACTGTATGCGTCGATTAAAGCAAACAAACATACAGGTGCCACTATAAATGCGAAACCAGGAGGATTCGTGAAGAGTATCCAACTATCGAATGCCAAATACCAAACTAGAAATGTGGAATGGTGCAGCGACACATCCTATTAGCAAGTGCAGGATTAACATCAGGAATCATCAGTATAAAATATTCTGTCGAATTCATGGTAGTGGACGAGCCTCTAACACCACTCGACAGGAAAGCTGCAGAACACATGCAACCCACTCACCAGCAACTATGACAACCTAGCACAGATACATGCTACTCAAGAATTTATAGAACAATCTATAATGGAAATAAGTGTTTTCACTATCTTGGTAGTTTAATGTATCTATGTATTTTAGTGTTATTATATGTGTTTACATTAATGTACAAAATAAATCAAACCCAAAAAAGTACAGACTGACTATCCAAAAGTATTTGATGCTGGTGTCGATACACTGTCAGGAATAGTACATTTACATGTCGATGATACTATCCAACCAGTATCTAGTAGACCCAAGAGAATACCCATCACTCTGGAGAAAGATGTATCCCGAGAATTGGAGAACCTAGTGGAGCGAGGTGTAATATGTCCAGTAAATGAGCCATCAGAATGGAATGCATCACTGAAGCGTTCACACTACCAACTTCCAACGATATATGAAGTTCTCCCGAAACTAGTGAATGCACGAATATTATCCAAACTGAATCTAGAGCAGGCATTCTCGCACTGTAAACTAGACGAAGAGTCAAGTAAACTCACCACATTTGCAACTCACAAGGGCAGATTTAGACGGCTGAGATTATCATTTGGAACCAGTGTGAGCAGTGAAGAGTTCCAGAAAAGGCTAAACCAGGCTTTGGATGACATTGATAAAATAGTTTGTGTAGCAGATGATATTCGTGTCTATGGTGTAGGTTATACAACAAAAGATGTTATGGAAGATCACCACAAGAAGTTAACATTATTGCTAGAGACATGCAACAAACTAGGAATTAAACCCAACAAGGCTAAATCAGTATTTTGTTGTACAGAAGTACAGTTCCTTAGACATCTGATAACCAGTGAAGGTATAAAATCCGACACGGGAAAGATTGATGGCATCCTGAAGATGCAGCAACCTACAACAGTCCAGGAAGTACAAAGGCTCAATGGAACTGTGATTTATCTGGCACATTTCCTACCGCAGTTATCGGTTATCCAACGTGTGATGAAACTAACCAAGAAGGAACAACCGTGGATTTGGAGGCCAGAACAATCGAAGGCACTGATGTGCAGTAGATAGTAGTAGCCCAAGTACCAGTTCTGACGTACTTTGATATCAACAAGTCTATCACTGTTCAGTGCGATTGGAATGAAAAAGGAATGGCTGCAGTACTACTCCAAGATGGCCGACGTATTGTGTATGCCAGCCGAGCACTTATGAGATACTGAAACAAATTATGCTCAGAAAGAAAAAGTAGTAGAGAGTGACCATAAACCACCAGAATCATTGATGTGTAAGCCACTCTCCAAACTCCCACGCAGATTGCAAGGTATGATGCTGCGTCTTTTGAAGTATGACACAGATATCATCTATACAAAGGGTACCAAGATGTTCATTGCCGACATGCTATGGCGTGCATATGTGAACTACTCTGATAATGAACAATCTGACTTAGAACATATACATGCTGTTCGACATTTTCCAGTCTGCCAGGAACGTTTGAAACAGATACACCAAGAGACTGAAAGAGATGATAACCTTCAAGCTCTAAAACAAATCATCATGCATAAATGGACAGACTAGAAATCCCATGTACCACCTAATTTGATACCATACTATGGTATGCGTGATGAGTTAACCGCACAGAACGGTCTAGTTTTCAACGTTGAACAGACCTCCGTATACCCATTGGTCTTAGAGCTGACATGAAGAAAGCAGTTCATTCATATTGGAATTGAAGGTTGTTTAAGGTGAGCCAGAAAACGTCTCTTCCGGCCAACGTTTAATAACAGTGGACTATTTCTCCAACGTCTAGGAAATTGATAAACTTAATCGTACAGCCTCAATTGTCGTTATTAACAAATTAAAAACACACCTTTCTAGATACAGCATACCAGCTACGGTTATGACGGACAACGGGCCTCGGTTCACAGCAGCGGAGTTCCGTAAATTCGCACAGAATTGTGACTTTGAACATATTACATCCAGTCCACACTACCCGAGATCCAATGGGAAAGTCGAAGTGGAAGTAAAATCAGCCAAACGTTTGCTAAAGAAAACGCGTGAATCAGGAGCTGATCAGTATCTGGCGCTATTGGACATTCGCAACACACCCACAAGCGACCTACCTAGCCCAGCCCAACGGCTAGTGAATAGACGTACGTGCATATTAGTAACCAATGACTGATCGTTTGTTGGAGCCCGCTTTACGCACAGACATAAAGTCGAAGTTGCAATATGCTAAATAATAACAAGCAGCACATTATAACCGAAATGCTAAAGACTTACCCGTTCTAGAAGAAGGCACTGTGGTCAGGATGAAGCCATATTCTCCAAATGCTACATGGAAAAGGGGTGTTATAACCAAACGTCTGGATGAAAGATTGTATCGGGTGGATACAAATTTTGGAACTTACCGCCGCAACCGATCTAACTTACGCAAGACCAACGAATACGACCCTGTAAGTGATGGCCATTCATCAACCCTCGACGCGTTATGTAGTTGACCAACCAGCAATGAGTGATTACACCACAACTACACCAGTAAGCTAACATATGTCTAGAATAACACACCGACGTATACCCAGGAGAACAAGACATCTGCTCCATCTGATCCAATGCCGAAACCCGGGCACCTCCGTGGTCTAGTTGGTAGCGCGTTGGACCACATATCACTACCAACTGAGTTCGAATCTCGGCGTGGGCATATCTGAAGGCTATTTCATCTTTGACTTCGCTTCATTACCTTTGGAGGTCCCTCGGCTTATTTAGCCTAACATGTGCACAAAAGTGGCTGTACAAAATCATCATGCCATCCACCTTGAAATCTGGCACAAAATATCACTATTTTTCATTTACTGTACAGTGGACACTTATAGAGAGAAACTATGACCATTCAATCATATCTGGCCTTTTAATATCCCCTAAGATATCCAAATAATGTACATTGTACAAATGAAAGATCGTTAGATTGTTACAATGACCTATGATTTTACAACTGATTATAACAGTAATTATTTTCAACTAAAATATTGTTAAGAAGTTCAATACGAATCATCTTGTTTTCTGTGACCGTGGCCTGTCCCGTTCCGGTTATAGTTCATTAAACTATACCTTATTTGTTGTCGTTTTGTTTCACTTGTGACTGAAAAATAACAGATGAAACATTGGTTCCTAGATCCTGAATATTTCACACCATGACGGTTGTCGCTCTCTAACCACCCCCCCCCATCAATGCTCATCAGTGTAATTAGCAGCCAATGGAAACACAAGAAATATCATACGAAAGCTCTCATATTTTAGTATTTACATTTTCCTTAGAGCCTAATGCATTAAAATTTATAATACTTGTGTAGAAAATTCTTCTTCTACGTATTTATTATTAAGTACACATTTGTATACGTGAGCGCATGCGTGAGCTGGCGAGTGTGTGTAGATTGGAAATAATATCGTCTGTTATTTGAGGTGAAAAGGTCAGTCTGTTAACGACGTTAAGTAATGCCAGTATTATTTCTCTGTTGTGACTTCCGATTGACTTTTTCCAACAATGCGAACCGCCAGTATAGACATAGGAACACCGATATTCCATGAAAACGATGTTGAAAAGGAAATTATCTTTGTAAACGGGGATTATGCCTCGACAACAAAAACGGGTACCGTCCACGTTTAACGAAGTCGCAACAGAAAAATGTTTCGGTCATTATTACAGAAATACTCCTATCAGCTAATGACGTAAATTGTCACTCGCTGGCTACCTAAGTTTAACATAAAACATTCCTAGGCCACTGTCTGACTGGCTTCTAAACCCATTTAAGGCGATAGCTTGCCTCCTAGTGTATTGATTTTCTGGAAATATCAATCGTTAACGCAACGAATAATACTATCTTATTAAAGATTAATTACCCGAATCAAGGTCGCCATCTTTATTTTATGATAATAAAATATTACAGGTGGAAGAATATTTCCATTTGATATAAATATAAATCAAATATGCCCTTATAGACTACGCCATTAATGAAGTCGAAAATCGTATTTTAAATGATGTTTGTCCATTTTGAAATGGAAAATACAATTTCAGTGGAATGTTACAATGGGATTTACAGATGCAGAAATGCACTCATTTACCACAAACCATTGTTATTTTAATACCAATGGACAACAATAGTTTGCTGCAATTATTCTGATTGAATGTCACTAGCAACGAAGTCCAAATAACAATAACAATATCCACAATATATATTATCAATGGCAGAGTATTATAAATATTATTTGTGTTCTGAAAATTGATTTCATTTTTGAACAATTTGAACATTTTATATCGTGTCCCTAAAACCTACTAAAAGCTCATTATAGAGTTGTTCACAAAATCAGCAGCCACATCAGGTCACCGGAAGCTCCCATCTTTCAATGCTGCAGAGACGAGGAATATTTTCGCTTATTTTACATACGTAACGTCGCAACGAAAGCAGAATCTTTAACTTCTATTCGTTGAAGAAGATCAAATAAGACAGAATTAAACACTTCGCAATCCAACTTCTTCAAAGTATTCCTTTCTCTATTAAGCTCGATCGCTCTCCCATTCGCTTGCTGACTCCCTACCCCTGTCCTCCCCCCTCTCTCCACCGCCTTCCCTCTTCCCTCTCTCCCTTTACACCATTCCTATTTTCCACCTGTATGATTAACAATAAATCATGTCCTCCTGACAAGCAATTGGTAATTATGAACACGTTTACCAGCGAAAGACTGAAAGGCGAACTCATTATGAGAGCAAGCCAGCACGCCCTACAAGCCAGCACGCCTGTAAATTGTTTATCGATGTACCCAGTCACCTGGCCTTAGACCGCGAATGATGTTCTATCCTCTGCCGAAGCCGGAGAAGACAATTGAAACGAACAATCGATATATCGCATTATTTATCTGTTCAGCGGATCTAAGAGAACAATAGAGATGGACTTCTCTAGACAACTACTGAATGGTAAAATCGATTTGCATCATTTCATAAACAAAGTTGATGAATAATACACCAATCCGCAATATATGTTAATGATGTTGCAATAATAAACCCAGGTACGTAGTTTCAAAGAACCTAATCAGTATTACGCGGATGTCAGTTTGCATCAGGCTGTTAGAACCCGGAATTCTAAGCACTTCGGTGAGGATGATCCAATGGATTTGAGGCTGTTTTCTTCTTTGTTCCCTTTTTGCCGACATTGCCGGATCAGTCAGTAACTGTCACGGTTTCTATAATATAGGTACTATATAATTCAAACCGGATACGAATGGTGTTGGTTTTATACTGAGGGGGGGGGGGGTGCGGCGTGGTCGATCGAATCCCAGTTTTAGCCGAGTCCGTGCTATTTTGTTCGTCGTACCATCTCATTTCATGGACGCACGTCCCAGATTTAGCCAACGCAGCGCCGATGCTAAATCACTCACCGACTCAAATATTGCCGGACGTCCGCGTTTTACAACAAGATTTAACAGGTTCTATTTTAAAATTTCATCCAGCAAACTGGTCTGTTTGGTTAGTTTAATGGCAAGTTGTTATGAATATGGACGAGATTTGATTTTTGTTTAAACATATACCATACGTGGTATTGCGTCATGATTTTTGTCTCGCACACTGTTGTTAGATGTAAAAATGGGCCGTTATATATCAGACTTCGCTGTATGTTATAATATGATGTAATATGCGGCATTATATCACTCTATAACTATGTTTAGCATATTTATATACTGCAGTACGTCACAGTTCATACATTAATCGCTGTATTATTTATATTTTGATTTTTAAGCCGCAGCATCTTTGGATTGTTTCGGCCAGCGAAGGTCCTTTGTTAAATATAGTACTACTGCTACCACTACCACTACCACTACCACAACTCCTACTACTACTAAATTATCGCTGGACAGTAGGCCTATTGTTACTAAACAATGGCTCATATTATTGGTACAGGCTAAATAATATAAACATCATAAAATATGTGAAAATCGATTAACTCAGTAGCTGTCTGTTAATGTTTTACAGGATCAGAAACATCGTGTTATGGTTTTATAATAGAATGTCGTGATACGCTCGCAAAAATGTCATTCGAGCCGCTTCGAACACCACCATTTTGTTTTGGCATACTAATAATAATAGTGCATTAAGCGTAAAAGAATATATGCTTTATTCCGTTTTCATGTAATCATCGTTCAGTAAAAAATTATAATTTAACGCAGTAATATCATAAAACATTTACAAAGGCCTTATTATATAGCGTATGAACACATAGCCAAACAAACGCGCGCGCGTGCACATACACACACGTGCATAACAATCTTGGCGAATTACATAAACTGGAAGTTCTTCAGTGTTTTGAGCAAAATCTCTTTGTCTAGATTTCTGGATATATTCTGGAATGAGAAAACAAAAACGCGGAATTGGTGACTCGCGAATAGTGTGTAGCTTAATGCAGTATATCTAAAAGAGTGATATATATATATATATATATATATATATATATATAATGAACGTTTTTAAAGTTTGTATCACCAACCTGGATCACTTCATCTTGATCAATGACCACAGATATTAGCGTATATAATGGTCTCTTCTCGTATTTTACAACATCGTAGACCAAACTGTTGAGGCCATCGGCACTTAATCGTAATTTCCACGTCCGAAGAGTCGTCGTCCTGAAATGTAAACGTTCGGCATTGGTAGAGTCATCGGTAATTGGATTCGGCGGTTAAGGGCTCCGTCTACGCATCACATTTGATCTGATGCGCTCGCAAAACGGACCCATGACAACATTACGAGGACATTCCTCGTCTGAGTGGACTGGCCGGAAGTCCTCGGTACAGCGTGCCACTAGGTGGTGTTATCGTTCAGTAATTGTTGCTGTTGTTACCGTTGAAATATTCATTCTTCCGACGATAAAACATTACTATATAGGTTTTATGTATATCATAACACACACACACACACACATATATATATATATATATTTACACACACACACACACACACACAATATATATATATATATATATATATATATATGACCTATATACATACACACATTTACATAGACATTTACACACATACAAAAACACGTACACATTTATTGCAAGGCATATTGAACTATGTTATATTGCGGATGAAACACATATATTTATTCTTGATTTATCACATATTTACCCAGATTTTGATATAGCATTACTCGGGTGACGTATCATTGTGTAGCGTGCGACATCCACCGACGGCCGGATGAGGCGAAGTCCTCTGTGTACGATCCTGACCAATACGAAAAGAGCAATATAATGTAAACATACATAATATCACCTAGCCCACGGCATAAACAACGTATGTATCGTTTTGGGCCCGAATAGAACTGGCAGACACTGTCGAGAAAACTCGGGTTCTAGAGTCGTTTCGCTACCGTTAAAAATACCTTCCGTCGTACATATAGTGGCTCGGTTGTAAGCCGATGGTGTATAAACAGAACGGTTCTGGGTTCGAATCCACCAACTAACTGGCTGTGGGAATATCACGCGATTCTCTCAGTCGGAACAACTACTGATTGATTGGAGGGAAATGGTCAATGGTGTATAATTCGCCTATCGTGGATCTATTGGATGTAGAGTAGTAGCCCAATGTTGGAAGGACTGTGTACATACTAAGGTCCCTAGCCAAGGCGAGGGCATAAAATCCTTAGAAGTTTGATAATGGTGATAGATTGGGATTAAAAATCAATAGATGAGTCAATAGAGGAAACAATATGTCCCCCGCACCAGCTTCGTTCACCACATCGAGGCTATAGTACAGAGTCGGTTAATGATAATGTGTGAGGAAAAATCCGCGACTCGTTGGGTCGTCTGGGAGTTGGGTTAGGAAACAATTGTTGAAACGCTTAGAGCAGGCGCTATTTAATGATGGACGAGTGTTGTATATGTTAGTATCGTGTTAAACAGCTGACGCCTGCCCTGTGTGTGTGCGTGTGTGTGTTCGTGTGTGTGTGCGTGTGCGATGCTGGTGGTGGTGGTGGCATCCCTAACAACGAATGGTGGCCGCTCATCAACTATTGGAGATGAACCAATGACGGCGAGGCAATAAGTAGGACATGACCCAGTTGTTAGCCGAGTATAACCAAAACTGAGTAAATATCGACCGACCTGTTATATAGATCATCGTCTTCTCCGCCCCAACCAAAGTACACGTTGCTAAAGCCGTTCACGATCCGGAAATGTTCCGTCCGGAAATTTTCTACGCCACCGAATAATTCCTCATAAAAGAGTCTGCAAGGCCATATCGATATTGATTAACTATAACACACACACATCAACACACACAGAGAGAGAGAGAGAGAGAGAGATAATAATTTGGTTAGCCATAATGCTCGTTTCAGTCTGGACATTTGGCCAATAGGTTACTCTTAAGACAAATAAACAGATCGACAAAAAGCGTTTCATACGAGGACGAAATACCCAACAATCCATACCTGAGAGAGGGGGGGGGGAGGGCGAGGGAGAGAGGGAGGGGGAGAGAGCGAGGGAGAGAGAGGGGGGTGTACCCTTGCAATCAGACAAGCCAATTGGGGATTTCATTATGCACAAACCTGAGGTGTAAAAATACGAAATGCAATTTAATTCCTTGGAAGGTAGGAAATAATAGTATTATCATCGATATCACACCTAAACAGAGATCAATGAGATCTAATCAGCCATAATCGATCGTCATAAAACAATTGGATTATGTAGCACATTTCTATACTGAGCAGTTAATAAAGGAAACTTCTAGCACTGATTACGATAGGGAGTTTGTTAAATATCATCTTAGCACGCACGCACGCAGGCGCAGGCGCACGCGCACCATTAATTATGCCACGTTTTATAAACACAATTAGTTATCTAATGGAAGGTCACATATAAATAATGGTGACGATGAAGCTAACGAATGAGTGAGTAAATGAGTGACTGGTTGAGTGATCTGTTTTGTTTCAGTACTGGTAACGTCTTGTAAGGTAAGGCCGAGGAAAGGCTGTACAGAATGAAACACCCCACAATGACTGGTAAGGCAGGGATTCGATTCCACAATGTGCATGTCTATAGTGCAGCACACTACCGAGTGCACCACAAGAACGAACTCGATGATGATGATGATGATGATGATAATAATATTAATAATCATGCAGATTTGATAAAGTCCCCTTAATCATGAATACCATTCAAATCCATTACATAATACAATTACAATATATATATATATATATATATATATATATATATATATATAATATTTAGTTAAAATTTAGAAGAAGAAAAAAACCCATAGAAGAACCCTTCTAAAATGATGTATTCTCTAGACATACACTTACTTATAACCGTGAGTATCAATTGATACAGACAAATGACGAGGAAGAGCTGGACATCCGTAAATATTTCGGTCGTTTTCAGGTAATAAATCCACATCAGAGAAGACAAAACAATTATAATTGTCATACTTCAGAGCCTCAACGAAACCAATGTTCATGAGAATTCCTCTATTGAACGTGGATGAGTTATCCTATATAATATATATATATATATATATATACCGGGGTATATATCATAATATATTTATTAACAATACTACACAAACATAATTGTGTGTGTTTGTGTGTGTGTGTGTGTGTGTGTGTGTGTGTTATATATATATATATATATATATATATATATATATAATGTACTGTTATTTAAAATTATTATTTACAACCTGTTCGATGACGTAAATACCATAATCAAGCCGCTGGCGCTGTAATATGGGATGGATGTGTCGTAGGTAAGTCCTTAGATGAACATCTCGGTCTCTGTATGGTATAACAATAGCCACATGATCGCAGGTGTGGCAAGTTTTAGGTTTCCAGCGGCCCCCCTCTTCAACTTCCGGATATATTCGATCCAGGATTGTCCAGGGCAAGGCGCTGGTGTTAACGATAAGGGCGCCATCTTAGAAACGAAGAGAGAAAAACAATATCCTGGAAGGTGAATGCATTGAAATGGCTCTTTTGCGGCGAACTATATGGACGCTTTCAATACAATGGCTACCTGACCATTCCGACTACCTAGTGTCAGGTGGCTAATGTGTTCTTCCGGCAGAGGTAAGTAAACAATGTGAAGATCACGTGAACGGAAACAGTAAAAGACACTTTGGTTAAATATTAGTTATAATAGGTTATAACGTTGATAAAAAGTCATCGAATCGCATCTGAAAACCCATATATATATATATATATATATATATATATATATATATTTGCTGCTCAATTCCTAAACTGTATAAAACATTTGATAACTTTTACTCTATGACGGAACACCCAAATAATATATATATTTCGAGTTTAAACGATATATATATAACAAAGTTATTATACCCTTGATTGAACAAAATCGCTTTCATGTAATTATTTATAGAACTGGTAAAGACTGAAGTTCGAAGAAATTCTCTGCATAACCAATCAGAATATTATATTTACCTGTTTAAGATTTTTCTACGATTTGTTTTTAAACGGATGTAAAATATTATCTGTCCGATCTTATTCAACTACCAGGGATTTCTTTCATTACATTTCTCGCCTACTTAGAGTCAAATATGCAAGCTACCTGCCAAGTCTGGTTACACCTATTGTCCTATACTGTCACGCACACCATTGGTGCTCGGGTGGGGGGGGGGTTGCCCATGGACATAAACATCCGGGCATATATCATATTTTGATGAGCTACGAATTAATAAGCAATATCTTTTACGAACCATACAGGGGATAGAAGTTTCAATAATCCATGCCTGTGTGTGCCATAGGATCTATATTTCAATATTCGAAACCAAATAGATCGCTCAATCAATCGGCAGCTGAAACAACTGGCACAGTTAGCACTTCTACAGACCCAGTCACTACTACATAAGGTCATAGGTAGCACTACAGACCCAGTCACTGTACTACATAATAAGGACACAGCACTACAGATCCAGTAACTACTATATAACAAGGGCACAATTAGCACTAATGACCCAGTCACTACTACATAACAAGGACACAGTATGCACTACTGACCCAGTTACTACTGTATAACAAGGGCACAGTTAGCACTACTGACCCAGTCACTACTGTATAACAAGGGCACATGTAGCACTACAAACCCAGTCACTACTGTATGACAAGGGCACAGTTAGCACTACAAACCCAGTCACTATTATATAACAAGGACACAGCACTACTGATCCAGTCACTACTAAATAACAAGGACACCATATGGACTACAGACGACCCAGTCACTACTATATAACAATTTAGGTCACAGAGTTACTGGCACCGTATCAGTACTACTTACCCAGTTCTCTGTCTTCTCGTTTACACAACACCCAGTCAGATTCTGGTACACACGACTCGGCCGTACCAGGCCACGACGACTCGACGTTCGTGTACACCGAGACCGATCGATTATCGTCAAATATTGCAATATTAACAACGAGACAACACGTACTGAGTGTCAGTAGAGCGGCCAGTTTCCTGTACCGAACTGAGCTCAGTAGTTGGAGGTATCCCATAATTCATCAATGTCGTACGGCATACTCGGTACTACAAGCCATACGGCGTTTCTCCCCCTATGTCTCGCTCTCTCCGACCAGTTGCCAGGTAACGAAACGCATCCCCGAAGGCCTTTTAAGACCGGTTCACTGAAACACGTTGTTTGGTTTTTTCGCCGGCAGTTGTTACGTACAGTGTTGACGTCTGGAGAGTACGCGTAATGGCTGTCGTACGTTGGTCGATTCCCCGCCGACGAAAATACGCCGTTATCTAGCCATTTCTATATTCCCGCACGTGGACATTTCTCACACCAGATGGCGACCGTATATAACTGCCGAGACTGACGGATGTTCGGCGCAGTCCGCAGAACGATTGTAAATATTCGCTCCGGCCCGGGCCACTGTTTAGTACACACCCGGCTAGCTGCGGATGGTCTCGGTGCAGTTGTTCCGCGGTGGGATATCTTTGAATAAACAAGGCTCGTCCCCGAGAATTTGCGGCCATCTGAGATACCTGAGATGCCGCGGCACTGTGTGCGTCCGCGCCTGTGTGCCCACGGGCAAGCGAGCGAGCGGACGTGTGGGCGGGCGGGCTGGCGTGCAGTGAAGCGTTCATATTAGATAGTTGTGCGCCTTTAGGACAAGGCAGTATTGATGTGTTCGGTCGATTTAATAGTTAACGGGCGCCGTCATATTGGAGCCGCCATAACATATAACAATGGTGTACAATTTACAACTCGGTGTCGCATGGTTGTAGTATAGTGGGCATAAATACGGAAAGAAAGTAAGAAACTGCTAATTTGTTTCTGCCATCGCACATCCACTCTCTCTCTCTCTCTCTCTCTCTCTCTGTGCGCCTCCGTGGTCTAGTTGGTAGCACCTTGGATCACAGATCACTACCATCTGAGTTCGAATCTCGGCGTGGGCATATCTGAAGGGTGTTTCATCTTTGACTTCGTTTCATTACCTTTGGATGTCGCTCGACCCATTTAGCCTACCGTATGCACAAAAGTAGCCGTAAAACATCAATCATCATCATCATCATCTCTCTCTCTCTCTCTCTGTCTCACACACACACACACACACACGTGTGTGTGTGTGTGTGTGTGTGTTTTAGCTGTGTATAATAAGGATATATTATTTATTTATTTGTTTGTTTTGTTTATCGTATCACATTAGCAATGCCGTCTATCTTTAGCTTCCTTGTAGAGGCGCATTATAACAAGTCCATTCATTCATTATGGCATCTCGATGTCTCTCCAATGTCCCGATCGTTGACAACGATCTGCCACATTGGTACGGCATGGGGGGGGGGGGTGATGGAAAGTATGTACGAAAGCCGTGATGCTGAGGTAAAGCATAGACCATAAAATAGCTTGATGCTTGTCCTGATTTGATTGATTGATTGATTTTTTTTTTTCGGGGAGAATCCCCAGACTGTCGCCTATTCGGCACAGCCTCTATGTTGGAGTGGTCGAGAAACCTCCTCCCCCACCACTCACAGGGGAGCAGTACGGAAAGATGGAGCCGAAATACCATGAGGGTGGTCACTGCCAAAGTGTTTTACGTCCTCGGAGGTCTTTAACGTCCCCCTTTATTTTTCATAATCCAGTGGAGACGGCAGCGCCATTTAACGTGGTTAGCCACCCACGATGTTGTGAGCCGAGAAATTAATCCCTGGAAAAGTAACGGCCACGGTATACATTGTATGACCAGCAATCCAGAGCACATCTATGCATGTATCCTATAATGTCAGTGAATATGGCTTTATCAGATGGCAGACACAAACACTTCAATTACCAAAGTTTTATCGCAAACTGGTGGATAAACTGTGAACAGTTACTGTAGGCAAGCAAATAAGCGTGATTGTCCTTGAAGATGTACGCGAAATGTTTAATAAACGCGAGTTAATTAGAAACCATTGAGAATAATAGATATTGACTACCTGTTTATTTACTCCATAACTTTATATATAACAAGAAATGAATGCATATAGTTAAAACCTACAGTATACTTACATTTCGACAATAGAGCACGTTATTCGGACGGCCATTTTTCGGATGCTGGAAGCGACATTTAGGCCGGGAATGAGTTAACCGTCAAAGTACTTATAGATAAATGTATGTTTACATATAAATTTGTCGTTCTTCTGTCGTTGTCAGTGTCTGAAGTCAGCTCGTCGAAGATGTCCGTCTTCCTGTCAGATACCTGAATTCGGGATCTATTTGAACGAAAAGTTGGAAATAGAAGTACGTCGGATAATCGGATCTCGCCGGAATATCGACTTGTTGGAACAGTGACCTTATCTCATGTAAACAGACCCAAAATTATGTCACCAGAGCGTGATAAATAAATCGTGTATGTGTATGTCACAGAGCACATACATATTTTAAACGATTTCGTATTTAATTTATCCGTTCTTACAAAAGTGGTCTTTTGTTTAACATTTTCAAACAGAAAATACAGAAATATTTCAGAATTGTTTTCGCCTTCCAAATAAGATTCTTATAAAACGTCGCTTGTCTAAGAACGTTAATGGTCGGGACTCCGTGAGGACAGCCATTAGTGGCATTTTTCTTTCTGATCCGGAACTGGATCTATTGTGTAACACGATCTCTACTCAGATTACACAATCATATTAATAATCGATAAGTCCAAGGGACGTGCTTCACATTTGAGAAATAAAAATTAAATTATTGCTGATCAGACTGATCTATAATTCCTCACCATCAAGTAATATTACTATCATATTCTCATAACGTTTGACTAAATTTCAAGTAGTAGTTGTGGTTATTACAATAAAACAATTATATATTGGCACGTTATGACTGATTCCTTGTTCGCGTACATTTTATATAGCCAGATAAACAGATTATCGTGATATAACTAGTAGTTAGTTAATCACACCACAGCTTAAATACGAGAGCAATTAAGAACATAACACCTTACCAGTCTTCCTGACGTATATATATATATATATATACGATCGTGTTATTTATAAGGCACAGGAATTGAATATATGTTCACAATATAAAATGCTGGCAGGATAAGTTGCTACCAGATTAACCAAATGACCAGGTCAATAGGTCCTGGTCCATGTGTTATAATTTAATTAAGTAAGCAGATAGCATTTGGTGTTAATTACTGTCAGACATGGAAGATCCTGTAGTTGCATTGTCAGGGCTGCTCCATGGCCTAAGTTCGGCGTGGCATATTTGCAGGTTGTTCCATCTTTGACTTCGCTTCATTACCTTTGGAGGTCGCTCGGCCCATTTATCCTACCGTGTGGCATACGATTGACTACTACTTGAAAATAGTATAAAGCGCCTTAGAGCAGCTTCTAGCTAAACAGGCGGCTATATACACGTCACATATTATTATTATATTATTATATGTGCATATAAGTCCATGGCCTAAGTGGTAGCGCGGTTGACCAGAGATCTATAGCACCTGGGTTCAAACCCCGGCCGGGCTATGCCAGAAAGGTGTTTCACCTTTCACCTCGTCTCATTACCTTTGGAGCTCGCTCGGCTCATTTAGCCTACCTTGTGCACAATAGTGGCCGTAAAACAGCAACACTTACTCACACTTGCAATGTCATTTTCATATTATTTCGCCTTAAAGCCGATCACGAAAATCTTTTCCAATAGAAGAACAAAACAGTTCTCAAATTCTCATTCACAGTTCTCAAATTCTCAATAATAAATTATCGAACGTCAGATGATGAACTAGCTAACTGAATATACAGCACGATTCTGCTTATAGTTATACCGACACGAGACACACTTTTGTGATGAAGATGTTTCCATTTGTGGGAGAAAGATTGCCAAATACTAATTATAAATATTTTGTGCACGATCGTTAGTACCTTAATTGATGTGCAATGAATGAGTGCAAAAGATAATATCAAAGGGAAACATGGTGTAATTATCCACTAGAGTCGTCACGTGGTCTGCTTGTAAGAACAATAATTCATCTCCATTTCGGAGAAGGTAGTGGAGAATCAATCCGTCTCACCTGACATCAATAATGGATCACAAAGACCCACAAACCGTACGATAGACTACCCAGATTTTGTCTGATAGTAAATATCAGGCTTTTGCCGTTTCGATATTCGAAGCTCAATTGTTGGACTACGTAAAGAAAATATTACACGATATTTCCGTTACCGCTTTAATCGAGTCGGATAACCACGTAGTCGCACTACACATGTTTGGATTGGATTAAGCCATATAGCTCTGAATATTATATAAATATTGGTTAAAATATTGAGATGAGACTCGCGTGAATTCATGTTTGTTGGACCCCCCCCCTGACGTGTCCATGATTGTGTCTTTAGCTTTGTGGGAAAATCGTCAAATAAAAATATTATTACATAATGACAGAATAGTGATTTTCACCAGCTAATAATATATATATATATATATATATATATATATATATATATATATATATTGTTCTATTATATATAAGAGAGAGAGAGAGAGAGAGAGAGAGAGAGAGAGAGAGAGGATGTAAACTATCATTAATCAAAACGTTTTATTTAATTGTATTTTTTCCCATCAAAAGGCTGACTGCAAAAGGACAAAAATTTCTGCGGCCATTGTCTTCACTGAAATTAGTTCACTCAAAATAGACAATTGGAATGGAGCGCCATTACCAAAAAAAAAGTAACCTATAGTTTATTGCTTAAACCTGTATTATTGTGTATAAATTAGCAATAACATTTTATATCCATTTTCTTTCTGTCGCAGGAAGTCGACAATAACAGAAAGCTGAAGTGCTGAAATTAGCCAAATTAATCGTAAAGCACTAATTGCAAAGTAAGAAAATCATTCGACTCCGACAATTTTTTTTATTTCTTCACCTAAATAGAAATGCATACAAGCAAACAAAATGAAAAACAACAATGAACAAACGAATTAACATACAAACAAACAAAAATAATTTTAAAAAAACACGATCGGAGGAAGGAACGCGCAAACCGGGAAAAATGGAAATGACTGAAAGCTAAATTGTATACATATATGTCAATCAATAAAGTAGAGGAAATCCTTGAATAAACATCGAACAAAAGATTAATTCATTTTATATCACCGCCGTTCATCAATATAAACAACTCCAGTACTCGTAATTAATACTTTCTACTAATCAATCTCCGAACTATTTTTGTTTACTGTCCCGTCGGCCATTTGTGACCCACTATCGGCAATTGTAAATATTAATTTGTTATCTATACTCTTAGTATGTAGAGCAACTTACCATCATTGTGACGTTAGGGGGAAAACCAGGAGATTCATTGAAATTTAAAATTTTGTAAGTTCATGTTAATCATTGTCTTAACAATAAATTATTACAAATAGTTCTTTAATCATACTAACATTGACCTATACTCAGAAGTCAGATTTAAACATTTAATCTCCAACTATGAGTACGAGCTGGTTTCAAACCAACCTGTGTATGTTATTCACAGTAAGTGCTGCTTAAGAAAATAATGTTTCTCTCTCTCTCTCTCTCTCTTTATATATATATATATATATATATATATATAAATTCTGACACACGTCAAGTTCGAGTTCTGTCAGCTTACATAATAGTTATGCGACTTGTTACGATGTTTGGGGTCCGCGCAACGATATGTTCTACGTATTTAGTCATAGACACACACATTAATTACAGCCATGAGATGACACCAATGTTTTGATGTTCTTTTCTAATACTCGACAACGGCAATGACGCGATATGCTTCAGATTTCGAGCTAAATTCTAACATTTATTCGTCCTATCGACGCCATTCGATCCATATCGAACATTTTTCTGGCTCGGGCTAGCTGTTTGTGAAGATTCTTGTTTTGACGCCGGCGTTTGTTTACCTATTGTTTACGGTGGCTTTCCCGGATAATCTCCGAGTTTGATCGCGAACAGAAAGTATAAGACCTTAGTTCAACCTTTCTTCGATAATTGGTCTTCACTGTAAGGTGTTGCGATGAAATCATGAAATCTCTCACGATTTCGGGACACGAATAAGATCCAATCGGCGAGAAGCTGATAACATTTACCGGCGTCTCCACACCGCGAACGCCTTCTAGAGATCAATAAAGCAATTAAACGGGGTATTAGCTTTCCTACTTTCTACAGTAAACGATTAATCCAGGAACAAAAGTCCCTAATTTAAATCTGTTTCGAAATGAATTTAGTTCCTCAAATATCTGCACTAGCTGTTTTATTGATGAGCATTAATTTATGGCTGTGGTTGTTATTATTGTTGTTGCTGTGTTATTAATGCCAATTGCGTATTAGAAGCACAGCTAATAATATTGACTATGGATTAGTAGGCGGTGATCCGTGTAAGTGATCAAGCGATCATTGTATTGCTGAGAACCGGTAGAGATTAGAACGGTTTGTGGTTTGTGGCACCGACAAGCTAACGGTCTCTGACGCCACATACTGTTTTACTGGAAGGCAATTATTCGCGCGTTAATATGCCAGAATTAAGCCCGACCAGAAGTTTGGTAGTTGAAGATATATAGCGTCGACGAGGAGAATCCAGACGCTTGATTAGGTAAAATAATTTTTTCACGTAATTTGAGAAACGTTGGACGAGCGGATCGCGAATAATTAATGATTTACGGATGTAATCGGAAAAGTCGCCAGGTGGAGTGGTCATTATCTCTGTCGGAAAGGGTTCGCCGGGTGAGTCGAAATTTATGTCACCTGACACACACACACGCGCGCCATGTTTGGAAAGATTTTCATGAAGCTACATTTGGCATGGTAAATTTGAAACCCTTTTATGCCACCCACTGGTACTAATTAGTCTAATACACACAAATATGTGGCTAAATACCTATAAATTTACCTTTATTGTCGGAATCATTATAGAGAGCTTTCACGGTGTACAGCACTGGTAGTTCGAGGGATCGGTGCTGTATCCCTCTGAAGGAAGTTTCATTCTTCAGCCAATTAAGGTTTTCGTCTAATCATCTCATTTTCCCGGGAATACTCCAACAGCCGTATATAACCCTAGTTAAGCCAGCTTCCAGACTCACTCACTCACTCACTCACTCACTCACTCACTCACTCACTCACTCACTCACTCACTCACTCACTCACTCACTCACTCTCACTCACTCACTCACTCACCACCACCACTCACTCACTCACTCACTCACTCACCAACCCACCAACCCACTCACTCACACATTCAACAAACCCACTCACCCACCCAACCACTCACTCACTCACTCACTACCACTCACTCACTCACTCACTCACTCACTCACTCACTCACTCACTCACTCACTCACTCACTCACTCACTCACCCACTCACTCACTCCGAATCATTCCTCAATAATACATCCTAAAATATATTTTCAGACACGTAACTTTACTTCTAGATTTATTGTTCTGTTTATCCAGAACTAGATTATGTGATTATGTGATTTATCTGTCTGTCAGCAGACATTCTAGACAGATATGATAATGTAAAATGTAAAAAAATGTTATAAAAATAAACATCACAACAGTCTGGCAACGAGTGACTATTTACGTTACGCATCAATAAACATAAACATTAAACTTGTCGACATTAATCTAACTCTCAGTATATACAACACAATCAATATTGATAATAAACCATACTCGAATAGTATAACACACACAACCACACACACACACACACACACACACACACATATATATATATATATATATATATATATATATAAACAATTTATAGACACACTAATATGTATCTTACAGTTAGATGTAAAGCATGGTGTCTGTGTATGCAAATGTGTGTGTTTGTGTATGTGTGTGTGTGTGTATGTGTATGTGTGTGTGTGTTTCGAAGTACTTTTTGTTCTATATTTAGATCTTAATTTCATTTCAGTAACCCGGTGTTGGTAACTACCTCCCCTATCATATATATATATATATATATATATATATATATTAGTTCTAGCAACAAATAGGTAATTTAATACGGTTGTTTCTGTTTGCACCTCTCCAATTATTGCTGGATTATAAAAACAATTAAGGTTACGTGACTGTGGTTCGATCAGAGATCAATAACGCAGAGAGTATCTGATCAATTGTAATCAATACTTGATTACAGCTCAGCAGATTGTTTGTGTCCACATTTGATAACGACACACGAACAAACGAAACGAACACGAGAAACTTGACGAACCATAAAACAAATTGTCATCGATCTCAGAGGATATAAGACAAAAAACAAGAAATCAATAATTCGAAATCAATAATCTAGAAAATATACACGCTATTTATCACGATGTATTAATTAATTTTGGTTGTGGAAAGAAAAGATACACTGAATTGATGTTAACATCATCATTAAATAACACACACACACACACACACGCGAAGTGGAATGTTTTAGCTATTCGAACTCAGGATGATGCTGACATTCTGATGTATAGGTTTCTTTTGAACCAGCGAAAATTACGTATGAATGTAAACTTTGGTGTCAAAGTCGTTGTCTTGTATATGTGTTATCTTGTCACTGAACCATAGGCATGTGGTGTTTACTACGAGCTGTGGTATGTGATTCCATTACATTTGTGACGTACGAAAAGCGGATTGTCTGGGCCCCAGACCCGGAGGGTGAAGGATATCCCCAATTTATTATCAATATTTATGGAGTATATATATATATATATATATATATAGTGTGTGTGTGTGTGTGTGTGTGTGTTGTTGTGTGTTGTGTGTGTGTCTGTGTCTGTGTTTTAGCTGTGTATAATAAGGCACATGCACAGAGAATCTCGAATCGTGAATTCAAACTCTGGACGATTCTTTCAGGGGACTGAATCCAGAGTGGCGACTTTTCATGCTGAGACATGTGTGATGTCAACTGAACAGACTCTCTCTCTCTCTCTCTCATTATGTGTGTGTGTGACTGTGAGTGAGTGAGTGAGTGAGTGTGTGTGTGTGTATGTGAGTGTGTGTGTGTATGAAGAGAGAGAGAGTCTATATATAATACTCTCACAGCCTATATAGAGCCAAACAAACCAAACAAGACAAAAGACTTATCTGACTAATGTAACAATACAATTAACGTGTTATATATCAAATGTTTCTCCACCTAGGACACAAAACATGTCAAATAAATACAATCACATTTCGACTAACTCCATAAAACAAATCTCTTAATGTACATTTTTTTCGCCGTGAAATTCAATTGAAACTCAAAACTATAAGGCGCGCGCGCGCCCGCACACACGGTGTTGTTTTTCTCTCTCTCTCTCTCTCTCTGTGTGTGTGTGTGTGTTATTCATTCACCAATCCGCAGTCTAATACTAACCAAAACATAGTCCAGATCCTGACAACTTGATAACTTTAACTATGCCACCAGAAATCACACCATTTACTCAGTTCCTCCACCCCCCTCCAACCCCCAACCCCCCAGGTTTTGTATATTACATCACCGAGCTAACTGTCAAGAATTTGATGTTAATGACCCTAATTTGCAAAATAAAACATTTTATAAAGACAAGCTTGCAACTATTAAAGCTGGTTTATTCCCAATGATATTCGGTGGGATAACAGCATTGACAGAAAAAAGTTATATTTTTTTTTCTTCTGAAGTAAGCTTTAATAGGATAAACTCTATATTCCGACATCTCATTGTTCCGACAGGCAGATATTCGGATAAAAAATATTCTGATGACACCGGACATGGTATGTATTAGGAAAGAAGAACAACTGTATGTATATTGAAATGTTAGAAAAATAGGCTGTCTGATCGAGCGAAGTCAAAGATGAAACAACCTTCAGATATGCCCACGCCGGGATTCGAACATGGGTGATAGCGATCCGTGGTCCAACACGCTACCGCTATACCACGGAGGTGTCCCAATTATAGTGAGATTTGGTTTTGGTATTAACCTGTGAGTAGTCTTGTGGTTTATGATGCTGGCAGGAATATTAAAGTCCTCCCTGTTTTATTTCAGAATGATTAAGGGACCGCTGGAGAGCTCCAAAATAAACATGACAACTGGAGGCGACGAGTTCGTCTTTCTTAGAGAGAACTTCCAGTTCCTTCAAGACTCTAAGGTAATTTACGGTGCACTGTTTAATGAAAACTGATCCTAGACAGATGCCCTGGACCTTAACCTTATGTAAAACTCTTTTAGATAGTGACCCTGTTATCGGCCTCAGTATATATAAAAAAACTGTAGATAAATTAATAAAAAATATATATTGGAACATTTCTTTTGCCAACTCACTTTTTGCTTTACACCGATTCACATACTTGAATAGGTGTATGGAGCATTTGATGAAATCATTAACTACAACGATGACTTATAGTTTCGCGAAAGTTCAGTTCTTTGATCCAAATATTTATGTTTTCGAGTAGATCTATACACGTTTTATTATTATTATTAAGTGTTATAAATACCGCAGCTATTATTTGGGATTAAGTATGTTAAATAGCGTGTTAAAATACCCGGTATATGTGCATCATGAATTATTTATGTCAAGGTGTTTTCTGGGTTTTTTCTCATTGTATGTGCTTCCTTCCTTCCTTCCTTCACTTATCAAATTTGTATCATCCACTTATTAATAAAATGCAGTGAACAGCAATTACGATTTAGATATTGAAGTGTGCGAAATATTACAATAGGAAGCAGTAATTAATGTGTGTAGTGGCAATTGAGCTGAATGAAAACTAGACCGAACACAGCCGCCGATTTGATGGCAAACAGGTCCCAACTTCCGGTCGTGGAAAAGGGAACGCAGACTGCAAAATCAGGTTTATAAACGTGGTGAATTATTGTTTTGTTGTTGGTTGCATAACCCGTGGGAATAAAAGTAATACAAAAGTAAAACATTTTCATCAGTAAGTACAAGGAACACATTTAAAATAACTGTTAAAGCGTTGTTTTTTGGGCGGGAAATTAAGCTTAACTGTTATTATTATATTTAGTCTATTCGACAACCACCTTCTGTCTCTGGCGTTTGATCCCAACCAAACTAGATCTAGAGACTTACATAAAACGACATTTACATATTTCATGGCATATAATAGGACAGGAATAATACAGATTGTCTGCACACACAAGATTATAATGCACACATCACAATAACAATCATAGGTTCAAAACTCGAAGCGCAGCCGCTTCAACGTTGCTTTTTGCCACTACCGGAAGCCATTTGTAGTTGCGCTGTTCTCCTCTATACCTCCCCCCCCCCGTTAATCTTTTATGTACGTGTGTTTGCTGCAGTCGAAGCTTTGTTACGTGAAGAAGGGGGGGGGGCAATATGGCTACCGCAGAGGGCGGCCAAAACTCAGGCTTCTCCACTGAATGTGTGTCACTTTTAATATTTTTATTCGCACTGTAAAACTTTTCTCCAATATCATGTTTCAGCTACTGGCTGTGCATTTGTATTCTTATAGGCACCGTTCTTCTAGATATTATAATGACCAATTTTAACAAATAATAACACTTCAGTCCATGTAGATAGAAACGTTAGAAACAACCTCAACAGAATCACTCTGTTGAAAAACTAATTGCCTGATAAACGAACTTCTGACATGCCGAACGCAAAAGTGGCCGTAAAACATCAATCATCTGACATGCCGAAAAGTGGTCCACAGTATAATAAATACTAATTCCAGCTGTTAATCAGATGTTTGTTTTGTTGTTCGGGGAGAATCCCCAGGCTGTCGCTTATTCGGCACAGCCTTTATGTTGGAGTGGTTGAGAAACCTCCTCCCCCACCACTCACAGGGGAGTAGTACGGAAAGATGGAGCCGAAATACTCTGAGGGTGGTCACTTCCAGAGTGTTTTACATCCTCAGGGGGTCTTTAACGTTTCCCTTTATTTTTAATGATTCGGTGGAGACGGCAGCCACCCACGATGTTGTGAGCCGAGAAATTAATCTCTGGAAAAGTTTCGAGCTCTTGCTGGGATCGAACCTGTGACCCTTGGCACCAGATGCCCGGTGCCTAACTGCTAGGCCACCGGAGCTGACTAGTTAATCAGATTGACCTATAACCTACAGTTAACCATCTCGTCCCATCGACTATTAATTTATAACCGATACAACCAATTAGTAAAAATAGCGATTAGCAGATAGAAGGATATCATTTATTTCCTTTTAAAGCTCTTCTTTAGACTCATCTTTTCAAGATTGTTTTTTTTTCGGGTACAGTTTCGGGCATTCATCAGTATTTACAGATTTTAGACACTCCTTGTTTAGTTTATTCGAATGGTTCTTGTTGGGAAGCGTTCTTTGAAAATCTTTATTTACCCTCCGTACTGGTTACATCCGGGTTATATAACCGAGGGGCGACTCCATAAAGAAACAAATCCCACAAACACAAGTATGAGGGGGATTCGAACCCACAAGTAGGACGTTGCAGCGCAGTATTCTAACCGCTGCGCTATCGGAGTACCAAAACCATTATTATTATTATTATTATTATTATTATTATTATTATTAAGTTAGGTACGAGATTAATCATCTAGACTACATGTCACCTATAGTTGGGTTTTCGTGGGATAATCAAAGTTTCTTAAGACACTTTTATTTTAACAATTACGTTGGGAGACAGTGAAAACATCTCCATAGCGGACATCCGGGTAGCCGAGACTGAACTATTAGTCCACCTGTCGATCAACGCATCTGACTGGTGTGTCAAGCGCCTGTCAGATAATATTAACTTTGATGAGAGCACGTTCTGACCGGTCAACACTTCAGAGACAGTCAGCGGGGGTGGTGCGAGGGGGGGGGTCATACATACCAGTAAAGATGGAGATGGTGTTTAGACGTCTAGAGAATACTTCCGTCATCAATAGTCTTCCTGCTCGATGAATAGTTGAACCAAAATATTTGGATGGCTGCATTTTGGAACAAGCTGGTGGGTTATTGTTCGGTATCCAGCTGCGAACGACCAGCTGGTGTGCCAACTGTCCAAGTTTGAGAATTCATCAGGCGTGGTTCTATTTTCTGATATTGCTGTTGTTGTTGTTATTGTTGTTATTGTTGTTGTTGTTGCAAAGGTGTTACGTTATTCAACGCCAAAAACCAATATATCGTTCGCGGTTTGTTTAGCCGATCGAAGCTCTCCGTTCACTCGATATACATTGTTATGTTCCTATTATCGCCCGATATTTATATTGGCTCTTCGCTCTCTTCTTGTGCAAATGTTTATCATCGTCCTTCACCAGTTTGTCGCCGATGAAGAAGACGTCGGAAGTGAATCGCATAAAGAAAAATGGACATCGTCGAGTGTCTGTTGTCGACGTGTTCTATTTTATAGATCAGTCCCGCCCAATTCTCGAATCCGAATGACACAAATTAGCCGTCTGAAAAATTATACAAGGCGCAAAAAAATCCATGTAAATCCTTCAGGTTAATTGGCCTCTTAGAACGTTCAAGGGCGCCTCCGTGGCCTAACTGGTAGCGCGGTTAGCCACGGATCTATAGCACCTGGATTCAAACCCCGGTCGGGCTATATCAGAAGGGTGTTTCATCTTTCACTTCGCCTCATTACCTTTGGTGGTCGCTCGGCCCGTTTAGCCTACCTTGTGCACAAAAGTAGCCGTAAAACAGAACCATTTATCTTAGAACTTTCAACCTTATTACAAGAACAAATGGTATCATACGAAGGGATAGTCAGCCTTAAAATATTGAATGCACAAAAGATTATTTGAACAAATCTAGAAAACTTCCTCGTTATCTCTAAGCTTTATAAATAACTATGAAAGTCCCTTATTTGGTATATATATATTATATATATATATATATATATATATATATATATATATATATATATATATATATAATTAAAATTATGCTGTCATCACCTTAACTTCATATTATTTCTTGTATCTATTACTATTATCGAACCAAAATGGACTCTGATTTTCGTCTGCTTTATATAAATCTCGCACGACAGCGCCATTTTGCCTGTGATCTTACTGGAGCTAACTCAGCCCTGGCTGGCTTTGGCTTTTATTTGTAAACTGTGATGTCGGCATATTCCGGCATAGGATAATTAACAAATCGGTGCAATGAATTTGTAAAGATCCAACTACGAAATGGACGCGGATTAAGAATGCGACAATCTCAGTTAACAATGGCCTGGGCGTTGCTAATGTTGTGTTCAAACAGAGGTTTAAATATCTTATTTGTTTTGATAAAACACGTTGTGTCTTTTAGCTCAGCATGCTTGTGTGTTATTAGCAGAAACCAGATTATTCTACTGTATATCTGATCTAGTTATACATTCCTACGAATCACCGCCTGGGGGCCTATTCGCATATGCAGGAGATCAGCGAATCGGGAGCGGCCTAGCTTTGGGGACTCCCCAGTGATGTCACTGGGAATCCCCTTTGTGGCGGTATTAGTGTTAGTCTCGGCTGTCGTGGTAAAAGGTGAACGAATCAGTTTTGAAATAACATTCGGCTTCCTTTCATAACCATTGACGACAATGATGATAATGATGATGATAATGATGATGATGATGATGATGAGTAGGACGAGGAGGAGCATTGTCGTTAGACCCGTTAGGATGCTTTGGAAATATGCAGGGTACTCATTGTCCTTCCGAATATGGCGATTCGTTGTTCAATTGAACATTTTAAATCCAATCAATGACGAATGTTGTGAATTATTCGCGCGGTACTGAATAAATAAGTTTTATAATTAAATCTGTGAAATTGTTATTGCGTTGCCACATGAAAGTAATGAATAAAACAGGTTAAACGTAGACTGTTTGAACTTGATTCGAATTCCATTCCCCAATGAAACAGGCCTCAGCTTAGTGAAACAGTGAAATATAGGCATTCTAATATATTGATCATCATAATGTTCTCTCGGAAACTTTCTGAAATGCTTCATTTCTCTGAAAATGTTTTATTTATGCCCGAACCCACCATCTAAGTCGTTTTATATAATTTGGCTTCAATTTCGCCACGTTTTTCATATAGATAAGTGTACGAAATTATATATATATATTTATAATTATATTTGTAATTAAGAAGGGCGCTTCTTTATTTGTTCATGTAAATTTTATTACACAGGTGGCCACACTGTTGCATAGCCACCCCTCGGCGTTGTGGAGACTTTAATGCAGTTCCGGTATGCAAGATAATTTTGAAGGCCGGCAGCCATCCCATAATAAGTTTCCATTCTCCATCCAACGTTACCTTATTAATAAGACGCTGATAAGGCGTAATAACCTTATAGCCTAATGGCTTCCCCTTATTCAACCAAAATGGCATTTTAAACCAACCCCCCAACCCCAAGCTAGAAATTATATAACTGCCACTGCTTTGGCGTTAGTTGACAGTATGTTTTCTATTAAAACGTCAGTATTCTATACAAGTCCCGTTTATAAACAGTTTAACACAACTCTCTCTCTCTCTCTCTCTCTCTTTCTCACGCACACGCACGCACACGCACATACACAGAGAGAGAGAGAGAGAGAGAGAGAGAGAGAGAGATCGGCTTCTTCTTTGAAGTACAAAACAGTTCGTTCTAATATTATTCTACATCCTTCTCATCATCCGTATACAAACGCTCAATATATTTATTATTTGATTCAGGCGAGTATGAGGAGTTTATACGACGATTGGCGACTACGAAGTTCTGGACGAACGGCGAAGGAACTCGGCAGATTTCTAGAGGCACTGACTGACTTCCGACCGAGGATCAGGGAGGCACGCTGGGAGAAGGTCTGTAACAGATCAGATAGATGCGCGTTTACATCAGACTCATCCGCTGCAGCCATACTATAATCCGTTCTTTAATGTAGTCTATTCGCACAGAACTTCCGTACCCGTACGAGACTGGTCACGGTTTCTATATAAACATTTACATGGGTGGAGTTTTAACATAAAACAGCACTCAAAACCTATTTTATTTATGATGCCACCTGAGCTCAAATGCCAGCTGCTGTATCTATATCTGGTGTTTGGTATTAAAATAGACTGTTTTACATCCTTTTTATATGCTTGTATTAGTTGGTACCATATAGGGGTATAGCTATTTTTAGACCCATACAATTGAAAATTTCGACGACAACGTTTCCGACATTAGTTGACAAGTATCCGGTTCTACGTGACATCATCTGGCACGTTTTTGCCGAAATTTCCCATGCCTAGTCATGACATCAAAATTAAATCGGGATCGTTTGCTGATTAAGGTTGTAGGTCGTGTGGGTGATTTAGTCTGCAATGTGTTAGATATTGAGCCTATTCTGGAGTCTGGATCAAGATTCATATCAGTCGACACACGCACGCACACGCACACACACGCACACACACATACATACATACATACATACACGCACACGCACGCATACACATACACCTTGTTTTGGCGCAATTGTTACTTCAAAATTAATGTATAATATGAGCACTGACATATACATTGAAATAACAAGAACATTATTGTAATTTCCCCTAAAAGGGTCATGACATGGCCTTGTTATTGCGGGTAGCCTTTTATATTATACTAATATTAGTAAATGGAGGGAAAACGGTTATTCTGTAGACGTATCATTACAGAATAAATCTTTCACAGTCTTTACTGGGCTCTCCCCCCCCCCCTCCCCCTCCCCCCAATTATAAATACAAAAATACAAACGTTAAAAATGGCCTACACATGAATATAACAGCGACATCCAATCGAGACATGTTCCTAGTCAACCTTCGATGGCATTCCCAGTGTTCTTCTGAATACTACCACCAACAAAAGGTCTGGGATGGCTTCGCCAAAAGGTCATGACCTCTGAAATGGCATGACCTGGCCCAGTTGTCATATTCTCAGGAGAATTTGTGTTACTGAATAGGCGTTACAACTAGACACGTGCTTTGTGCTCGGCTCAATAGAGAAGGTAGATCATATGTCGAAGATTGGTTTGTTCTATGGAATGTAAACTTTATTGGTTATTTATCGAATTTCATAAAGGATATTTGATATATTATTAGTGATATTCTTCTGCCGCATTTTGTCAGTTTTTAATACATACACACACACACACACACACACACACACATATATATATATATATATATATATATATACCTTTTATTTTCAGTTGCCACAAATTAGCCTCTATCAGGTAAAAACAACAAAATTCCATTGTCTCTTTTTAAATTAGTTTTATTAACAATTCTAACAAACTACGTTTTGGTGTTGATATCGTTGGGGTGTATTTTACTAACAGGTTTCGCCGTGACTAACACGCACAGACACACACGCACAGACACACACGTACTTCTATCATCCTTACATACACGGTTCGTTGGCTTCAGTCTAACTTAGATTATCCGAGACACGCCTATTATGAACGACACCACGAACGTCTGTGGAAAAGTCTAAACCTCTTTGAACAGCGTTAATAAAAATACTCTTCTATAGAGGGACCTGTAATGAATAGTCTTGTTGTTGTTATTGTTATTATTGTGTTGTTATTATTATTTTGGTTTTGGTTTTGGTGTCATTCAGGTCACGTGGTCGGTTTGTACTGCGATAGCTTGTTTTTGTTAGACAGTGCTGTTATTTATTGTGCAGACGGCGGTGTTGTTGGGTTGATGTCGATCGTTTCAATCAATCAATAAATCAATTAATCAGTCAATCAATTTAATTATGGGAAATGTTAAGAAATAATTAAGTTCGACAATCTGGTTTGTTTATCCTGGGGGGGGGGGGGGGGGGGCGCTGGTCTGACCCTGTACTCGATATCATCATTTAGTCTCAGACACCCTGGAAGCTCAGTGGTTAGAACGATGGCCTGCATACCTTCATGTCCGAGTTCGAATCCAACTCTTAGGTATATTTGTGGAACGTTTCCCTGGAGAGTAGCTTATCGGCCATATGTCCCTGATGTGACCAATGACGAGGCTAAACAAAGAACTGACTCACTCACTCACTTACTCACTCACTCATTCTGTTACCTAGGACAAACAGCCGATTGGGTAATCCTAAACAAACCGGGATTTATTGATGGATGAAACAATCCACAAATACGGGTTATATTGGGATTCAATCCGAAGAACCGGCGGCACGTTGATTGTGCTGATGACTTAATGTGAAGGAAAATCGCCTAATAGACCCTCGGTAAGTGAGTGAGTCAGTGAGTGAGTGCGTGAGGCGGTCGGGCGATTGGCCGGTTGGTCGGTCGGCAGGGCCGTATTATCCATAACGCTGACTAAGTCTAATGGCCCCGCAGGGACTAGGAGTCAGTCAATTTATTTTTTGCTGAGGCAATGTTACCAGTTCTCCAGGGCTCCAATGGTTAACGGTACTCTGCACTCTGCGTTGTAGCGATACATGTATATATGTGTTTATCCATATATACAGAACACACACACACACACACACACACACACACAAATATTTAAAATGTTGCGAGTAGAATTGTTCAGGAGACAATGGATATAGGGTTATGTACTGTGACCTAGTACTTACCGTCCAAGAACAGGCTGTCAGCTGTAATGGGTGAATATTGAAGTACCGAAGGGGGGGGGGGGGCGATGTATTTAAAAGTCATGGGGCCCAGCCATGGGTTAATACGACCTTGATGGTCAGTCGGTCATAATCGGGATCGGTCTTATTTGGCGCATATGACTATGGAGTGACTCCTCATTAGAGAAAAGAGGTGACCAGTTATAACATCCTACACATACGGGTAAGCCTCCGATTCAAACCTGGATTTATAATTCTATAGAGTTGCGCTGTAACAAAACTATTATGGAAACACCGGGGAAAGTTCAGATTAGGAGCGGACTACTAAAAATGATGATGATGATTGATGTGTTACGGCAACTTTTGTACACATGGTAGGCTAAATGGGCCAAGAGACCTCCAAAGGTAATAAAGTGAAGTCAAAGATGAAGCATCTTTCAGTTATGCCCACGCCGAGATTCAAACTCAGGTGGTAGTGATATGTGGTCCAACGCGCTACCAACTAGACCACGGAGGCGCGGCGACTAAATATATTACTCCAAATTTAGACTTACTGACTGACTGATTGAGTGATTGACTTATTTACTTACTGATTCACTGGCTGGATCGCTCTTACTGCCTGTCTGCCTGGCTCTCTGTCTGCCTGCCCGACTGACTGACTCACCCACTAATTCAATCATTCAGGGAGTGTGTTCCGTTGGCGTAGTGGCTACAGTTGAAATCAACTCAACTCACTAACTCATTCAAGATTGCTTGGTCTCTTTGGCTTACTGTTTGTACAAAATTAGCTGTAAAACAATGACACACTGACAAACACACGCAAACACAAACACACACAGAGAGAGAGAGAGAGAGAGAGAGAAGAGAGAGAGGAGAAGAAATACACTGATCCTTTACAAGAACACTTGACGACGTTTGTTTACCTAACACCTATGACTTTATTTACCAGCAAAAAAGTCAGTTTTTGTCGAGTTGACAATTGGACGAAGGGAGTCTTTCAATCACGATGTACCGTTTAAATAGAATGGGTTTTTTTTTTAATCTTCCGGCTCTGCCTCTTCACCACATGGCAAAGTGGCGTAAATATGATGAAGATGACACCACCGTTATAAAGCACTTATCTAAATACAGCTATTCTTGTGTGATGGGCTCGCTCGCCTGCCAGCTGCGATTATTGCGAATAATTTATAATCATTTAAGAATTGAATATAAACAGCGATTTGACAAATAGTTTCAACACTTAAGGCATGGCTAGTAAACAACACTTCTCTACTTTCTGTGTTATGAAGGGTAACAAGCCGCTTCGGCGTTGATATCAAGTGTCTTTGTTCATGGAGAGAGAGAGAGAGAGAGAGAGAGAGAGACTGTGTTATGTATATAATGCAAATTTCCGAAGTTTCCTGTGCGCGGTAGCATAAACGGCCGGCCGAATTTAATTGGTTATGAGACGAACTAAAAGATGAAACATCCTTCAGTCATAGACTGCTTGTGGTTTGAACTCGGGTGGTAGAGAGATGTGAGGACTACCCCACTGCCCAGTTAGATCATAGACATGTCAAAATATATAATGTTAGTGCCATATATATATATGTGTGTGTGTGTGTGTGTGTGTGTGTGTGTAATGGTATACATTCTTGTGCACCCATGTGCATGTGTGTGCCTAGTTTACGGTTGCTTATGTTAAAGTATAGGGGTGTTTTCGGAGCACGTTCATCTTTGTGTGTGTGTGTGTGTGTTCGTGCACGCGCGCGCCACTGATTCTTTACAACGTACAACAAACTTCTCTACCTTTTATAGCAGAACAATACACGGAGGCTGTAGCGCGCGGAAGCGTTAATTATCTACCTGCCCGCGTGATGGCGCCACGGTTCACTACCGTATAAGACTTTGATGTGCAGCACCTGGTCAGCCGACACATCGTGCGTCGGAGTTGGAGCGCCCACCGCACATACACGCAGTCGCACAGACGGCTCCCCCACCTCATACATACACACACACACACACACACGCGGGCGAACCGCGAAGCTGACTCGGTATAGCCGTCTCCAACAGTCGGCGGCACACCTCCAATCAATATAATAGTGTATATGAGGACTTGGAACACCGACTAACTATCTACCATACTGTCAACTGACGATGTCAGGATAATGTAAATAGTGGCTCGTCTTCCTCGTGCTGTTTCAGTGTTTCCTCGCGTCGTCCGGATACTAGACTAGTAGTCTACAGGTTACGGGATAGATCACGACGACGTCTGGACATCTGGATAGGCCTATCCGGTAACTCGGTGGGTCGTATTTTATAATACACGCTTAATGAGTAATATACGGAATAGAGCATTCTTTGTTGAATTATTTTTAGACCCTTTCTCATGACCCATTGTCACATTTTTCTGCCCCGTAATAAGTCTACACACACACACACACACACACACACACACAATGTTAGCTTTATACAAACATGTCACTAAGACTCAGTACAGCTATATTAGTATATAGATGCTATAATGACGTGTGATATATATATATATATATATATCACTCTACACATTATGTGGGTCCTTTGTCCCAAAACAACAGGTGTTCACTTCTGCACCATAGTTAGCTCGTCACACGCACCAAGATCATATATCAACCTCCATGTTAAACTATCTACATAGTTAACACTAGACTAGTACACATAGTATTGTGTTTGTCTTGCTGGTAATGAGTAGAGCTCTGTACAGAAATAACTAAAGCCGTAGTTTCGAATCGTACCACCCGTGTGGGTGCGTATAACTGTCGGTGTTCGTTTCAATTGTTTTACGTTATTGTTATTATTAATAATATTATACAAAGGTGTTCTGTCGAAAATTTCCAGATTGCTGGTTAGAATCGGGCTTATACTTGTGATTCAGCTATTATTATGTATAATAAATATAGCACCTTTTTCAGTACAGACAGGGGCGCCTCCGTCGTCTAGCGGTAGCGTGCTGGACCACAGATCACTACCACCCGTGTTCGAATCCCGGCGTGGGCATATCTGAAGGTTGTTTCGTCTTTCACTTCGTCTCATTACCTTTGGAAGCGCTCGGCCCATTTAGCCTACCTTGTGCACAAAAGTGGCCGTAAAACATCAGTCATCATCATCTTCAGTACAGACAGGCCTAGACACAGATATGTGTGTGTGTGTGTAAGTTCCATGTCCAAGAAAGTGCATGCTATACACTCTGGCGTCAGCTAGTGAAAGAAGGCGGATATCATAGGAAAAATAATGCTTGAAAGATTTGAGTTGATATTTGTGTGAGGGCATTGTGTGGAGCAAAACTACAAAATTGAATTTGAAAGAATTGTGCTTAAAATGTATTGTTTCCGAAAATAATGTCCCATAGTGTGTCAGAGCACCACGTGGAAATATTTTATCAGAGCACTGCATGAAAGTACTATGTCAGAGCACTGTGTCAAAATACCATGTCAGAGCATTGTGAGAAAATACCATGTCAGAGCAATGTGTCAAAATACTAAAAATTACTACGTCAGAGCACTGTGTCAAAATACTATGCCAGAGCATTGTGAGAACATACCATGTCAGAGCACTGTGTCAAAGCACTTAAAACATCCAGGAGTCACAGAAGGCATAGAGTGCTATGATAATAATAATCTTTCAGGAAGTAAGTACTTGAGTCACTGACATATATAACTATAGCTATAAATGTCCCCGCTTTATATGTGTACACATACTTCGGGCATTATACAGCCATAAAACGTGTACGGGAATTTGACGTACATATACAATCATATATTTCCACACCCGGAGACTATATCACCCGAATCACGTGATACTAAATCATGACGCAATAAGTTAAACAGTTCTCTCAAGTATACGCTTTTAAGTATTTAGACAGTGTACACATTACAGACAGCTGTATTTAGATAGGGATTAGTTTAAGGCGTAGACTATAGAGAGGAGGGGGGAGTAGGTATCAGATGAATGGTTTTTACTAGTTAGGTTTTGTCGACGGGAGACCAAAGATTTAGCAGGGTGAAATAAGGCACTGGCACAGAGAACATCGAATCGTAAATTCAAACTGTATACACTTAATCGGGGGACGGAATATAGAATTTTCACGCTGAGAAATGTGTAATGACGCACCAGTCCCGTGCGCGCGGCCGCCACACACACACACACGCGCGCGCGCGCGCGCACACACACACTGCATGCACACTGCACACACACGCACACACGCTGTGCATGCACACACAGAGAGAGAGAGAGAGAGAGAGACACACACACACACACACCACTGATACTGTATCAGTTGGTCCATCAGGTTGCAAATAGGCAAAATATATTACACGATATAATATGTCCGCCATTAAACATTTCAGACACATATGATGATGATGATGATGATGATGCCATTTGTCACATACTGTCTACGTACCAGTATATAGTCAGACCATTAATAAGTTATTTCCTGTTTTCATAATGACACCGTTCAGACTCTAACCTCTACTTATTGGCCACGAGATACACCCCTCTCCCCATTGAGGCACCTGTATAATTAGCTAAAAATAACTACACCTTCGGGGCCTTTAAGTACAGTCCACTTCCTGAAGTAGCGCGTAGTTGAAAATATCGACTGGCTTCTGGCATGTTTAGTATATATCTCACACTTCGGTAAATTGGGACTGTCAGGAGGCAGACATATACATGCACGTTCTGATCCGGAAGAAATGCTTCCCCGCAGCAAATAAGTAATTCGAAGGAATTACATCAAATCTTTCATTGAGGACCCCTTTAACCCGAAGATTTCGAAACTCCAATTCTATTCCTGATTATATACATACTAGCAAACTGGCATTTCTTACTAGACGAAATATAAATATATTTTTGTTAGAAGCCCTAAAACTGATGGTAATTGAGTTGTGTTATTTTCACTCATGAATCATATTGATCTCTATTGCTTTCTTTAGGATGAAAAGGAAAGAAATTCTCCTCCCCCTTCCCTCCCCTCCCTGAAGATGCTTGTTTCTAAGCGCGCGTTGTACCTATTCACGGCCACCTTTGTTAACCGGAAGTCCTGTTAACTGGATCAGCAAGTTGATACTGGACTATTACCAGAATTGCGTCGAAACGATTCGTTTTCTGGATTGCCTATTAGTTATCTTATGACATTATAATTTCGCTGATTTTGGGTCGTTGAGGCTTAACTGTATATTGAGTATCCTGGATCAGTAAAGTCGGATGGATGAAATTTTGTCAACAGTGTGGCTTACTGTTTGTGAAATGATAATTTCTTGTTACAAACGTACATTTGTGAGTGTGTGCGTGCGTGTGTGTATACGCCCATGTGTGTGTGTGGGGGAGGGTCCAGATTTAACAGCAGTGAGGTGATATAGGTGCTCACATCCTTTACATATAGTATTATCCTTCAGGACAACTTATCACAATAAATGTCTATCCCTGTTCACGTTAACAGACCAGTCGTGGTGACGGTTTCACCGAATGGTCTGCCAGTACGGGCTTCACTGTATGTAGACGCGACGGTGATAATGTTTTCATTCCGGTTGGTCTGCCTATACAGGTTTTATATCTTGGTTGACAATGACATAGTTTTTGTTGTCGGTTGTCACGGATGGTCTGTCAATACAGGTTTGACTGTATGTATGTATATGAGGGTGACAACAGTCGTTTCTGCGTTGTCGACATTAGGTATTGGCTCAGATGATAATGTGCCAGTTATAAATTTGACTCATAATTTTTCACGTAGGATCTGTAAATGCCGGTGCTGATCCAGATTACTTTTTACCAACTGGATATAATACGTCCTCCCCACTAATGTGTTATCCACACAACTGTCCAGACGTCCAAATAGACGACATGAGACTAATATGGATGGGCCAAAAATAAAAAAGGACACTATATAAAAAGGACACTATATATATATATATATATATATATATATATATATATCCTAAATACATACATACACATCAGCACTAGTCGAGTAACTTAAATATTGATTTATGGTGGATTCATATTTTTAGTATAACTTCTTTTATTATGCTAATATTTTAAAACTTAAAAATTCGCAAAATTCCAACCTTTTGTGTGGATCTGAGTTAAATATGTATAAATTTGTGGATTAATATATACCAAATCCTGAGAAAACCCCATTATTTCATGGCCAGGTTTTTCAGTGATCACACACACACACACACACACACACATACACACACACACATATATATATATATATATATATATATATATATATAGCTTAGTACAGTTATGGATTATTGTTGAAAATAAACTCATTTTTCAAAAAGCCTTGCAATGAAACTACAATATTCGAGCCATATTTCTAAGTGTTAATTTATATTTTGGATAATTAAATATATATCGAACTGTTGAAGTATAAGTGTGGGATTGAGTACCTGAACGGCTCTGTCTTACCTTAGATCCAGGTGCCTGATAATAACTTGTTCGCTGAAAGGGTTTGCGTCTGGTCGATAAGTAGGCATTCTATACAAATTTAAAAAAAAAATGTCATTCAGTTGTGCTTCTGCTGCTTCGTACGTAGTTCCTGCTGAAATAATTTAGTGTGACGGTTGATATTAGAGATGTTAATGTAACATATCATCATCACACGGGGTATAATGGGGCTTAATAATATCAATACGTTTAGATCTTGGGAGATGAATGTACAAGTTGTAGCTTCTTCAGACTGTTGTGTGTGTGTGTGTGTGTTTTTGCGTGCGTGCGTCAGTGTGTGTGTGCATTTCTTCATTCATTCATTCATTCTCGAATTCAAGACATGATTGACAGTAATGATAAAAATACGCCATCACAATTCTATAGCTCTTCGAGTTTTGGTATGTTGTTCGAAGGGGGGGGGGGGGCGGTTTCTACGGGAGATAACGTTACAACCAGTTCTTGTGCGAGCATATGCCATCCTCACAGAAGCTCATACACGCGCATACCAATGCCTGCCAGGTTAATTTAACACGTGGGCGATAATTGTGGTCACTCGCTGTGTGTTCTGTGTGTGTCTGGTAACGGAAGCCCAGTCAGCGAGGCCAGGTAACAATCATATTTCATTTATAGGGTCCCATACTTATATATATCAATGGGGGGAGTTTTAATATTTTTAGGATGAACTCTGGGTGGTTTGTATTATCGGATCCCGGTATCGACGTATTTATTTGTTCCGGTATGTATATACAAAACGTTGTACCTATTTGTCGAGGTGAGACGAACATCATTGTCACAAAACTGGGCCAAGATGTCCATCCTGGGAAGGGCTTCATTGTTTGATACAGATATTGTAAGAACATACCGGTGTCTACTGCATCAGATTGTGTGTGTGTGTGTGTGTTGTTCTGTATGTTGGGTGTTTTGTGTTACTGCAGTTCAGCATTCATACACTGTTCACTGATCTGGTTTCTACCACCCTAATGACTCATCCAGGTGTATTTAGGAGACAAGATTTTCTGTGCCAGTGTCATTTCATCTACTGCTGATAACCCAACATAGAGAGACAGACGGACAGATTACAAGACTTGTATACATCTGTTTCTTAATCTGCTTGTTTTGGCTGCTACTGAAATGCCACACACGCATTATCCCCCGCCCCCCCCACATATATATATACACATACAAACACACAAAACACACACACACAGACAGATAATGTTTCATGTTTATTTATTATTTGTTTGAGCTGGTCGTTGGTCAACATATTGATTATCATTCGATACCAGGCGATGATAATGATCGATACAAGAAGAGGTCAGACAAAACACAAAGGGATTCATTTTTTGCTTCACTAACTCTATAACTCGTCATCAGATATTGCTGGCTTTTAGCCAGTAAGTACTCCTGTCATGCTACTGACCCCTGATCCTTACTCTTGCCTTCTTTAAATCATCTGGCCCAGTTAAAACAACTGATTCATTATAAAAAGAAATGCTATTAGACGGCGTGGAATTAGGTTTTATTATTATTATTAATAGTATTATTATGTATTTATTATTATGTAAACTGATACAGGACCTATTCATCAACAAACAGGATATGCTATAAGGGCTTTGACCGAGACTGTTTTGTTTGGTTCTGGTGTGTTATTCAGGGATGCCGTTTCCGCTGAATATTGTTGAGTTCTGTATCAAAATAAAGGACTGTTTTTCATTTGTTTCATAACTGTGCCTCGGTTGATGAGGTTTGTTTTGGTCACCTGACTCACTCACTCACTCACTCACTCACTCACTCACTCACTCACTCACTCACTCACTCACTCACTCACTCACTCACTCACTCACTCACTCACTCACTCACTCACTCACTCACTCACTCACTCACTCACCACTCACTCAGTCAGTCACCCACTCACCCACCAACTCAGTCAGTCAGTTCAGTCAGTCAGTTAGTCCAGGAAGCAAGCAAATGCACAAACAATTGAATAATAAATCAATCAATCAGTTAACCAATCAATCTGCATAAAGTTACTAGCTATAATAGTAACTTAGTTACCTTCGTGCAAGGCCCATTTAGCCTACCATGTGTACAAAAGTTGCCGTAAGACATCAATCATCAATCAGTATCTTCATGGAGATTGATTCAGCATCCGCATTGAAATGTAGTAATTTAATTAGATCTGTCCAAGTTTCTTGTGTCATATTTTAAAAATAAACTTAAGTGGAAGAGTGTAGATCCTCCAAAGCGGATGAATAGTTTAGTATGTATCAATCTGTGTGTGTGTGTGTGTGTGCGTATGTGAGAGTGCGTGCATGCGTTCGTGTGTGCGTGTGCGCAACAGAGTAGATGTTACTTCGAATTTATAGTCAGGAAGTACAGTCTGTGAGTGGATCTTCGAATTGTCTGAAATCAGATTTGCAGAGATTGATAGCTTAATATTGTTATTATGAAGTTAACATAATGTTTTGCTATACAAAGATTGTATCGTCCATATCAGTCAGTATAGAACAGGATATATATAAATACAATATGTGTCTGTCTGTCTGTCTGTCTGTCTGTCTGTCTGTGGTTGGTCGGTGCGTCCGTCCGTCCGTCCGTCTGTCTGTCAGCATTTCCCATCATCACATGGAATGTAAGTTGATAGTTATAATAGCAGACTTCCTAGACATTGTGCTCAATTTGGTACTTTGTACTCAATCTTGTTTACAAAAAAAACGCCCCCAGATTTTTGTGTCTGTCTCCCATTTTAAGACTAATGGCCATTCATCTCCTCGCAGAATTATGTACATATTTTAGAAAGTTTTTACTTAGCAACTCTCACGAAACGGGATTTGTTTTTATATCCAGGGTCGCCACTAGCAATCCCATCCCTCCCCCCCGCCTCTGTGTATCAGTCTGTCTTAGTTGACACTATAATTGTGAATTTCCGCAATAATCATTGGGTCGACAATCTGTTACGATTATGGTGGCGATAGCATTTACCCTTTGACCTGTGAACTCCTGTGCCCCCACGTTTGAACGCTCTCATTGTCCTGTCGGTTTCCTGGTCGATGTTATAGAGCAGTTAGTCCACATCACCCCGGCTGTAATTATCAGTGCGTGTTTATTGCGGCAAGTGCAGAACTTCCCTGAAGAAGCCAGTGTTATTGTTATTGTTATTAATATTTTACCTCACAATTCTTACAGTGATCTATCTCTTCTGTGCCAATCCAGAACTTCCTTAAAGAAGACACCGTTTTTTCTTATTAATACGATTACATTACGATATTAGTTTTGTGGCAATTCGCGTTGAAATATTAGTATTCACACATTAGCAGTGTTGTTTTAAGACCCAGCACTGTATCCTGTATCCGTTCAAAGGTATACACAGGTAAATTTTGAGTTCGAGACCAAACTCTTACTGGACAGAGGGCTCAAGGACAATAACCCATCAAGACGTTGGGCTGTGCTGGAACAAGATCCTACAAGATTCGACTACTCAAGGGGACATAAGGACCAAATTTATCATTTTTAATATATATATATATATATATATATAAAATATATATATATATATATTATTTGTAAACATAATGAGACTAAGAGCTAAATATGAAATAGTTCAAGACTTTGAAATTCTGAGCGAAGTTTAATGGAATTAAATCTCGTTTATTGTAATCAGTTTATCTTTGAAGTGATGAAGGTAATTAATGCTATAATAATGAACATATTAAGGAATGCTAAGATAGTTTCATGAATTCACCCACCCCTCAGTAGAAAAAGAAACTCGAGGAATCTCCTTCACTTGGTTAAATCCAGTCTTCAACGATGTGAAGAAAATCGGCCAGCAGTCGATATATTTGTTAAAGTATGGAAATAACCTCACAGCCAGGTAATAATTTCTATGAATTCAGCCTCGATCTGGCACGAGATCCAGTGGAAGCGAGCCGTGCTCAGAATATATTGCACCATAATAATAATAATAAAAAGTTTAAGCATTGTATTGTTTCATGATTGCTACATGACAGTTGTATTGTATAATGTCTTAAAAAACAGTAAACATTTCTGGCATTGATTTTCATCCTCGGGAAGTAATCACCATCTGATGTTACGTCCTCGTGACCTCAATTTTCGGCCAGAAAAAAAAAAAAAAATAAAAAAACACTTCAAGAAACAGAATATAAATGATTCTTTTGTTTGTTTGTTTGTTTGTTGTCGTTGTCGGTTTTTTGTTTGTTGTTGTTGTTAATTATAATATCCGTTGACAACCTGATCGATCACAAGAAATCGACCAGAATTTTGGTTATCGATGTGTGTATGTTTAGCAGCATCTCATTTCTGAGAATGTTTGTGTACAATTTCTGTCAAATGTCAAATAATTATGGGGTTTAATATCCCCCCCCCCCAACCGTGTACCCGTTTGTATGAAGATTGCAGGGATGATACCGTGGTTTTGGTCTGATTATGGTTGAATAGGATTTCAGCATCTTCTGTGGTGGGTGGGTGCTTCGGTATTTGGCTGGGTCAGTCGGTGGGTTGATGAGCGGATTGGGGCTTGGTTGGGTGAGGCAGTCAGTCAGTCAGTCAGTCACCCAGAGACTACATGTCTAGTAAACAATGTTTCAATTTGTTTCAACCTGTTGCACGCAACCCCTTTTACTTACTCCACAGTACATTGTTAATACATCGATTGATGCTAGTCTGAAGGGTTAAAATGGAGAGATCAGAATAAATAGGATATTTATTATTCAGTTGGAAAAAAAATGATATCATAGGTGGTTACAACAGAGATGTGGCTATCTCAGTGTTGAACCGTCTATTATATAATGGTTCTTTTATGATGCCGTTGGTAGCATCACATTGTCCTGTATGACTCGAGGTTATGGGGATGAACCCAAAGTGTTAGTTGGATCTGTGTGTTGTGTTTCATCCATTAATAAAATGTTTCGGTGTCTAAACAAAACCTTCACTCACTCCGGCAATCAATAAGCCTGTTACGTGCGTGCGTCCGTCCGCACACACGCACTCACGCACTATGATATTTCCATAGTTCGCTGGGTCTTCCTGCGGTGATTGTAATTTTCGCCGGGAATATATATATATATATATATATATATATATATATATTATACCGGATGTTGGTAAAAACGACAGGATTATCCTGGAATTCTGAGCTCTAGGGTCCTGAAAAGCCATCCCTATCTGTTCTGGAATGTTGATGGATATTATTATTATTATTATTATTATTATTATTATTATTATTATTAGACCAAGATGTTCAGGTGATGAGGATAACGCTGATAATGATCGCTTATCTCAGGTGATCATCCCATCATCTCAGATAATCTGATGATTGCTGGAGATGAGGTGAGGACACCTGGCATGCTGATGATGCTAGATACTAATATTTGTCAGATGCTAATTGGTTGTATGATGAAGATCATACAGACATCACACCTCCCCGCTGGAGCTGACAATAATATTGAGCTATACATCCGTACTGTCTCTATAGATGAATGGGATAAGGATTGAGACTCCCAGGTGTCGGGTCATGAAGGGGAGTTTTTAATCCAGACGGACAACTGATAAGGTTTCCTTAACGGAGTATAACATTTATTCTAAATATATATAGAATTAGTTCTCGTTGTGAAGCATTAAATTATAGACCGTATACGTTTTTTTAGTTTCAGACAATTATTATTATTATTATTTTTATTATTAAATTCATTCATGCCTTCATGACTTAAATGACACCCCTTTGGCGAAAGACTTCTAGCTTCTGGGCTCAAACACCTGGTGTGGACTATGTTTGAGGGGTGTTTCATCTTTCCTGGTAGCGTGGTTGGCCACAAATCTATAGCATCTGGGTTCAAACCCCGGTAGGGCTATGCCAGAAGGATGTTTCATATTTCCGTTCGCCGCTTTGGTGCACAAAAGTTCCCTCGGCCCATTGTGCACAAAAGTGGCCGTAAAACAGCAATATTCTTTCAGTCGAACTCCTTACCTTTTTGGGGGATTGCTTGACCTATTTACTCTACCGTAAAACAACAAAAATATTTACAGCTGATCCAGATAGTTGACCCGAGAATCGATCAGGCTGATTAAGTCCCCATGTCTCCTCAGCGGGATACCGACCGGGTTACCAAGAATCGGATCTTCCGAATTTTCTGTCAGCGCAGTGGCTAGAGAACCGCGCCGCAAAACTCCGGGTTGTGGTTTCGGATGCCACTCGTACCTGTGTTTGTCGAACACCTTTTATCCAGCTTAATGTAACTGATATCGAGGTAGAAACAAAATGTAAGTTTGTTAAGTTATTTCGGCTTGGTGCCATTCGAGTTTGCAATGTTCGAACCCCGTAAGAGGTCGAAACTTTTCCAGGGATTAATTTCTCGGCTCACTACATCGTGGGTGGCTGACCACATGAAATGGCGCTGCCGTCTCCACTGAATTATTTAAAATAAAGGGGGACGTTAAAAACCCCCTGAGGACGTAAAACATTCTGGCAGTGACAACCCTCAGGGTATTTCGGCTCCATCTTTCCGTACTGCTCCCCTGTGAGTGGTGGGGGAGGAGGTTTCTCAACCACTCCAACATAGAGACTGTGCTGATTAAGCGACAGCCTGGGGATTCTCCCCGAACAACAAAACCAACCAAGTTTTTTGTTTGTTTATTTTTGTTTGTTTGGTGGATGTCTTGAAGTTTGATATTGATTGCACTGAATCTTAATTGCACACGTTGGATGTGCTCTGCTGTGATGATTGGTGTCTATTACGGCCACTTTTGTGCACGAGGTAGGCTAAATGGGCCGAGCGACCTCCAAAGGTAATGAGACGAAGTGAAAGACGAAACAACCTTCAGATATGCCCACGCCGGGATTCGAACACGGGTGGTAGTGATCTGTGGTCCAACACGCTACCGCTAGACCACGGAGGCGCCCCGTGCTCTGCTGTGACAGTGTATTGTTTGTGTGCATCAATCTACATTTACCAACACGTCAGGAATAGCCCCCCCCTCTGTGTGTGTGTGTGTGTGTGTGTGCGTTTGAGAGTCGGTGAATCACTCGTTCACTCATTCACTCATCCCTCACTCACACACTCATATACAAATATGTCAGCTTCTTCACTGGGTGCTCATACCGCCTGAGTCCAGGTAACAAACACATGTGGCATCCAGATGTCACTGAAATGACTTTCTACTTGACTAACTCGTCATCGTGACGTGAACGTCGTCTTTACATACACCAGTTTAGATAATGTTAGGGAATGAAAAGGTGAGAAGTGTTGCCACTCTTCTGGTGCTCAATTGATAGTAGGCAAGAAGTCACAACCAGGCAAGTGTAGGCAAGCAGGTGGGCCAACATACGAGGTTAAATAGCCTTAAGTAAGCAAATAGTGACATATCATTTCCAGATGATGATGTCGAATCCTTCCCTTACTTATTCCTGTGGGATGTTTCATCCAGCAATACAAATTTACGTCTAATCATCTTGTTTTCCAAATGGGAAGCACCCACACAGCTGATGAGATAATCCGGGGAGACCGGCGGCACTCGAACACTCACTCAGACAGATAAACCCTCTTACCAGTCCCCCCCCACCCCACCCACAGCCCTCACCCCCGGATAGCAACCACTCGCTAATATCTATACACTGTGAAAACAATTACGAAGGAGAACAGTTACACAACAGCTTGTCTATAGGTTTACTCGATATGCCAACTACCGCATGGATCCGTACACAAAACGTGTAACCCGATAGACAATTAATGCCAATGAAGGCATTGTTCGATTCCCGGATCCTGTAAAAGGATCTCGGCTTTGAATGAATCCGATTCGTGTCACATTGGACGACTGATGATCATACATAACCTCATACCGACATTGTTGGATCTATTTTGTGTTATTCGGTGATATGTCTGTCATATTTTAGCCAGTTATCATATAAACTCCTCTGTCTTGAGGTTGGCGGCCGTTTGTTTTTGGTTATTTACGGTGAGTAAACTTACAGAAACTGTACCAAGTCTGACTTCGCTGTTTGAGGCGTTAATTCGTTTGTCTGACATAGAGCTGTAGTAATGTGTAAATGACTAGCGTGTTTATGTTTGTTTGTTTTGTTGTTCGGGGAGAATCCCCGGGCTGTCGCTGATTCGGCACAGCCTCTGTGTTGGAGTGGTTGAGAAACGCCCTCCCCCATCACTCACAGAGGAGCGGTACGGAAAGATGGAGCCGAAATACCATGAGGATGGTCACTGCCAGAATGTTTTACGTCCTCAGGGGGGTTTTAACGTCCCCCTCTATTTGGTTTGCGTTTATGTACCTATTTATTGATGGGTAGATTGATCGATTGATCCATTCAGTGATTCTTCGGTTGATTATTGGATGAATCGATGAATAATTAATTAATAAGTTAGTGGATTGATTGATTAATTGGTACATATAAAATGCTAGAATAATAAAAAGCTTGTGTCTGTGAAATGTTTCATCTGAAAATTGTCATAATCTCGTGTTTTTGTGGATTAGTTTCTCGGGTTATTTGTACTTTGCAAAGTACTCACTCACTCACTCACTCACTCACTCACTCACTCACTCACTCACTCACTCACTCACTCACTCACTCACTCACTCACTCACTCACTCACTCACTCACTCACTCACTCACTCACTCACTCACTCACTCACTCACTCACTCGCCATGAAAACTGGATAACACACACAGACAAAGTAGGATTTATTACAAAATAAATAACCGCAGACGTCCATTCGTATGTCTAATGCTGGCACCAGTTAAGTGTGGATCTACAATTTCGAAAATATTTGTATTTCGTTAGGAGGCAAAAAACAGCTGTCGCAGGGTCGACGGTGGCGCCCCTGGTGGACAACGCCAAGTACACTTAATCAAATTACAGTTTAGCTGAAGTATTAATTGATAACGAATAACGATATTTGTAAACATTGTCCTCGTCGATGTGCCTCTTATAGCATATGGTGGTACTTGTGTGTGTGTGTGTGCGCGCGTGTGTGAGCGCGCGCGTGTGTAATTTGATGGTTCATTCATTCAGCCAAACTTTTATTTAGACAATCATTCACCAAAAAAAAAGGTTTTGCTCGATCTAATATGCTCGTCTCATTATAGTCGGCGTGCTCTCTGCCGTAGAAATATCTGCCTAACTTAACACCAAGCTGGTATCCCGGTATCACGTCTGTGACACTCACTGTCTCATTAACGTTGACAAATTTATTTATCTATTAGCATACATCTAAAGGTGGTTTTTCCCTCGTTTCTAAGTACACCTACTCAACACGCTCCCTTGTAAAAGTGTGCGTGTGTTGTGTGTGTGTGTGTGTGTGTGTGTGTGTGTGTGTGTGTGTGTGTGTGTGTGTGTGTGTGTGTTAACAAACCGAGCCGTAAAACATATCGGATAGAATCAGCGGTTCTATGAAGTGCTCGTGTCCAATACACTTCAGTCTCTGTTTTATTCGATACAGAGTTTGAGGTGGAGTGCCTTTGAATGAACGAACTAAATATATGGCTTATGCTTGGTAATTAGTGTACCCTTTGAGGCTCATCTTTAAGGATATTCAGTAATTATTAACATGTAGAAGACTGGATAGTTTCCACAACTCGATAATTGAAATATATATATATATATATATATATATATATATATATATATATATTAATGTAGTTTACTTAACGTATTTCAGTATGCAGAAGAGGACATCGTTGTCATGGAAACGAATTATTCTTTATTGAAGGTAAGTCATAATAATAATATCGTTTTAGTTATGTTTACACTCATGTTTATAATACTATTTTTGATAATGCGTAGTAAAGAAAGGGTCGTGGAATTTATGTAAACTGATAAAAGAATTATCAGTTTGTTTAACTGAAGGAAAAGGTGAAGAGGCACTCACTCACTCACTCACTCACTCACCACATCACAACCACAACACATCACAACCCACTCACTCACCACTCAACACCACCCCCTCACCACCACACCTCACTCACTCACTCACTCACTCACTCACTCACTCACTCACTCACTCACTCACTCACTCACTCACTCACTCACTCACTCACTCACTCACTCACTCACTCACTCACTCACCACTCACACGGGTTGCTCCAATAGCGCAGTTGTTAGAATATTGCGCTGCAAACCTCAAGGTTGCCAGTTTGAATCCGGCTCATATCTGTGTTTGTGAGATGCTTACCGAAGCCAAATAAATCACTCACTAACTCATCTTTACAAGAAAAGTTGTACCTGGTTAATTTTATTAATAGAAATGATAACAATTAACTGCAATAAGTACAAATCTCAACTATTATCTGTAATTTAAGTCAGTTAGACACATAAAACATATATTATATTTCCAACTAAATGTCATTTAGCATTAAATTTAGTAAATGCAGACTTTTTTGTTAATTTTCTCTCATTAAGGAGGTTGGTTTTCTTTGAAGTTTTATTCGTTCATGTCTGCCGAATGTATGGAAACGAGGGAAGATGTTTTTACGTAGCTAGAGTTTTGTCTGTCCCGTGTATATACACTCCACGAAGAATGATGAATAGGGATCATGAACTACCCCTCCCCCGTCGTCAATCTTTGCCATCTCTCCCACCAAACCTATAGCTAAGGACAGACAACGCTTATAGTGGTGTATGGGGCGCCTCCGTGGTCTAACTTGTAGCGCGTTGGATCACAGATCACTACCACCCGTGTTCGAATCTCGGCGTGGGGATATCTGAAGGGTATTTCATCTTTGACTTCGCTTCGTGACATTTGGAGGTCGCTCGGCCCATTTAGCCTATCATGCGCACAAAAGTGGCCGTAAGACATCAATCAATTAATAGTGGTCTATAGTATCACATACGCTTTAATACAAGCACCCGTACTCTCTCCCTCTCTCACACACACGCACACACACAACAAACCCCCATATTTCAACCTTCCCCATCATTGGCCTTTAAGTATACCGCAGGTAAACGCATAAACGTTATTGCTGTCGCTTCCTCACACCACCATCATCATCTATAAGTATAGGGCTTTTTAAAGACTAAACACCGCACCAGGTTAATTGTCGGCCCAGTTAACTCTAATGTCGCCCTCGCACAAACAACGCCACCCCCCGCCCGCCCCAGAGTCGTCAACAAACGGCATCAAACACCTTCTGGTGTCATCTAACAAGCCGAGGACACACGGTCTACACTCGTCCGCTGAATGGCTAGCTGTCGTATTATGACTTATTGGCTGCCATCACGGAGTCGGTGCTGACATTTCATCTGTAAGAGGCGTTCAAATGGATTTTCTCGTCGAGAGCGCCGGCCATTTAGTCAGAAGGACGCCGTCAAGGACAAATGCCGCGGTAATGGCGCAACTGTTGACAGTCCGCGTGTTCTCCATTGCTCGAAGCCAGCTCTTTGATCCGCGCCTGCCACCAGAACGCCATTTCGCCTTGAAACCACTTCGTTTCAGACCGTTCCGATGAGTTAAGAGATATCACCCACGCGAAAAGTCTTAATTTCGGGTTTGGGGTCTGAATTTCGGATCTGGTTTTGAAAGGCTCACGTTTTCGCACAATGCGCCGCGAAGCTGGGGGTCGAGTTTCTTCGCCTACTAACAGCGCCACGGCGCGACTGTTTATTGGCCAAACTATTGATGGAATGCGCGTTGGTTTTCCGGCTAATTTCCATAACACGTTAGCAGATTTTTATCTTTATAATTATCGCCATTTACTTGTCGGTTTTGTGGTGTCTCATTTTTTTCTTCTTCTTTTGTCGTTTTTTTGGCGGTCACACGCTGTCTGTCAACTTTCGCACGCGCACGCGCGCACACGCACGCACACCAACACACACACACACACACACATCCTATCTCCACACAATAATATATATATAAGAGACGGGGGTTCATACTTGAGAATTATTAACGCTATCAGAACAAACATTCATTGCCTTTATATATCCAATTTTATGCTCAATAAAATAGTGGAACTAAGGATCACAGACATTTAACAACTCGTACTATTTTGTCAAAATATTATTATTACCAGAAGGCTTTCCCCGCAGTATCTCTAAACTGGCTGCGTAACACTGTCTAAACAACATCAGGCCGTTATTCGCTAATGTCTGTCACGTGACGTGTAATTCCGCCAGGAAATGTATCTGATATTTTTTAAGCCGAGATTGAACGAGACAGACGGCCATATATGTGTTTATTTAACTGTTTTAATTTTGCTTTATTGCCTGTCATTTGATTGGTAATTGGTGCCCGAATTAGACCAGGTCAACTGGAACAATGCTGTGTTTATTTTTTATAATAACACCAACACGTCGGAAATATATTTCTATTGTTGTGCTTAGGCCGAAATGACCTGTTGGCTGTACTCTTTATATGTCTATTGAATCAGTATTGTGGGTAATGTTAATAGCGGACTGCAGTCTGGAGAGCAAATATCCAGCTTGGCCACCAGCTACTCTAATTCGGCGATGTATGTATGTGTCTAGAACCATTTTGTCCACTAAAAAAAAATGTTTGGCTAAACAAAACACTCACTCACTCGCTCGCTCGCTCACTCGCTCACTCCACCCCATACTAACTCATTCGGTCACTCGTTCGTTGACTGACTGACTGACTGAATGATTCACTCACTCATTCACTTACTCACTCACTCACTCACTCATTCTATGATATATTGTATAACTTGTCCTACAGATACCCCACCGTACTGTCCCGACAAACACAGTTCCACTACAAACAATGCTTTTTTCAGCCACTCGTCAGCAACAATAATATTAGTTTGCTGATGAAACGCTTAAAATGTGTCGATTGTTATAGTCAACAACGTTCCATCCAGCGTGTGTCCTTGGTGTTTGTCCCACGAATGTTGTTCCCATCTGGTCACCAGACAGATGTCAATTGTGTCACGTGGACAATACGAGTTTTGTCTCCTAGAAACTCGGCGTTCGCATGCATTCTACGGATGTCACCCGGGTCGAAGCAATCAGGAGGCATTTAGCCCACAAATGAAGCCCATCGCGGCCGTTTCGCGTGACCTGGATGGCCGTTTCGTATTTCAAGAACAGCTTCCGTTGTCATTTCAATTGGTTTGAAATAATGGCCCCTGTGTTAAATGACGTCAGAGCTCGTAAACGAATACGTTAAACAATGAATGAACGAATCAACCAACCAACAAACGAACGAATGAATGATGTGATGGTTCATAATAACTGTTAGTCAGTACAAAAGACAATTTTAGATAAGAACAAGGTTATTATTGTGTTTTGCAATAAATAAACGGACATTTCTGTCGCTCATAGAGACGTGAATAGACTAAAGCTTTATTTGTGAAGTAGTTTTATAATATGGACTTGTTGTATGATTGTGATAAATCAAAGTAAATTGTGAAGTTTACGAAATGAATAAAAGTGACGTTGATTTTGTCTTAATGGGATGCTTTTAAATATCGGTTACTGGTTATTTATGCGGTATATTAGTACAGAATCTAAATGGAAATGTGGCCTTTTTATGGCCACTTTTATGCACATTTTGATGTAAATGGGCCGAGCAACGTCCAGAGCTAAGGAACACCACTCACACACAGCTCAGTCGAGGTTTTGAACTCAGGGGTTAGAAGTCTGTGGCGAGCCCCGCTAACAGATAGACCACGGAAACGCTTCGTGTGTGTGTGTGTGTGTTTATTTATATAATCAGGTAACAGTGTTTGTCCCCGGAAATGCCCACTGTGATTGTTTTCATGCATGAGAAGAACACTAAGCCAAAACAAAACAAAAAACCGTTTTTCTCTCTATTTGTTTCATGCATGCATCAATCACGAAAACCTTGTTTGCATGTTCTAGTTTTAGGAGGTGTTATCTGGTGACCTTCTGACCTGTTATCAATTCGTCCCTGTTATTATTTGTGTATCCGTATCTACTCGCTACCCGATGTTTGAAGCTCAGGTGAACATATACGAGTCTTCGGTACTAATACACACCCGTATCGGAGTTGGAATCTTAAGACTAGCCCTATAGCTACTACTACATACCGTGTGCTGGGTTCATTAAGAACAGTCACCTGTACTTAAATGTCCCGTTTGCTATTTAGTTGCTGGCCTTAAAGAATCCCTCCCTCCCTGTTTGTAAACTGATGTTTAAGATCTGATAACGAAATGCCGACCGGTTCTCGGCCAATGAACATGGTTGACGTTGGCGCGGACCCGTTTCTGACTGTGGGTAGCTGAGTACGGAGATGAAACAGGCGATCAGAGCGTGTCTTGTGTATATTTTGTTCACGTGTGCGTTATTCAGCTGCTGCATGCACCCCTACATCCACGTCTCGGCCTTTTTTGTGCACGACAGTTTGGGTCAACCTTTAAACCTTCATATCAGCTGGATCGCGCACCGTTGACGTCGAAATTTAGAGCTCCCGATCGCGTAGCCTACACGATGGCGCTGACTCACCGGAAATTGGTGTCTCATCGAAAACAGAGATTTGTCAGCCAAGACTCGCGTCGTGCCAACACTACACCCACCTCGCTGCTAGTAATTAACCATGAACATCGTTTGTTCGGGGTACATATCTACCCCCGTTGTTTGGCCTTTCTATGTCTAACTAATAGCAGAAAGGAAGGAAGAAAAATCCGAACATTCCACGATGATGACTCACCGTTCGGTAGTCGTCTCTTGTTGTAACGTTAGCTGTCGCGTGCCATCGGCCATTTCTCGGAAGCTATTGTCGTTTTCTAGGCCGACGCAAAAAGCCATCGCCTCCTTCACTGTGTCATAGACAACCGGTTACTCATCGCGACTAACGGGGAGGGGGGGGGTTATGTCTTCTTGGACGATGAGAGGAGTTCTCGGCGTCATTCAACGATCCTCTGTAGCACAGTTTGGGGAAACCAGAGGCGACTTAAAGGCCGCGAAAACAAAATTCCTGTGGCGACGGTCGATGAAATTCCCTCCGGAATCGGTTTAACAATTGAGTTTGGCAAATCGGCTTCGGCATCGACGACAACCAACCACCCAGGCCGCCCGTGACGTCATCGGCCGAATTAAACGTTTCTCGGTGTGCCGAACAATACGATAATAAAGGCGAGTCTTCGGCGGTAAACGACCGCCGTGTCCTTGACATAGGATTGTTCCTCAACCGCTTGTTCCGGCTACTTCTTTTCTTGGCAAGTCGAACTGGGAAGCTTTCGGCTCGGTTTCACCTTCGGCTTAGAAATAGACTACAAAGACTGTGCGGTGAAATCTTTCCGATCCGACGTCGGCTTATTCGAAGATCGTGAATATTTCATTAGACGACCGACCGACCATAACCGGCGGTCATTTCGCCGATAATTGGATTACATTACAGAAAGGCGAGCCGAAGAAAGTCTGCCGATATCTGTTTGGTTTGATAGGATTGGTCACGATCTATACCGCTGACGAGTCGGTGAATCATCAGTCATCATCCGCGTCATATCCATTTCGATCATCATAGTCGTGGTCGACGTCGTCATCTTGTGCGTATGCAAGACGGAACTTCGCCAGCTCGACACCTCGTCGTCCGGCCACCTCAATTAACATGGGCTATCCGAACATCAAAGGAGAAACGCTGAACAAGAAGATGCGCGTCCGAGAGAACGGCGAAGGAAAGCTGTCAAACTTTGAGGTAAATAGAGTTACTTGTGGTAGTCCCGAGTTCGGTTGCCATTTCCCGGCCGCCGCCCCCCCCCCTCCCCGCGATAACGTCGTTCAGCTTTGTTGCATCGTTGGGTCAAAACTTGGTTACGATTTGTTGTTATGTCACTATGTTGCTGCGTTGTATAAGATAGAGAGTCTAGGTCGGATTTGTTGCTACTTCGTGTCGGACATTTCGTTAATATTAGTTGCTAGTTTTGTTTCACGACGTAGTTTCGATGTATTGCTACCTTACAGATCGGAACACGGTCACGGTTGGTTAGATATTTGGTTGTAAGGTAATTCACGTTCATTCTTCATTCTTTAAATGCCGAACGTTTAAACCAGCGCCATTGTTCGTTCGGCTGCTTCTGGTGTGTATTACTTCCGTTTGGTAAAGATTTGGTTTTGCCTTTTGGCGTTTTCAAAGGGTAGACACTTCATTCTTTCGTTCCGGCATTTGTGGTTAATATTTTTATTGAATTGTTTTTGTGTGAGTGTAAACCACAAGCTTGTCATAAGGTATGGGAATTTTTTTAACATATACAACAGCTACATGATGTTGTCATTCAGTAAATAAACAACACGAAAGTATATTTCACCAGAGGGATATATGCTTTAGAATTAGATCTATATTAAAACAATTCTTTGGTAGCTAATACCTTTTTTTTAATGAACCTAATAACAATGATGTTTATTAGCATGATTAGTCACTCTGTCACTTATATCTGCAAGTTTTTGTGGATAGAAGTGTCGTAATAAGTTCGTGTTTACACGGTACATTCGAGCGGACCACCATCTGGCTAATTAATTGTACACATGAATACATACGCATGCTTGGTTTTGGCGCATAGAAAGTGGTGACGGCATACACATAACCCGACTAAACTACACCAAAACGTACACATTTCGATGACGTCAGAACGTAACTCTGTCCGCGGAACTTGCCGAACGAAAACGAACAGAACCGAATATTCAGTAAATATATAGTTCTAATAAGCTTAATATGGGAAATGATTGGACTGTAATTTTATCTACAACTTTAATAAGGAAATGCATATTTTGGAGTAGGATGAAAATAGACAAAGAATCGCTTTAAGGATAGCATATTATAGAAATCGAGACGAAATTTTGTCATAATCCCCACGCCGATATTCGAACACGGGTGGTAGTGATCTGTGACCCCACGCTATGGCAATTAGACCATGTAGGCGCCCTGTTCCGGGTGTTGATGTTGTTGTCACATTGAAAATATTTATCGTTTTTTTTGTGGTCTGCGTCATGAAAAGCTGTGCTGTGGCCCTGTTTTCGTTTTATCGGTAGTTGTTATCCTTATAATGACTTGCTATATATAACATTCTTTGATTGGTTCGTCAACGAGACCTAACAGACATTACACCACAACCAGCTATCCTGGAACAGGCAAACAAATGTCAATGAGTGCGTTTAGTCCGCATCCTGAAGCAGTAAATTTATGGTTTCAAGAAATGGAAGCACCATCTTTACAAAGGCCGACACTCCCTCCACGCAACCCCCCCCCCACACACCCCCACACCCAGCCGTATCAACGCAATAAAACGCGATCCTGGATCCCTAAGGTGATCCAGTACAGAAAATTAGCGGTGAACGTTGCGCGTAGGATTTGGGCCTTTACTTAATACCGCGCGAAACAGACCAAATGGTACCACTTAATACCATTATATCTATATTATGGGCTATTTACATTTATTTTATTGGCTCAGATGTCAAGTGGCAGAATGTATCCATTAGAAGAGAGAGAGAGACCATACGCCACTCATTATGTCCTGACAAGGTCAAAATTTATAGTTCTAGTGAGTATTCTTGTTTTGGGTAAATATTGTTTATTGGCAGCGAACTAGTCGCGACTATAAGAGTGCTTACGAGTGAATGTTGTGGATTTCCCGGGGGGGGAGGGGGGGGTTTATTAACTGGTGCCGTACTTAATTTAAATCAAAGTTCGGTGTAAAGGAACCCCCCCCCCCCGATTGTTCTTGTAGCCGATACGCGGTCATTTTTGACGCGTCGATGGCCTTCGCGTGCGTAATGGCGAATGGTGTTTAGCTCAGTAATACAGTGGTTGATTAGAAACTGCGGGGTTTGTTCGGTTCCAGGTATGTTGCCCACTTCCTTGGCTCTCTTGATGAATAATCTCGCTTATTTGATCGGGTTCACCACCCTTCTAATCTAAACTGAAAATAGTACGATCTCGTTCGTTATATAGATAAGTGGCAAGTCTGACTTAGACACAGTGCTATAAAAATTAGCTAGTTGTTCTCTCTCTCTCTCTCTCTCTCACACACACACACACACACACACACAATGAAACAGTTGCGATGCTGGACGTGTATATTTTATTAAAATAACATGTTTATATATACTCAAAACGTAGATATCCTTTTTTGGTTCAATCTCAAATTCCTCATAGCAGTTGAGTGAACCATCAGAGGAGTACCTGGACGTGTGAAACCAACAGAATCCAAAATCAATATCAGAAGTTTGGACTGAGATCGATGTCAGTATGATCTCAGTACACCCCGCCTGGTGTCGATGGTTCTGTTGGATTGTACGGGTCCATAAAAATGACAAACAGATAATGAAGTCTTTAGCCTTAACCAATGCGTAAAGTACTTAGAGCAGTGGTAATGGTTTCCAACTCCATATTCTGAACATACAGAGGCTATAAATAGTCAGACCAGACAGGACCAGCATCCCCATAGACCGTATCTGGGTGGGGGGGTTTGTGTAGCTGAAAAAGGTTTTTCACCCCCAAACTGGTTTTTTGGTGTGTGTCGTCGGGTTGCGGTGTTAGTTTCCGTGTTTCTTGGCCATTGTGTAAAGATTGGCTGCTTTGAACTTCCTTCGGGCGACACGACGAAAGCGACCGGGTCTGTTTCGTTGGTTCTGTAGACGTTGTAGGAGAAGACATGCACAGGACTGATACATCCAACTAGACGGTAGTTGTGAAGATTGAAATGACCTAGATGGCGTTTTTGAAACGTCCCCCAGGCAGACATCACCGGGATTCGATCTTGTTTGTAGTCAGTAGGTCTGCATAGAGTATACGCTAGCAATTGCGCTTCGACAGCGTCCGCTTATGTATGTTTATATGTGTGTGTGTGTTTGTTTCGGCAGCGGAATAAGGCACTGGCACTTGGAAGTTCTAATCGTGAATTCTGCGGCGCCTCCGTGGTCTAATTGGTAGCGCGTTGGACCACAGATTACAACCACCTGAGTTCGAATCTTGGCCTGGCCATATCTGAAGGGTGTTTCATTTTTGACTTCGCTTCATTACCTTTTGAGGTCGCTCGGTCCATTTAGCCTACCACGTGAACAAAAGTGGCCGTAAAAACATCAATCATCATCATCTAATCGGGAATTGAAATTCTGGACGGTTTATCAGGGTACTGAGACTTTTCATGCTGAAACATGTGTAATGTCTCACCAGTCCTTAAGTTGTCATGCGGCAAAACTCTAAATAGCGATTCACCTACAGTCGTGGTGTCTGGGAGTAACACACCCTAGTCAGATCAGGGCAGTTGTGAAGGCGTTTATGTTAACCCTCTAAGCAGCCCCATTTATAGCTATTTTTTCTAATTCTATCTTTCTTCAAAGCAGCATTTTACGCACTTTATCTACTTTATAATGCTATGCTCTTCATAGATTAGGTTTTGCAACAGCCAGCTGTCACGAAGCGACTTTTATTAAAACCGATAGCTTAATTGCCAGTAGAAAATTGACCTTTGTGGCAAATTAGGTCAATATAGCATCACAGCCTCAACTCTGTTAAAATTATAGATTAACATTTTCAAATCGACCTTAATGTCTGCTATACAAGCTATATAGGTAGTTACAATAAAGGATGTTAATGTTATTAACACCAAGCAAACCAAAGCTACCGTTCAATGCCATATTTAGACTGGACATATCTGGACTTATAGGAACGATGATTCTGTTCCAGAACCTCCATAGGAATTCCAGTCGTTTTAACAATCATCCGGTACCATATATTTAGTCCAGGAGAAGATTACAATCTCCGCAGGAAGATTCAATGAACCATGGAAATAATACGAGAGAGAGAGAGAGAGAGAGAGAGGGTGTGGTGTGTGTGTGTGTGTGTGATGTGTGTGCTTGTGTAATGATGATGATGATTCTGTATGTATTCGTATGTGTATGTTTCACAGATTTATCGTAAAGTAAATTATGGATTTAACTATTAATAGTTTTGTTTAATATATATATATATATATATATATATATATATATATATATATATATATATAACAAACAAACAATTGCTGCACACATTCTAAGTTAATTAGCGGTTTTCTTAAATTGTGCCAAAACACCAGTTACGGCGTCCCTGGATACCTGACGTCGTGCTAGATTACATTATACGTGAAGCTTCTTGTTATTATCTGATATACTCCATCAAATCATAGCCTAGCGGCCATATGCCCCATATGTGACCAGCACCGAGGATGAACAATACAACTGAACTCTATCATATCAATATATGTGTGTCTCTCTCTCTGTCTCTCTCTCTCTCTCTCTCTCTCTATGTCTCTGTGTGTGTATGTATGTGAAATCCCGTATAGTTTTTGATTGATTTGATACAAATCTCCAGGCATTATTTCGAATTCCAGTGTTACCTGGCTGTGTCTTTGGGATTTTTTCATACGATCATTTCATATCGCACCTCACCGATATATGTCTCGGGTGTGGCCATCATTAAACAAAACAGACATTTATTCACCCCATCATCAATAATTCACAATCACCAAATATTGAGGATGTTTAAAAAAAGATTTAGCTACTAATTTTAGCAAGAATCTAACTAGTGTTTTGTAAACATCGAGTTTTATTAGTAGCTATATTGACAGTGATAACGAAGGGGTTCATAATTAACAATGATATATGTGATTATTTTATGGTCGTTTTAAGCTGCATAACTTTTCTAATAAGCTCATGAAATCAAATGTGCACAAACAAATAGAAATTAATTTCGGTGAAACGTACACGGTCACAGAAGTCACTGTCTGTCTCTTTAATTATTTCAACAACAACAAAATGAAATAGTTAAAAATATACGGGGAAAGAGAAAAAATGTCATTATAATGACGGATAAAGGGTTTGTTTTGGATCTGAGTGAAAGTTATTATCGTATACTTTTTACTTGACCTTAATCTTAGACATGCATAAAGATTCTTTGTATTAGAATTACGTATATTGACGTGCTTTTAATAGTTGCACACTTTTAATGAAAATGCTTGGCATATAAGAAACACACTGCTCAGGTATGGCAGGCCGTGAAAACAAAATACATTACCAAGGGAAATATATATCAGAACGTTCCAGATCTTGTTTCCTGTATATGGTGTTGGGGGTTCAACACGGTCTACCATAGTAGACACTGCGTTGTGGTACAAGCAAGATGGTCACAATATAGACGGCTAGTTATAATAAATTTTTGTTTTATGATTGTTTAGCGTTTTCTTGTTACCAGAATCAGTTTGTTACCGCTCTTTGATATCATTCGCCATAGACAAAGTGTATTTTATATTTCTCTCTCCTTTAAGTAAAAATATCGATTCGTTTTCTCCTTTTTACGATGCTTTGAAGTTTGATGCGTCGTAGTCCGTTTGCTAATGTCATGAATATATTCGTTTGTGGTTTGTTCTCTGCGTGAAAGTACATTTACGGGACCGATGAACCCCATATGCGACAGCAGTAGGTATCAGCCGCCGGCTGACTCGGCATCGGACAGACGACATAAATTGTTGTAGATCTATGCGTTGTGTTTTGCTTGTGACCGTAGGCCAGGCCATCATTCACTTAGTTACTAAGTTAGGGTCGACCGGTCATTTTGAAAGTTGCGCATTTCGCTTCGGTTCCGTTACAGCTGCTGTCACAATCTGTCAATTGCCGTACGAAGTCGGTGCAGCGGAAATAAAATAATAGACAATCTGATCCGAAGTGCGAGCCGTTAACTTTAATTAGTTTATGAAAAGATACTAACGCAGTCACGATAATAGTTATGATTGAACGCGTTCTCGATCACGTGAACACAACCACGTGGTACCGTTTGATTTTTGCGTTGGTTAAATGTCGAGTTTAATTTGGTTGAAAACTTGTTTAGTAGTCAAGTTTATAATGTAGCTTTGATTACAGGTGTAATATATATATCGCCTTTACTGTTCTCATGCCTAAACGTTCATATTTACATTTCTTCAGCAGGTCAGCGCGACTTAATTCCTTTGATAGCAGTAGAAATGCGCGTAAACAGTAATACAGACGCACACAAACACTGTACTATACTCCATAGGTAGTATAGTCTATCTATACATCAAGCCTTAGCTTACGCAAAACTCATTCTTCTTGCGCCGCGTTTACATTTCAGTTTTTTTTAAATATAAACATACCAGTACGCCTCTTCATTTTTCAACTGATGTTACATCTTATTTAAATACAATTGAATACAAAAAGATGAATCTTGTAGACTTGTATAGTGCCCTGCGAGCTATTCTCTGAAACCGCCGACAGAGAGAGGTGCTGGTGTAAATTAAAACAACTCTTACTATTTCACCGTATTGTGAGAGGTAATTTATTAACGGTATCTGAGTGTTTAGATTTGTGGGAGCTGTTATTTTTCATGGGAACAATATAGTCCATGCGTATCCCCACTTGATAAGATTCTTTTAAAAACATACGCTCTTTTTCTGTTTCAGGAATTGTCCGAAGACAAACAGATATGCATGGAGACACTGATGAATATCACAGAGATAGAAGAATATTATCAGGTATTTAAATAATAATGTTCTTTATATGTGACTGTAGTTAGTTGTGTTATCAACTTAGTATATATATATATATATATATATATATCGAAGTGTTACATAGCAGGATATAGTTGTGTTCTGTCGAAGAATGTACCTTTCTTAACAGTGTCATGAAGTTTAACACTAACAGTGTATATTCAATATTGGTCAGATTATCTATTATTCTTAGCTACGAATGTGTATATTAAACAATTACCAGCTTCATGGTTATAATTGATTGTCATGTCCAGTCATTTGATACTGCAGTGAGAGGATATTTTTTTAAACTTTATTCAGTGTGTCTGCCGTCAGAAAACATATTAGCATCACCTGGTCTGGACCAACAGATTGCCAGTGTCCAATGCTAATGGGGCGATGGGGGCCACTTGGCACTGTCCTATGAGATAGAGCATTTCAGTTCATTCACAACAAACACTTCAAGCTCAGTGTTGTTGAGCTTTTGACCCAGTGTCACAGCTTGTATGTTGGAAAAATTGTATGGAGGAAACAAACAAAAAAAAAATCCCTCAAAACGACACATTCAAGACCTTGAAAATATGTCTATTTAAATGGTTCATCTTTAGTTTCTTATCTGCACCTATGATTTCTATGCTTTTGATATTCTTAAATGTCCGTGCTGTCTCTTGAATCTGCTAACTCCTGCCTGAGCATTTATTTACCTGATGAATTTTAACTTCAGCGTGATATAACATCACTAAGCTGATATTAAAAGATTGAAAAACAATACATGAAACACTTCATGTAGATAAAAAAGATTTATATCATAAGCCGATGTCTATCAGTAATTATCAGTAATTGATACAAAGGTTTATGTATATGATAAAATCAAACAAAACTCTACATAGCAACAACAGGGTGTATTTGTGTGAGTTTGAGATTTTGTTTTAAGCGATTTTATCTCTTTGTGATGTGATAATAAAAGTTAACTAAAGCGAGCCGCTGAAGATACTCCGCAGCGTGTAGCCATCCATGAAAAGTGGTTTGCATTAAATATTAGTTCCCGATAAGAAAATACTGGACGTCTTTGTTATGGATACCTTAAGATAGTTCTTGACATTCGAATGTGGATAAATGTTTTTACAGCTTCAGTTATACTGGGTTATTGTGGTGCTTTCTTTTTATTTAGATATTTACCTATAAATACTTTCACTCTGTGTTAATAATTTGATAGAAATCTCTCTGGTTACTTCCCAGCGAAGTGTTCTGAAGGCATCTGTATTTCGTGAAGCTGCATCTCTTAAGTGCAACCTCAACAAGTAGAGTTTTTGTTAATATTTACTTGGAGTGAAGCAATTTTATGTCAGTTTAAAGTGACATTTAATTTGATTATATTGGTTGTTATTTGGCTTTCGCATGTTGTTGTTTTTTTGTCTCCATATTTCACTCTTTCTAGTGTAACTGTAGTCCATTGTAGTCCAAAATCTGTGGGATGTTTCATCCACTAATAAAAATATTTTACCCAATTATCTAATTTACATATATGAAAGAGCCATTTGTGGCCCTGATGAGTGCAGTGTGAAGGCTCAACAAAGCCATCATTAAGTCATTCTTGAATGACTATGAAACTCCCTGACTGACTGACTGACTGATTAATAAATTCACTCACTCACTCCACACCACTCACTCAATCATAGAAACAGAATGATTGAACTGTGAGGTGTGTCTCTCTGTTGTGTGTGTGTGTCTGTCTGTCTGTCTGTCTGTTTCTGTGTGAGTGTGAGTGTGTGTGTGTAGTGTGAGAGAGAGAGAGAGAGAATGAGCCCTTGAGAGGGACGAAGGGAGATGGTGTGTGGTATGTGTGTGTGTGTGGGCGATAGCTAATTCAGCTGAAGAATTTACATTTATACCGTGATTTATGCACTGAAATATAACTGAAGTCAAATTACCTATAAAATGGCGTCTAATGCCTAAGTACAGCCACAGTCCTAACTTTGATCAATGTTATTATATAGACTGACTATAGCTGCTGTCCTTGAGTGTAGCGTGGACGTGGTCAGTAGGAAGACCAAGTTGTGTAGAATATATCCGATTCTAGATTCTCTAGAATCTGAATGAACCTTCATCCAGTAACCACTGCTCATCGGAGCCTTCTGAATTAGCCGCCATTTAACACTTTCTAAGCCGTTCAGAGCCTCTCCCTGTAATCATAACACCAAAGAATAATAACTAATGAATGACCTATACCTGACAGGTGATGGGTTTTTGAACAGAATCAGCTGGCTGGGGTAATTCGTTATCACATTTCAGAAGTGTTTCTCAAGTTTCTAGTGAGGTGTACTGAGGACAGTGGGTGTCTCCGCTTTAGCTGTTATTAGTGTTATATTTTTGGCCTTCGTCAACTACCCGGTGGGCTTCAAATACCCACCGAGTTCACTCCATCGAAATGCACATTTATACACCCGTCTTTCTCTACATTCAGTGCATCGAATGTTTTTTACTTCGATGTAAGTAGGTACCGATGTGAGATCAAATTCTATAATAGATATTTCACTCCCCCATAGGATATACACCCCGCGCTAAAAATTAGACGCTGGGCTTTTGCGTTGATGTATCATTTCTTAATATATTATAGCACTGTCCAAGTAATTATTTATGTCAGTAATAGCATACATAAACCTCTAAATGTCCAGTATTTGCTAATGTATTTATAAAGAAATAGAATGAGGAGACTGATTTCTTTGTTAATTATGTGGATCCAAGATGGTTCCAGAAACTTAACAAACAGGCTGTTAATGAACTTTTATTTATTTTAGGTATAACAAATTGCACTAAAAATCATTTATGCATGATTTGTGTAACTAAATTAAATCATTATACACATCATTTATGTAACTACAGAGCAATGTCTGGAGAGCAAACTGCACTAGTTCATGCTATTGCTACTTCATATTGTGTGATGGGCAAACTATGGTTGTTTTAATGGTATAGGTAATGAATGTGATAGTCAGTAGTATCAGCCTTAGCCATAGTATCACTTATAGCAATAGTAGCATTTATTGACACAGGTCGGGGGGGGGGGATTTTTGTATAAGGATGAATATTCTATAATAGAATATTTATCCCAGGGTGAAATTTCTGTATATTAGAAGTTAAGGACATACACACCCGTGCATATATATATATATATATATATATATATATAAAGAAATATGAACGATTTAATTTAATAAATTGATTGCAATTACTTGCAGTTTTATCTTCCATGCCCTGGGATGGATAATCATCTTAAAAGGGAAACTGTAAATTCTGACACAGATAGAACAAATTAGGTAATTAGTTGCCTGAGACATGCTTTTTGACCTGGTTTTGGTACATTAGCGTTCAGCAGATTGGACGCTTCCCGGAGGGCGTTCCACTACTACATTGACCAGAGTACTGCACTGGACTGGAAACCTCCGGCTATGAGTTCAAATCCTTGTGATACCTGTGTTTGTGAGATGTTTCGTTAGGTAGCCACCCTTCTGCTATATTTCCCAGACCAACTAAAGTATTCACTTTACTTGCTAGATTTCAGGATCACGTTACAGAGTGACTTGTGAGTGACTTATGAGATTGAGTGTATCAGCGGGAAGGCTCCTATTCTGGATTCAGTCCCCAAAATGTATAATTATGGTTTGATATTTTTTACGCCAGTCGGTTTTTACACACCGCTGGTGTGCATTCTGTGTGTGTTTACGCGCACTCGTGTGTGTGCGTGTGCATGTGTAATTACACACGCACACATACGCGCGCGCAAACACACACACAGACGTCTGTTTGATCTCCCCCCGCCCTACACACACACACACACACACACACACACACACACACACACAAGCAGCCGTATTATTGAAAAGGTCCCATTCTAAGATTCATCATGGTTATCTAAGAATTTCAGTTCTTGTTTAATTGTAACATTATTATTGTTTGAAATAGAAGTGATATCACAGTGTCAGGTTACACGTAGTCAGACTGGAATGTTTAAGTTTTCTGTGTGAGCCACTGAGGTGTGTGTGTGTGTGTGTGTGTGTATATTTATTTTAGTGATAGATTTTTGGTCTGAAATTTGATTTCGTTATGATTTTTAATACTGCCTGGCCACATTTTTGGACACTTTTCACTAACAGTTGCCTTATCTAAGAGTTATTGGTAAAGGTTTTTGTGATTTGGCACGTGTGAGCAGATTAGCGAACGTCAGCCAAATGAATGTTGTGTCTATTGTAGAAAACGTTCACAAAATGAACACTAAGTCCAGATTATCAAAACTTCAACAATATGGCCGAGCACATTATCATCTGAGGTCATTTGCTTTTATCATTAATACTGATATCTGCTGAGTGATGACAATGTGTGTGTGTGTGTGCTGTACAGTATCTCTGTCTGTCACTGTGTGTGTGTGTGTGTGTGTGTGTTAGCAGTGTGGGCTCAGACACTGGCGCCGAGAATCACGAATTTAACATATTGGTGATACATCAGGGGACTGTGTATCCAGCTTTCCGTCCACAGAAAAACTTTAACATCCAGCTCTGGTATAATCACTTACTGGCCAACTGGAGTCAAACTCTTTGTCATTGGTTAATGTACCCGAGCGCATTACCTACTACATCGATTGTAAGGATTCTAAGCCTAGTAACACGGCGACATATTAGTGACCATGGTTGTGTTGATATGTTTTAAGTTCACAGTCGAATGAAGTGAACTGAGTTCACAGCCTGTAACATCGCAGATCTTATACAAAGGGCACCAAGCCGTTTTGAGAAAAGGCTTCGTCATCCCCAGAAACAGTCCACCGACTGGACGCAGCAGCCGCTCGATTACACCTTAATTTATAATCATCATCTTCTACCCCAGGTTTTAGGATCTGACATTGCATAAATCAGGCACACTGGTCTGGGTTGAGGACGTTATAATGGTAACAGCGGGTTGTCGTAAAATAACACAAATGGCTGGACGTCACATCTCATTACAGAAAGGTCTTTGTACGTTAATTGGTCGGCAATAAAACAGTACATTAATGAGTCCTCTGGCTGTATGAGGTGGGAGGGTGGTGGAAGGGCATGGTATAGAGGAGGACTGTTTTATAGTTGTGTTGAATACAATTTGTAGGGCTGTCTGTACACTGGGGTTTCAGAGACAGAGAGTGGGGGGGGGGAGTTGGTTTTTGTGTGTAGTTTTCACACAGTTGGTGGTGATGACTTTTTAACTTGGGGTTTGTAGGCTAGTTTATCCTTATTTTACGTTGATGGTGGTGAGGTGCAGTTTCGTAAGATGAGTTAGCACCTCGTTAACCTGACCCTGTGATAACTGATTGAGGAGTTTTAATGTGCAGCTGCTTTTCCAGTGGTGTTTATTTGTTGTGGTGTGGATGTTGTTGTTTAATAATAGTAATATGAATTGAATAAAACACAATTAAAAGTAGAGTGAATTATTGCAATGCTTCGTCTCTGTATGGTATGATAACACCTAGGATGTATGGTAGAGTGGCTGTTATCTACAGAAATGAAATAATTGACTGATGAAAAGTTTCAGACAAAATAATGAGATTCAATCTGATGACCCAATGGGCTGCAGTGTAATGTGCTACCAACAATACCATGGAAGCATCCTACTTTTACTATTTTGGGTGCCTCCATGGTCTAACTGGTAGCGTGGTTAGCCACATGTCTATAGCACCTGGGTTCAAACATTGGATGGGCAATGTCAGGAGGGTGTTTCATCTTTCATTCGCACTAATGTAAGCCATTCAAATTCACTGTACAATAAAACCCCAAATATGGGGTCGGCCGGCGTATGATTTATTTAGAAATTATATATCCAGATAAGTGACCTGGAACAGAGGACGTTTATGAACTATTTAAGAGGCAATTAATGCCTTTCTAATTATCATACAGTTATCCGTATTACCTGAAGTTAGATTCACAGTTAGATCCACGTGGGTTCATTGACATATTAATGGATTTTATTGTTCCAGTGACAGAGTATGTTCAGGTTGCTTGATTTATGTTTTCCACTCATGATTAATGTTCACATAAAGGCTAAATGTGGTGTTCTGAGTGCTAAATAAGACGGCTGTATTTATTGATCCTAGTTTGTGATATTCTAGTGGAGTATCTCAATCAGTCATAGTTTATGGATATCATACGACATACTGTTTTCTTCATTTTAGGGTCTGGGAAAATATGGGAAAGGACTGTGACAAAATGTGGCTGCAGAAAAAAAAAAATCAGTCCAATTGGAAAATAATTTTTACACTGGGATAAAAAATGGATAATAATCATCATCTCTTGAGCATGTCCTACCAAGACATATTTATCTTTCATTCATCTGTTTTTCCTTTCTACAAAGCATTTCTATTGTGAATGGTTTGGAGGATGATACATCCTCCCCCATCATCATCATCATCAGTTGTTAAAATGGGCGTTTGTTTGTCATAACGTTTCAGTAAAGATAGTATATGTTCTGGATTCGTCAATCGGTTGAGTGCTTCATTTGGGGCTTTTTGAAATGTTCTTGCCTATCCATGTGTTTGCATGATTCTGGATGGTTTCAGTGTGCGCCCGTGTGTCTCTTATGTGTCCTCTGGTTGTGGTTTTTGGTTCTCTGTGAGTATTATTGTCTTTATATACATGGATCTACCGCTACACACTCAATAACATTTATTATCTGAATTTGAAGTTTGTATCTCCCTTTTGTTGGTTGTTATCGTAACATCTCGACAGTGATTCTGTCAATTTTACTCTACTCTACTATAACTCACAAATCCTTCAATATTACTCATGAGTACAGTATTTTAATTTCTAGATATTCTAGTTGTTGTTCTGCCTAAAACCGACTTGTTTTTCAGCACAGCATCCTTGTGTGGAACTCCACTAGCCCAGTGGCTAGAGCACTGCATGGCAAACCTCCAGGTTGTGTGTTCGAATATCTGTCCTACTGCCTGTGTTTGCAGGATTTGTTTCCCTGTGGAGAGTGCCCTCGGCCAACTGTCCCACGTGTGACCACCACTGAGGATAATTAACTCTCATCTCAACCCAACAAGCAGTCTCTTCAAGTGTTGTTATGCTTATACTTCAGTTCTGGGAAGAGAATATTTCCTATACTCAATAACCATTGACATGTCTTACATTTGATGATACTCAACAGTATTGTTGTCTTGTTGTGTTTTCTTCTCCAATATTAAACTGTATTTCTGTTTTTCTCTTTGTTTTATATATATATATAACTGACAGCATTCATTGGCACGGATGATGATTATAGATGTTGAGGTGATTTGCTCTTTATTCAGCTTCGTCTCTAACGTTATGGTTTCCGGTCATTTGCGCACGCAATTGATGCCAAATGCTTAATTCATTAGACCGCTTTCACCGATCATACCCCTGGAACCATTTCTTTTTGGTGCTACTCTGCTGAGTAATGGATAAATACATTTTTTCATTTTCATTTCTTGTATCTATTGCCAGCTTTCAGCATATGCTAATCGTGATTGCCATCAATTGCCATTTCTTGTTAGTAATGGTGTAGGTGAGCTGCTTGTATGTTTAGCTTTTTACCCATGTTTTGTCTACCAGATATTATTATTATTACTATTGGTCACCGTTCAGTGAACTAAACCAAAGAAATAAACTGCTTCTTTATTGACAATGACTAAATAATTAAGGATAGGAAGGATTTCTTTTTTGGGGGGCAAGGTTAATTCTTTACACTGACATTTTGATAAAGATCCTTAATTGTTGCTTATTATCCACTTAATTGTACATAAAGATGGAAAACTGTTCACATAGTTAATGCTTATCTATTTATATGTATTTACCTATCTGTCTGTCTATCTATCTATCTATAATGAAATGTTTATGTAAGTTGTTTTTTGTTTTGATTATGTGAATACACATGCACACACACACACACATGCAGTGTGATTTGTTTGTGTTCTCTGTAATAAGTCTAAAATTAACCATTGAAAGCATGTGAAATTAATTTAATTTAACACTGACTTATTTCAGCACAGTACATCAGTTAGAGTCCAAATAACCAGAATTAAACATTTCGCTTCTCCACTTTCAGACTGTGTCAGCAGAGATTGACAGCCGAGCACTAGCCCTCTGTGCTGCCCCCTGTCAGCAAGATGACAAACCACCAACCAAAGGTGGAAGAAGCAAACTAAGCAGACATTATAATGTAAGCGCGCATAAGTGACAGTTACAACAGGAAGAAGTCTAATTATGTGGTTCACCTGACTCCCTGAAAATCTTTAAAAGATCACTTGAGTTTAGACAGTTCTTTTAAATGTGCACTGAACCAGAAATTGCTTTATTGTTGACAGCTAGTCAAGCCAGCACATAGATAACTCTTTTGAAGTTACTGTGGTATGAGTTTTCCTGACGGTTCTGGGTTATTTTCCAATTAAGTTTATTGCAAGATAAATATGCTACTTCAGTGAAGTAATTTTTACATCTTTCTTTATTTCGTTCGGAAGGTTTTTAAATTAGTAATGGTTGGGTCGGAGCTCTTATTTGTATACGACATAATTATGTTTCTTGTGCGAAAGTACATGTAATTTGAAAAGTTTGCCATGGTTTGAGAATTAACTCTTGTGACCGAGCCGAATCTTCAAAATAGCTGCCGTCCTAGCTGTAGAGCTGCTTCATTAGTTGGGAGATGGCCATCAAAGTCATTAAACTAACTGTAGGCTTATGACCCAGTTGACGTTATTATTCTGTTCAGTCAAACTGTGATGAGGTATGCATTGCTGCCAAGAAACATTGTAGTTGTACTGCTAATGAGTGCATAAATCAGATGTGGCACAACAGTGCCTTACAACTTCACAAAATGATTAAATGTTAATGGGTCATGGTCAATCCATAATTATCATAATTTTGACAAGCGTACAAATTGTGAGCTGGTAGGAGTGGGGATGATGTGACTGTTTGCTTTTTAATAATAAAACAATTATTAAAACATTAAGTTCTCATTAATCACTTGTTCACTTGTCTTCATAGTATGGGATGAGTAAAGATCTTCGTAATGGCTACTGTTGCCATCTGTCAAGAACTAATAGTATTTGACAGATGGTCTTCGTTGTTTTTTTTAAAGCAAAACAACCTTGAGACATCTCATTTTCCACATCGTATCTTTGTAAAAAAAATTAATAATTATGACTGGCTCCCAAAATTATCTTTTTTACATTTTTCTCAAAACACAATAACATTTCATTCAGGATATAGTCACATGTTTTCAATAAAATGAAAAAAAAGGAGAGAAACTGTCATCAATAAAAAGATAAGAATTAATATACTAAACGCATGCACACAGACTCATGCAAGCACACACACACAAAATACAGATTCTTGAAAACCAGGAAAACTCACATTCCTGTTACTAAATTTTGGAAAGCTTATCATCCTTACATCACATGCTTGTATTCTTCAGTTCCTCTTTTATAAGATTAATTACAATTTCTATTTCATTTAATATCAGTATTGAAAATATTTATAACAGGAATATTTAATTCTCAGAAATATTTTATGCCATATTTTAATTTGAATCGCATAACATCAAAATGCATCTGAAAAATCTACTGTTACATCTCTGTTAATATGTTTGCATCGCATTTCAGATGTTCCTTGCATTACCCATCATTAGTCATATGTGTGGACTCGTGAGCTTGTGTGGTTAGTTCAGTGTCACTCATTCATGCCTTATAGCTATAACTGATTATGTGTGTTGTTTCAGACCTGTGTATATGCTGTTCGCAGTGCATGGGATTGGCTGATCCAGGAGGCCAAGTGCCAAGATGTTCATCTCCGTAATGCTGCACAGTATCATCAGGTGTGCTAAGTATAAACTGTAAAATGGTAATTCAACGATTTAACACGAAACCCCGACATTGTTTTTACTAGTTATACAGGTGGAGTAGGAGGTTGTAGCACCCCCCAAGTCTTGTGGATGGTGTGAGCTCTGTTATGCCGTCGCTCTAAAGGTCTGATATTTGTTTTCCAGTTCTACTATGAAATTAAACATTATGACCAAGGGCTGAAAAACCTTCTGGCCAGCGTACACCATTATGACGAAAACGCTGACAAAGTCAATGACAGTCATGCTCAAGTCAAGGAAGTACAGGTAGAGTTTTAGTGTTCTTAATCAACACGATGAAGATGGTCAGTATGATAATGATGAAAGTTAGATTTTCCGTGTCTTAGTAAACCATAAGTTGGTAAATTGCTTTATTTTGTATACAAAAATAGCAGCGCATATATATGTCAATCTGTTACATTATAAATAATCTATGATCATAATGTTTTTAATAATCTGTAGACGTTATGATCACTGTAAGTTATCATAGCATATCAGCTAGTGAGAAATTTGGAAATGGCTGTGTCTGAATTAACAACTTCACATCAAGCCAGTGATAGAAATTTCTTTCCTTTAGACTGTGTCATTTAAGAAGAAAAAAATTAATGTTTACAGACTTGTCTGAACTATTGTTATTTTGTATGTTACTTCAGGAAGTCTTACAACAGTTACTGGACTACCAGGCGAAAGTTGATGACTTGTTCACAAAGAGCGCTGACATTGTGCCATTATATCTGCGCAAATACCCATCTGATGATCCCATCAAGATTGTTGCACTCACCTCATACAAACAGTCTGATGTATGTGTGTTGATCGCCTTTTAAAATTTTTTTATTATTCAGTTCACTCAGTTTCTGGTGATTAAGTTTACTAGATTAAACAGAGAGTTCTTCTTTATAAATATATGTGTGTGTGTGTGTGTGTCTCTGCATGTGTGTGTGTGTGTGCACGTGTGCCTGCATATATGTGTGCTCCCCCCCCTCTCTCTCTCTCTCTCTCTCTGGGTGTGTTTACATGTTTGCAAACTTTATATGTATTTCATTCATGCATCCCCAGTTTTATCATAAATTAAGTATTCACAACAAGGTATTTAATATTCTTCAAATTATTCAAATACTCTCATTACTCATATTCTAGCTAACTATTGTCGAGGGGGAAGAGTACTTACTGTTAGACAACAGCGAAGTAACAAAATGGAAGGTAAACAATGTGGTTGATTAATTAATTTCGGACCTTCATTTATTTGTAATCAGTTCACAAAATTATAGTTCTATACTCGTGTTTATGGTATAATTATAATCAAGTTAATGGTTTAATTTAAAAATAGATTGATAATAAATGCCATAATATGATGTATAATATAGGTCACTGGTGTATTAATGTGAAGTATAATTATAATGGAGGGCATGCACTGGTTCGAAATATTGTTAATCAAATATCACATGTTAGCTATTACGATGAATATTAGATTATTATAATTTATTACCGATGTGATAGATGAATGTATAAATATAATAAAAACAACAACAACAAAACACAGTAACAGCCACAACATGTTTAGGCTCGAATAATCCGATTAATACATCTTTGTGTGAAGTCAGGAATAACGTGAGAGTCTCCAGTATTAGACTAGTATTCTACTTCAGGAAGAGGATTCAGATCTTGTCTTCAGCCTGACAGATGTTCTCATCTTTAATTATATCTAGTGACCTATCAAAGATTTTTGCTTCATCTGGCACACCATGGGCACAAAGACTACAGGATTTTGACATTTCATCACAATTAATGTAATGAATTTGAATTGATGGTTAATTCCAATTCTGGAATTGGAATTGATTATTTAAAAAAAAATAGATTTGGAATTGATAAATTTGGAATTGGAATTGAAGTTTCTTACAAAAAATTAAATCCACAAATTAATTTACTATTTAATTTTTTAATTGAGAAATATTTCTTCCATAACAATCCTACTTGGAATATAAACTAATCAGAGTAGGTATTCCAAGTTGGTACTAGGAGTACCTACTCATGGTAAAAAGTAGTAGGTAAAAAAGAGTTGGTAAAAAACAGAATTGGAATTAATAAATTTGGAATTGATAAATTTGATGTGGAACACCAAATGGAATTGAGTGGAATTTGAATTGACAAAATGGAATTGACCCCATGTCTGATTCAGACATTGTATATTTATGAACAATGGAAGAAGTAATTATTTTCCAAACCAAAACAGCAAGTTTGTATCAAGGACGGTATGGGAATAGGTAACCATGAACCACAGATGGAGAGTTAACACAACTGTGGATTTTTGTGATGGATGAGTTTTATAATGTTAAATTATTAAATAACTACAGGCCAGCTAATTGGTTTTGTTTTCCATTGAGCAGGTTAGAGGTACAAATGGCCAGGAAGGCTTGGCCCCTGCGATTGTGTTCCTTATTCCACCTCCAGACAGGACAGCTGTGGGAGCTGCTTCTAGGTCAGACATATGTGTGTGTGTGTGTGTGTGTGTGTGTGTGTGTGCAAAGAAAATGTAAATTATCAACCTTTATTACATTTAAGGTATACTTAGTTATATTTAATATCTGCTTGTGTTATTATTACCATACCAAAACATTCAAATATTAAAATGGATCTGACTCGTGGCTTGTAGATTCTTATATATGTGTGTTTGTGTATGTGAGTGTGTGTGTGCAAATTCACACAAACACTATTTCTGTAAGAGATATATGCCTCATACTGCATGGATTATTCATATATAACTATCCTATATGAGTACATCTTCTATCATCCTTCTGTTTAACTATTTACTGATGTAATACTTTATAAATTTACAGACTTCGTCAACAGCTCTATGCCACCTGGCATGACTGTACCACACTACTAAAATGTAGCATCCGTGCATCTTTCACACAGTATCTGAAGTCACACAACTATAAAGAGGTGAGTGGGGATAGTAGCCCCTCGGTGTAACATGTTAATGAATGTTGATATTAATTTGCTGGTTATGTTGGTAATAAATACCATCACCAGCATTGTTGTACTTCATGTAAATAAATCAAGAGAACATTTTATCTAGCTTGTGACCGTGATACAATCAGATTCATTTGTGTCACAAATTGTCAATGAATTCTATTAGTACATGTTGGAGGGTACTGTAGGTCAGTGATCAATAGCTATATTTCCGTTAATAATGACCAATGTGAGATAAAACCTACTTTCAAATGTAGGACATTTGGGTATAAGTCTTCTTAAGGTCTCTGTTATGTTCATTCCGGCCTATACTTGATGAAGCAGTTCCTGATGATGTGCCAATGTTTGGTCATCGTGTAGGTATGGGGTATCTGTTCCATGCCATATTTGTGTTCATAATGAGAATGTTTCTGAATAGAATTTAAAATTTTGTCATTGCTGTATCTAGGTGATTTGAATTGATAATGCATTATATCGGCACCGAGAAAAAAATGTCAATTTATTAATGAAGAGTGGTAACAGTGGTCGTCATATGTATGTTTGTGAAACTGTTATAATAATATAACACCCTGTTATAGTGTTGTTATAAGTTCCTAGCGATAATTTATGACGATGATGATGTGATTTGATGTAAACAAGATTGTTATACTGAGTGTGACTGTCTCTATTCTGTTGTAGCTACGTTATCTTAACCCCAATCAGCGTAATGATGTGTGTCAGTGTTTGTCTGAGGTGGGACGTGTCTTGTGTAACAATGACAGTAGTAACCCAGAATCGACTGATTTATATGGAATGGCTAAGGAGTGGGGTACAACTATACAGAAAATGGAAGGAACAACCCCAGGTCAGTATAAATTCTGTGTGTGTGTGTCTGTGTGTGTGTGTCAGTCACAGAGTGAGAGAGAGAGAGAACTTTGTGTTCATCATAGGGACAATACTTGTTCTGCTCACTCATTCATTTAAGTTTTGATGTGTATCAGCAAACACTATTTGCAATGCCTAACATATTAAATTTCATTAGCAAAGCACATTGGTGATAATTATATGACGTTTATCACAATACTTGTTTTGTGCAGTGAATAAATTAAGTTAAAAAAATGTTATGCTTATTTTATTAACTGGTGTTGTGCACTATTAGTGCATTTTTGTTGCTACACAAAGTATAATATTTATGATGTTGGTGGAGATTTATTTCTTTATTGTTCTCGAAGCTTGATTGTTTTCATCATTGATATGCTGACATGTGATATTTGTGAAGAAGATCATTGGCTGGTGATATTTTAGCCTTAATTATTATCTGACTTGGAATGTTGTTGTAGAATTGTCAGTAGTCGGTAGTTAGAGCATTAATATCAATAAGTAGAAAGCTAGCAGCTGTCTGATGAACATTTCTCGGTATGAATCATTTCATCCATGTTTGACATTGTGACGCATCTGCTCTCATGTGTCTTGTAATCAATATTTAATGTTGTACAGATCGTCGTGGCTGGGCTAACAGCTTGGTATTACACTGGAGCAGCAGCAAGAAACTATTACGTTTGTTGGAGGTTGGTGGCCATTTAGTTTTTTCTACATAAGTGTGTGTTTGTGTGCATGTGTGTACGCATGTGTGTGCATGTGATTGAATGAATAAACAAATAAATGAATGAACGAATGAACTGTATAATGCAAGTTTAAGATGCACTGGATGTTTGTTTTTCTGTAAATTGAATTGTATTAAATGTCTAAATGTTAAATTAGTACTACTTTTGCAACTTGTTATGTGTGTTGTACTACAACACTATATAAATATTTTCATGTTTTTATCTTTGAGCATTGTCAGATCATGTTGTAAGCCAGTTAATATTTTTATTCCTTTTATGCATACCAGTACCAGTAAATAAAGTAATGTGTCACAATGGACGTATTTACAATGGGTCAAACTGTGGCATAGAACAAATTTATAATTCTGGTGAAATGCCTAGAAATGTTTACTAACATTTCATGATTTGTCAAATTTGATAATATAGAAGACTACCATATAAAATATTCTAGCTGGCTATAGGCCAATAAAACTATGTCAGGTGAATCACACACACAGACACACAAAATAGGCCGATAATTTTTATCTGATGAACAACTCTGACTAATCATCTTGTGGTTTATCATGAACATTAATGATTGTGTGCCCGTGTATATTGTAAATTAGCTTCATCAAGTTAATAATAAAAAATTCTGATGTTAGAATTTCTAGATAATAAAACTAAGCTGTAACGACATTATATAATATATGTTTTTGATCAATAAATCACTAAGGGAGAGAATATTGATGACATTCACACAATACCAACAAAATTTCTTCTTTACTATGTGTGGTTGGTTGATTAGATTTTCACTGGTGTATGAACTAGTTAAATGCATCATCCCTGCTAAGCTCAACTTTATCCATAGCAAGTGAGATAAAGACAACAAATATTGAACATTACATCAATTTATTAATCGTTTTAGTGACCAAACAGATAGAAACAGCAGCTTGTATGATGACTAGTTCATTTGTGGCATAGAAGGCTGGTCGATGTGCATTTCCCTACTTGTCAGTCATGTTAACAGATTGTTTTGGTTTTGCAGTCAGCTGATTGTCAGATGGTTGTCAAACATTGACAGTACATTGTGACATCATTATAATATGACAAGTATAACAATATTAATTCATTTACAAAAGGTTTGCCATACCAAAAACTGTAATGACATAAAAAAAATGTATACCTCCATTTCTGTACTGTCTGCCCTTTATAACTAGGTTCATATACAGAGGCTTCTCACACCATCAGTAACAAAGATTATCATTTCTTACGCGAGTTCGATGAAGATGAAATAAATGTTTAATGATATCCGCTTATGGGCATGTTATTATTCAGACAAAGTACAATCCTCGTTGGCACCATTGGCACTTGAAATAAATTTAGTTTTAATTGGTTTAAATAAAATTCATGGTATTCGTGTTTTGTCATCTGACATTTAGTATACTGGAATATGTAATGCTAGAAACAAACAGCCATCAGCCAAACAAAGAGATCTGTTTACCGTTGTCTCTCGCTATTTATGGTTTTCTAGGAATTAGAGCTCTATTCTGAAGCCTATAAAGAAGCCCTCGCCTCATCACGTGGCACAAAGAATTGTTTCCTGATGGACGAGGACAATAACATAACTTACACTAGCAAGGCCTATGTGGAGAGGTGCGTCCAACTGTATAATATTATCCATGGCTTACTGCTAATTGCGTGACATGATGTGTGATAGGGTGTTTGTCAGTAATGGAACATTTCATCCCAAGACAGATATAATGAACATTTTTTTAGTAAATGCAGTAGCTTTTGATAAGGTGTTCACTAAATTGTGGTTTGATAATTTTCCCAAGTCAGATTACTGAAGTAGCATTATAACTTGGCTGTTAAGTGCATTTGTTGATCTCTTCCCTTATCTAAGCAGCACAATGGCTATAATTTGAAAATAACATGATAATGTCAATCTGTTTGTGGATCAAATACATAACCGTCTTATTTTTTCAACATTGTGTGTGATTTTAACCCTCCTATGTTAATAATTCGTTATATTGATGTGGCGTGGTAATATTTAGTTTTTGTAATACACATTTAATTTTGTTCAATGTGTGTCTTCAAGGTTACGGCCTGTCGACATAGATCACCTGATACCGACCGATCTTCGTGGGAAGATCTCCGACGTAGCCCATGTGACGGTAGCTGAGAGGATCCCAGCTTTACGAGACGACTTTGGTTGGTCCGAGGAATCAATGGAGAGCATCATCCGTCTACACAACACCACGACAATGGAGAATGAGAGTGACATGGAGTGTCAACAGACAATAAAAGAGACACAGACTTTTGTCATTATCGGTGTCACTGATCCACGCGACAATGGCCAGATCAGTATCTATCGTGCAATCTCTGAAGGTATCATCAGTCAAACAAAGGGTACTTACAGCAACATCGTCACAGGTGAGGTCATCCCAATACCAGAGGCGATGAGTCGTGGACTCATACAGGTCGAATACACCAACCGCCATGTGGAGGCTGGCGAGCTGATCAAGAAGGGTATCATACGTACAACGACGGCAACAGACAGTGTTTCGTTATCGGTCAGTGCTGTCACCGATCCCATCACAGGGCGTAAGATATCTGTAAAGGAGGCAGTAAAACGTGGCATCATAGATCAAGAGTCAGGGCTTTATGTCAACCCAATGACAGGCGAGAGTATGTCATTAATGGCTGCCATCGACAAAGGACTGCTCGATGTTCAGCCATTCAGTGAACAGAAGCGAGAAAACAACAACAGCAAGGACATCATGGATGGCTATGGGAATGGATGTGCCCTGGAGGGCAGGAACGTCTTGGTACATGGTGTACGAGACCCAATGACAGGATTGTATATATCACTGCCCGAGGCCATTGCCAAAGGCATCATAGACAAACAGTCTGGGGACTATGTTAATCTGGTAACCGGTGAACGCATGCCCCTCAGCGAGGCCCTCCAGAAGGGCTACCTTCAGGTAACACTCGCCGATCTAACTCGGGACAAACACGATCCGAACTTGCTCGGCTTCAGGACTTTCATGGTTCAAAAGGGATCAGTCAGCTTAGAATCTCTAGAAGATTTACTGATCTCGCCGCCAACCTCTCAACAACACATGCCAAATGATCTGAACCATGCCATATACAGTAAGGTCCTTGCTGGCCTGGACTCATCACAGAGAGGCATTCGTGAGCAAACCACAGGCCAACAAATGAGCATTCAGGAAGCTTTTGAATGTGGTGTCCTGCATTTGGATCCACTTCACATTGAAAATGCCAACGGTGATAAATATTCACTTAAGGAGGCAGCTGCACTTGGCCTGATTGATACAAAGACAATTGAGACAATACTTAAAGGCATAGAACCATACTCTCTGCACAGACTGATCGAAAATAAGGAGATTGATGTTCATTCTGGACAGTATTTTGAACCAGTATCCAAGCGCTCCATGCCACTGGCTGAGGCTATTGCCAGAGAACACATCGATCCGGATCGGGTATTCTTCGTCGATGTGCCAGCTGCCTCAGTCTCCTCACTCAGTGTTGCCTTTCAGAACAGGAAGTGGGATCCAGAGTCAGGATTGGTGTTTGACCCAAAGAGGGCAAAGGAGGTGACCTTGGAGGATGCCATTGGTGATCACGTTATTGAGGCCAGGGTTGATGCAGAGAAGATAATGGGACAGATCTCGGCCTTAAAGTTTCTCCAGTCTTTCCTGGACACAGGTACATTGGGGATAAAAAATAACAAGACTGGTGAGGATCTCAGCATAGAAGAGGCAGTACTAGCTGGGATCTTGGACATATCTCGTGGAGAATACACTGATCCAGCCACGGAACAAACCATGTCTATCCCTGATGCTGTCAGTGCAGAGCTGATGAGTCCCAGGACAGCCAGGAAGATCCTTCTTGCCATGGCTCATGAATCTCTCGGTGAAATGCTGGCCAAGCACTTGATCGATCCAAACACGGGCCGGTTCACTCATCCTGAGAGCAGGCGCAAGATGACTATAAAGGAGGCCATTGATGATGGTCATCTGGATCCTGCCACCGTTTTCTTGTTTGATCCAGAAGCGGGTAAGGTTTCCTCCTTGGATTCATTCATCAAGGAGGGCCGATTTAACCCATCCAATGGAAAATTCAAAGATCCACTCAGCAACTTGGAGATCAGCATTAACAATGCCACCAAGAAGGGCATCATAATGCCATCTTTCGACCCGACCAACTTCATTGAGGAGAGGAGTCTGTTGAAGAAATTGATTGATTCGGGCAAAATCAATGCAAACAAGGCCATTTTCGTCACGCCTGATGGCACAGAGATGCCACTTAAGGATGCCATCAGCCTCGGTTACGTTGCAGCTGATGCCATGCTGAAGATGGATCCGAAAACTGGCAAGCTGAGTCTTGCGGGGAATACCGATCTTCTTGAGGCTCTGGTTGCAACGACGGGAGAATTGGAATTTGTTGGAGAAATAGAAGGCGCTGTAACTGGAACGGAAGAGGTCACTGAAAATGAAGCAGCTATTCTTCACCAGATTGCTGAACATGAGGTAATAATCACGCGTGCACACACACACACACACACACACACACACACAGCATGTATGACTATTTAATAGCCTAAATTTGATTGGGGGCCTGGGATAACAGGATTGGATTTGGTTAACTAACCATAATCCCATTCTTGCCAATTAATATTTTAATTTCTATTACAATACTTATGATTGTTTCATAAAATTATATAATTATCATTATGAACAAGCTTAAATTTTTTAGTATCTCCATTTCTAAGCTGACTGTGAAATTATGCTATGAAGCACACCAGAAACAATGAAGCTGCGATGGCTCAGTGGTTAGTTCACAGCACTGAAAATCTCCAGATTGTGGGTTCAAATCCTATGAATGTTTTTCCCCCGGCCATATGTTCTAGGTGTGACCAATGCTGTGGCAAAATAACGAATACTACCCAACCAGAAACAATACTAAGACATCACTTGCCCTCAAACAGTCAAATAAGTATGACTTTTGATTGTTTGATTAGTAAGTTATATAAGCACATGTTATACTATACCAGCATTAGTTTTATCAGCACAAGAATAAATAGCATACGAAAGCTACAACATTAAATTGATTTTTCAGAGGTTTTTATGTGCTAACCAGAATGTGGCAGACTTAGTCAGTCTGGGATTTAGTGCTTACCCAGTCAGCACACAGAAAACTAATTATAGCAACAACCAATGTAGAAAAATGTGTTACTTAAAAGAATAACAACCTTAATCTACATAATAAGGATATAGTATACAAAGACCATCAGCATTTTATTTGTTATCTTCTTGGTCTATAACCAACTACACGTATGAGAATAACAAACCAGTAGATGAAGATGTGATTTTAAATATTTCATTTGTCTGATCTAATGTGGTAATCATCACGTGGCGGGTTTGATCTACATTCATTTTAGTTGGTTATTAGCCATCAACACATGGTACAGTTGGAATAAATTTGAAACTATAGGCAATCAGGGTGATCAGTAAGGATGTAAAAACTTAGAGAGAGCAGAGGTTTTTAATATAATGTGGACCTGATTTTAGACCTCAAAATACAATAGTATATAAAGAGTCCAGGTGAAAGAGAGAGAGAGAGAGAGTCTGTGTATGTGAGAGAAAGATATATATATATATATATATATATATATATAAATTATAATGCCGCATTTTCATCTGGTCATCTGAATCAACTGATTTTCAATTCTGTTGGCTGATGTCTATCAGTTCAAACCATAATCAGTTATCCTTGATATATTTGTATGTAATTTACCATCAGATGGTTGTCTGTAATAAATAGTATAACCAGAAGTAATACATTTCAGATCACAATTTTCTGTTGGTATATATGGTGGGCTAGTTACTTTTAAAATCTACTGGTCCAGCTCCATATATGTTGGCCCTGGACCAATAAACCAGAGCTTATTTTGATCCCTGATAATATATATATATATATATATATATATATATATATACACTGCATAAAAAATAGATTATATTTAAATAAAAATATTCACGCAGCAGCATATCAGAAATTTTCATTTTTCAACGAATCAGCACACATTTGTCCCTGTTACAATTTACAATCATTATTTATTTTCACATTTGAAGTTTTACCCTACTATAGGTCCTGTATACAGAAGGTATATCCAGATAAAATCGCCCAGAACAAAATACGACAGAACATAATCCCAGAAAGTGAAAAGAGGGACAAAATCCCATACAATAAATTAAATTACATAGTAATAAGAGAACTACATTTTATCACAATAATTTGTTCCATTCAAGTAGAGTCCATCGATGCAAATTACAATTGATATTTCCAGGCATTATTTCACTATATTTGCTAATTTATGTCATTTCCTTAATTTACTCGCTATTACATAAAGAAAAATTGTCATTTAATGCTATTGTGTATATTAATAAATAAAGGGAAAAAAGTGTTTAAATTTTATTGCGACTTTTGTGTGGGATTTTGTCCCTCTTCACTTCCTCGGATTATGTCCTGTGCTATTTTGTTTGGTGGAATTATGTCCTCTTACATGTAATATATGATGACTAAAATGGGGTGATGCTAAATGTAATTGTTGTTCCATTACGTAGTAGAATCAGAATGACCCCCCCCCCCACACACACACACACACACATGTATTCCTTAATTTGGTCCCCATAATCAGATGATTTTTGTTATTTTCCAGAAACTGCAGTCAAAGTGCAGACAACATCAAGACAGCATAAAGAAGACACTTGGAAGTGCGCAGTCATTGCTTGAACGTAACAAGGATGTGACCCGGAAACCCGGTGAACAGCAGCAGTATCAACGGTTACGCTTTAACACCTCCGATCTTAAAGTCCGATTTGAAGCTGTGAGTTCTGCTCATTTTGACAAGCAGCATACAGTGAAACCTGTCTTTGTAATATCTACATGGAGAGACCACCTGGCTTTAAAATTGCCCCCCCCCCCCAAGTGGTCGTTCTTATTTTTCTCTATATAAACAACAACATGGTACTTTAATGGCACAGCAGTTAGAACACTGCACTACAAAACCCCCAAGTCATGGGTTTGAATCAGACTCATACCTGTGTTTGTGAGGTTTGTCTCTAGGGTGCCAGTCTTTTACTATATGTCCCAGTTGTGGCCAGCTTTATGGGTTGGATTGTTGGCAGAAATAAGTGATGCATCTTCTCTTGAAATATTTAAATCCATCCATAAGTCTCATCAGTTCTCAGACAAGTAACATCTACTGTGCAGTCTTTGCAATGGGAGGGGGTTCAACAACCATTTTGGTACAGACAAAACCTGAGATGGCATTACACGTGTTCTGTTAAGATAGGTTTCACTGTAGTTAATACTGGAGTTGACTGAATGCCGATTTGCTATTTATTAGTGTATAACTAACTGCTGATTTGTACTAACATATTAATGCCTTCAGATAAGTAAAGCTGCTCATGAAATTGACACGAACTAAGGCATGTTTAGTCATTAACGGCGTTACAGATATGAGCTGTAAATGTAAAAAAAATAACTGTAATCTGTCCAAATCCATCTGATCTAAGAACATATTGTTATCATAATGGCATGAAATTTGCTTCAGGTAGCATGGGTTTGTACCTGGTTCTATGGCATTTCGTATCGGCAACATATCAACGGTGTTAGGCATCATAGTACTTAACCTGCGTATCAATGACTAAACCCTGACATGATGTAACACTAGTAATAATAACAATAATGATATTTATTGTAGAGCCTTAATCAACACGGTTGCCCGAAGGTGTTTTACATACATTGAAAACGTAATTAAAGCATGTTCTGGCCCATTATGCCAGCATCATTTTTATGTCGTTTTATTTGTTTCACTGAATCTATAATGATGTCATAGCTGCTTGTTATGCAGCGGTGTACCTACTCTGTCGCCATTCCGGCGATACAGGTTGTACACTCGCTGGCTGTGTATTTTTTTATATCTATAGGTTTATATAATAGGATCTGTATCTCTCTGAGAATGTTGAAGATTTTAATGATGCAGATGTTTAAATATGTTGTCATATTGTTCAGTTGGTTGCAGCGACTGCTAAAGGTCAATCATAATGTCATCCGTACATGGTATCTCTGTAAAGAGGAAATTTATTTTATGATAGCTCCACTGGTCCAACAGCTGCTGTGGTGGAAAAGTTAAACTGTTTGGGTCTCTCCAGGCCACTGACAGTTATGAAACAGTAAATTATATGGCCATGAAGGGCTATTGGATGTAAGAAAATAAAACTGGTAAATCACTAGTAATATATCCTTCTGTAGCATAAATTGCATAAGCTAATAATTTGTGTTCAACCAAATTATTCCATTATTTATTCCGGTGAGATGTGTGCTAAGATTTTGCACGTCTTAATGATGATGATGATTGATGTTTTACGGCCACTTTTGTGCACAAGGTAGGCTAAATGGGCCGAGCGACTTCCAAAGGTAATGAGACGAAGTGAAAGATGAAACAACCTTCAGATATGCCCACGCCGGGATTCGAACATGGGTGGTAGTGATCAGTGGTCCAGCACGCTACCGCTAGACCACGGAGGCGCCCCTGCACGTCTTCTTATATGTCTAATACGTCTCCACAATCCACAGATTGCATGCATGCGATTTTCAGATCCCGACATCCTTTTCTGTACCGGATGGGTGAAGTGGCATGATTTTAGCTCGGTTCTTTATTTGGTGTGTTGAGTGACCCGTGGTGTTGTTGCCATTTTGTGCACTATGGCTGCAGAGGTATTCAAATACCTTGAAATCATTAGCATTCCCACCTTGCACACACTGGGTCCCCCTCCTTATACAGTCTGTATGCTAAAGACATGACTTGTAGTCTATCAAGGTTTGGTAACCAGTGATTTCATCAAATTGCTCTCTGTTGACCAATGTTCTCTTCATAGAGTGTTCGCAGAGTCCAGGAAACATTTGTTGAGTTCGTAGAGTACATATGGGTAGGTGGAGAGCTGTTGTTGTTTTGTTGTTTTCAGTTGAACTAAATGCTAGAGTTTATATTGCTCTGCTTGAAACTTGAAATATGAACCTTGCGTCCAATAATAAGGTTGTGTGTATATGCTTGGAAGTTCAAGTTACCATCACATGATTATTCTTTATACCACTAGTGAGCTTAAAATATGTATTATAAAATTAAAACAAAAAGCTGATGGTACATAAATATAGTTAATTATAATTTGACTAACAGTTACTAACGTCTACTAACAACTTCTCAATTAATTATTTTGTTTTTGTAGCGGTTCTTTTTTAGACGATAGATATCATAGAGTATTTGTACCATTGTTACAATGCAGGTCAATACACAGTTGGACAGTCGGCTGGCAACCCTGACGGAGATGCTTGGCGACCTACAAGGTTTCCATGACAACCTGAACAACTTTGAAGGATGGGTCGAAGGTGCCACAAGGGAACTGAAGGATGTCAAGAAAAGCGCTGCTGCGGTTGACAAATTAGAAGAATTACACGAGAAGTTTGAGGTAAGCTTCATTATAATAGACAGAAGAGAAAACAAATAGCTGAAAAGGTTCGCGTTAGTTAGTCATCTATTCAGCAGATGGCGGCACTGCAGTTAGCACTGGTTGCGCATCATCCGTCTCATGCATATACATGTTGCTCGTTCTCAGTCTGTGAGTAACTCATCGACTGACACATGTGCTGCGGCTAAACAAAAACAAACACAGACGCTGTCTGTGTCCCAGCACCGGGTTGTCACTTGTATTAGCTGGGATCGGTTGGCTGAATCAACTGTGATTGTAGCTGAATCATTGAAATACGACAAACTTATGTTATCTAGCTGACTGCGGCTCTAAGATAAACTTCACACAAAGTTCACGCGCCGACTGTGACTGACTGATTGGCGGACGGATGGTGTTAGTTTACCTGTGTAGAACTCTGAAAGAAACAGCTGACTCTAAAACTGGGAAACATCCCAAAATCCAACAACACACTCGCGGTAAAGGCACGGACTACTACTCATTCTGTGGATAATATTTTGTCAAAGCTAGCTGGGTTCACTCCTGGCACCGGCAGATGTTTTCCGGAAGGGATGACGTTTTAAAATTCGGGTGTTTGTGTTGGTTGACAATGTGATTGGAGTGTTGTTGGAGCTGTTAAGGAAGTAGGAAAGTAGGACTAATCGTTCTGGATATAGATACTAAGATAGAGATCTGGAACAGATGATGTGTACTATAAGGTTTGTTTTAGCTATCTGTCTGGATGATGTTGGCTCATTACGTCATTGGGTTTGTCCCCGCTGTCTCGTTGTTGTGTTTGTTCTGATGTGTGATGCATATGTATCAGGTAGATCAAACGGCTGTTGTGTGATATGTTGTATTTGTTGTGCTGTATGTTTTGGGGGGTATGTTTGATTATTGTCTCGTATGTCTGCTGTGTTCTTGTTCTATGGCTATGTTGTGATGTATATGTATTGTTTAGATCAAATGACTGTTGTGTGCTATGTGGCATTTGTTGTGCTCTATGAGTATATCATATTATATGTTTTTGGGGGTATGTTTGGTTATTGTCTGGTGTGTTTGTTGTGTTGTTCTTGTTGTATGGCCTATGGCTATGGCAATGGGTATGTTGTGATGTGTTTCTCGTGTATGTTAAAAGTGTTGTAATGATGTATATTTGATCGGTTGTTATTGGGTATATTTTACCCTATATCTGGCTGGTTGTTGTTTGGTATGCTGTCGGCATTGTATTGTATGTCTAATGTGCTGTTCAACTTGTTGTACTTTAGGTGTGGTATGAAAGTTGAAGTTGTTGATAAAGCTGGATAGCATTTGGTGAACCATACACACACACACATACACAGACAATAAGTGTGTGTGTTCACTCTGGTACCAATATCCTTTATTCACTCCGTGCAACTGTAAAATCCATCATTATAACTTTCAATTTCTGCCAGCATATTATATATGACATATGACACTTGTCTGATTCACAATGCCAGCATGCTATGTATGACTCTATTATGAGAAGTCAAATACCGGAGTAATGTCAACATTTATAATCAACATATTATAGACTTAAGTAAATATGACTGGATGCTCGGACAACATTATAAAGTACCTTCCCAACTAATATTACAGATGTTCGGCTCTCTCTCTCTTTTTCTTGTTTGTAATCCGAATCTCGTTAACAAAGTTTGAATTAGAAGATTAGTGTTGGGTTAATAGGAAAGTGTGTGCGTATAGTTTAGGAAGATGGATTAGTCAGTCAGAAGTGAAAACATCGCGCGGGTTAATGGAAGTGATGAGTGTAGGGCAACATTGTAGTGTTGTTGGGTACATAGTTAGACAAGCCGTGATGTGATTTCACTGGAATAATAATAATAATAATGAGCAGAGGTTAGTCATGTATTCTGTAATGTGATTGACTGGACCAATGGCTGGCTGGTTGGTTTTTGCTAGAAGGTTTCATATTTTGGTTGTTATTGTTATTATTTGACATTGAAGATTTATTATTTGTCATCATGCCGCTTGTAAAGTTGGTGTAAAAAGTGTAGGTTGAATACTAATGTGGTAATAACGCTATTTACCACCGACCAAATGTGTGTGTGTGTGTGTGCGTGTAAAACATCGTGTGCTTGATCTGGCTCGAGAAGCATTATGCACAGTCAGGTGGAGCTGTAAACGTATGTGTATGCATGCTACATGGCCAAATGCACACAAAGTATTTGTACAAGAAAATTTTGCCCCTCAAAACTAACCCCATCACCCAGCTGTGATATAAGTGTTTATTAAGAACCTTCTTCCTACTAGAGTAATCCCCGTATGTCAGACTGGTGACTCATGGTTCTAGCAATTGACCGCTTTTAGTTGGTCTGGCAGCTTTAATACCGCCGTCTGAGCAGGAGGCTGTCTGCAGCAAAAACACTGCCTGGTACTATGTAATACTAAACTTGGATCTGAAGATGACTTTATCCAAATTGTAAATACTATGGCTCTGCTGAAGATTGACAGTGTTGTATTAATGTTTGTTAGCGAGGCCGACTTTGGTTTGTAGCAGTGTTTGAAATCGTTTACCATAGATAAACGGTAATACTGATTATAGAGGGAAAGTTTACATTGTACAGTGTGTGTGTGTGTGGGGTGTGTGTGCTGACATCAGATGAAAAAGCAAGGACACAGATCTTGATTACATCACTGGATGGTTTAGAATGGGTGTATCTGTGTGTTTGCATGTGGGGGTTGGAGGGTTGGCAGAGAAAATCACAAAATGTAAATACAAACTGGCGGATTCTTTAAGGAATTGCATCAAGAGCAGCGACGTTTTATTGTTGTGAGATGTCTTGTGTGTGTGTGTGTGTGTTGTGTCATCTTAACACTCGTCTGCTGTTTTTTAGAGCTTTCCACATGACCGCAGTTTATCATTTATCAGTTGCTCAGTTTTTATCTATATGATGTTCCTTTTATTTTTGCTTTGTTGAAAGCACGCATGCATGCATGAAGCTGTCTGTGTCCCATTATGTATGTATGTATGTATGATATGAACGCTACCCTGGTGATTTTCAGCGCGAGCACACGCATTCACACGGACACGCACGTCTGTATCATTGTTCACATTTTCTTCAAATATGGTCATAAGTTATGCGATATACCTTGTTCTTTCAGGATTTGAATGAACGAGCCCAGGATAAGGAAGCCGAAGTTGAATTATTGAACAAGACCGGACACAGAGTACATCAGGATAAAAAGGTCAGTTCTCATTGGTAAATACTTCTCTCCACCAAGTTCATGCGGTCTTATTTTTATTCAACATCAACCCGATACTGATGTGAACCGAGTACATCACCGAAGTGACAACCTTCCTTGTATATCGTCTATGGTCCCTATGGTCGAACCCGTAATTAAATCAGCTTACAGCTAGCGTGATTTTCTTTTGATGTACCTAGCAGTGGTTACCTGGGCTTGGCTGAGCTAGGTGCGTGTGCGCGCACGCGTGAGATGTTAGCCACACGGAGAGGAAAAAAGCTCCTGCCGCTGATCATTACACGAACTTTAGCTTGATTTATCCGAACATATTTGGATCTTGTTTGATAATGGACAGATGTTGCCAGGATTATGTGTACCGGGAAGGGGGTGGAGGTGTCTGTCGGATGACGGGGACGGGTGTTTAAAATGAGTTTTGAATGAAGGTGTTACATGTTTCTGAAGGTGCGCCAGATGGTTAGCATTACCTGGCAGTTGTGTTGCCTGGGAGACATATGATATCCTGTAATTACGAGTACAATGTTTATGACAAGGAGAGCAGATGTTCGGGGGGGGGGGGGATTTTTGGGAGAATGGTTGAGTACATTTATACTTGGAAATTCTACTATGTAATCTAGTATATCCGTTTTAGTTATAAATAGCATGGATTTTGTATCATAATTTTTCTGGTGATACTAAATGGATGCAGCATCCTGTCACTTGTTTCTGGGCTGGTTCATCACAGGATTCTGACACTGATAAAACTATAGAACTATTTCAATTGATTATGTTCATTATTAAAAATCAGCATGGTTTTAGGTTTGTGGTGATGTTAGTTGTTGATGGCGATTATTTAAAACACCCTTAATAGGTTTATAATTGATGCACTATCTTCTGGAGTACAATCTGAAGTAGAAATCAATAGAGGGAGACATGAAATAGACTTTTGTGCTGTAGATTTTTCTTGTTGAAGGTGTCCAAAAGTAATACATCAATCAAAGACCAATCACAGCTATGGTTTAGTAATAGTTTTTTAATACTGATGATGATGATAATAATAATTTTTAATAATAATAAAATGGTTAGTGTTTTCTTGTACAAACTGTGGTATAACACAAATGGGAAGTCATGTGTTGTTGTTTAGTGACTGTTAACTATTGGTTATTAGCCATTATATTGTGTTCAGTTACTGGCATTTATCAGCCCTTGGCTAGTGTGCACTGACTACTGTTTATTAACTGTTAGCTACTGCTCATTGACTAGTGTTTATCAGCTAATGTTGATTAGTGTTAGCTAAGTTCATTGACTAGTATTTCTGAAGTGTTATATGGGGGCGCGCCTGCGTGGTATAGTTGGTAGTGCATTGGACCAGATATCACTACCACCTGAGCTCGAATCTCGGTGTGGGCATATCCGAAGGGTGTTTCATCTTTGACTTCGCTTCGTTGCCTTTCGAGGTCGCTCGGCCCATTTAGCCTACCATGTGCACAAAAGTAGCCATAGCATCTATGTGCTGTTATTGTTTAGCTAGAGTCCATTGACTAGTATTTGTCATATATATATATATATATATATATATATATAGAGTTGATGGACTAATATTTCTAAGTTGTTACCTATGACCCTGTTATTAGTGTCTTAATAGACCATGGTTGTGTCATTCTTCTTTTGGTTTGATCGTAGTTGTTTATTGTCGACTATTAGCTTTCGCATTGTGACCCAATATATCTGACTTCAGCACTTGACATTTCTGTCCCTTCTGGAACAACTTCTAACAATGAGCACTTGTTGTGCGTATTAGACATACCACTACTATTACTACTAGGCTGTTTGTTTTGATTTGTGGCCGTTTTGACTCATGAGCATAGTAAATACTATGGATAGCAAGCCATTCTGTCACGTGTAAGTCAAAAACATCACAACAGTGATCATTATGGTATAATTAATTATATCAAATAAACGTAACAAAATAAAATCACCAATCAATCAATCAATCAATCAATATGGTGATCAGTTGTCCATGATAAAAGGTGGTCAGTTGTCGCTGGTGGCCACTCATTTTTAATCCATTGGTAGCTGCACACTTCCTGGGTAAGGAATATTTCATGCAGCAGTAAAAAGGCCTCAGCTTGAGCATCTCATTTCCCCATAGAGTAGCCCCTGTAGAGGCTAAGTAATCGATCTTGTGTAATTTTTGTACATATAATCGATAACTTTTAAGTTTCGTCTAACAATACACGATATCCACCTGGCTTCGCTCCACTAACAATAAAACACTGAACACAAGAAACACAGCTAGTAAAACAGACTTGTTTTTGGTTGTTGTGGTTAACTGATCGGGAAGTAACGCTTAAACAACGAGAAAAGGGGTGGCCTTTGGCGGATGTTTCAGTCAAATAAACGACCGTTGTTTAACCCTTTGCCCGATTACGTGTCACGTTTCGGCTGCGATAAACTGTTGGTAATGCTGAAGTTTAATTTAATTTGGTTCAAATAATCTAGTCTATAGGTTTTATTATCAGGAAAACGCCATATAACATTTAGACCACTAGTTATTATTGCTATCCGTGAAGTGGGCATGCGCAGTCTATTGGATGGAAGTAATTTCAGTTGCATTGAACCAGTTATAAATATAATCTGAGCAGAATACGTACCTGTAGATTAAATTGTAGGTTGGGCTTTAGTTTTTATGGGGACTATGTTTAGCTAAGATTTTTTCTCTTTTAAATTTAAGCAATTTTGTTTTGTGTGTGTGTGCGTGCGAGCGCGCGCGCGCGCGGGTTTGCGCTCATTCGCATACATGGCTGAAGATATTAATAAATTACAGTCACGGAGCAGGTACTGTTACTTGGAGTTTAGATTACTTTATTTCACTGCTTTAAGTGAACATTAAGCGGCAGGTCAAAGCCATCACTTTGTAACAAGAGCTATTATAATCTTTTAACTTGACAAAACTTTCTACACCTGTGTGGTCTAGGCCGGAGGTAGATTTTTATTAATTTTGATTCCCACACTGATAACAGATCATTCTTCCGATATCGGAAGCTGACCTGCGCCTGTTTTAGTGTTTGCAGTGATTCCACAGCCAGTATTGTACAAGAGATGGCGGTGGGAGGGGGGGGGAGTGATGGAGAGATAGATAATATTTGCTCCCATTCGGTGTTGATTGCCAGGGTGATCTATCTGCGTTGCTGCTCCGATTGTTAGGCATAACGTAGCTTAACGTGTGCCATTTCCTAACCATTTTGACTGGCAGTTATTATAAGGTCTCGGCGGCGTGGGATGGTGTTACTGTGTTGGCCAACTCTGTTTGACAACTGATGTAGAACTTCTGTACGCCTGGCTTAACATTTGTTTACATCTCGAGTCTCTCATATCTCGAGTGGCCTACTGAAAGAGAGAAAACCATTCAGATGCTACACAGTTGGAGCAGTATGTGTGATTATGATTAGGAAATACTGACAGCGTTGTTGGACAGGACAGACAGGTGGACGGGCAAGTATATGGGAGGCCAGACGGGTGGTGACGTATGTGTATGGATGGCCAGTGAGGCAGGCACTGATTATAGCTTCCCACTGTGTGTGTGTGTGTGTGTGTGAGGGAGAGAGATTGTGTGTGTGTCTGTGTGATCAAGTTGATTTGAGAAAGAGATGATTGTATGTGATTTTAACTGTGTACTGAACAGACATCTTCCGGCGGTGAACTAGATCCTGGAAATAATTATGTTTGTCTAGTGATTTGAACAAGTCAGTGTGTGTGTGTGTGTGTGTGTGTGATAAGATTCTATCTTTTAGGAGCATCTGACCTGTCCAGATATACTCACTACCAGCTAGGATGTGGTCTGGCTTCTTGTGATACTTACTATAAGTATAACATTACATAGGAACAGTATAGATCTTCAGTGACAGAGACTTGTATCCAGACCCTCAGATCTCTCTCTCTCTCTCTCTCTCTCTCTGTGTGTGTGTGTAATCTTACCGATATCTTGTGTCAAATTCAGTCAAACCATGTGGATATAGACCGGTTCATGTTAATGCTACTGGTCTAGAATGGATTATAAGTTTTATTAATGGTACTTGTTTCTTGGCTTTGTAGTTGATACTAATGGTACTGGTATCAGGGATGCTTTATGTTAAAGGTATTCTATTGGTATATTTGTATACTATAGGGATTGGAACATGACTTGTTACATAAAATATAAATTGTTGAGTGCATATTTTAAACATGTCTCTCTCCGTGGCGTGCGTGCGTACGAACGAGTGTATTACAAAGCACCTCTCACCTGTGTAATCATTGTGACTCATGTCAATTATTTGTTCCATTGATTTTCTCTCACACACAAAATCATTGACGATCGAGACGTTTTTGATGAACATTAATATAATAATAATCTTCTGATGGCCTTCACAGAAAATGTTATTAGTTCTTTTCCTGATCAACCAGTAAGTATTTTGCTTTCTAGGTACGTCACTTGCATCAGATATATAGCATATACTATTAAATACTTATAACAATGGTAGTAGGGAAAGAACTTTGTGTATGTTCTGGTCAATAAATCTGACACGGTCAATGAAAGACGGACACCAAGTGAGAAACAGGAACATTCCTAAAGTCAGAACAGAGATAGGTGGTGAAAAATTTAACCTTGGGTGGTAAATAGGGACTCTTGAGTGACAGGCAGCGAATATAAGGTTTGTATCAGTGTTTGTGAGGTAGGTTTCTATAGGGCGTCACTTGTCGGCCGTATTTGTTAGGTGTGTGACCAGGGCCCAGGTTAAACAAGTCAACACAACATACACTTTGGGTAACTGAATGAGACACTGGGTGACAGTGACACTGAGTAATAAAGAAATACGCTACTGATTAATAAAGAAATACGCTAAGTGACAGACAGAGATACTGGATTACACGCACGCATGCACGCACACACACACACATACACACAGAGAGAGGGAGAGAGAGAGCCTGTCATTAAGAGTGACAGATAGACAGCCATGTAATAGACAGTTGCATTATGTGATGAACAGACTGAGTGATGGAGACACAACTTGAATAACATGTTAACTAATGATGAGCATTCAAGATACTCCTAGTCTCAACTAGTTTTAAATATAATTATTCTGGAGTACATATATTAGAAAATAATTGATGACGTCAGTTTCTCACTCTCACTCTGTGTTATATATATATATATATATATATATATATATATATATATATATATATATATATATATAGTTGTTTAGTCCCTTGGTTTGTAGGTTTTATGTGTGTTGGGTCTAATTAAGTGTTCATTCTGGATCCGGGTATGTTATTGTAATATTGAGAGAGAGAGAGTACTGCCTATGTTAACCATAAACACACACACAGACACACAGAGAGAGAGAGAGAGAGAGAGAGAGAGAGAGTATTATCTTAAAAGAATCATCTCTTATGTGATAGATTTGGCTGAGAACAACTTTCTTTATCACGACTGTACTTAAGAGAGATGACTTAATTCACCATTTAGCAGACACAGTTGATATCTTTATCAAACTCTAGCAGCACACAGCAGCCCATGGTCTCTCTCTCTATATATAACAGGTCTGGTAGGATGTTCTTCTGTTTATGTTTTGTTGTCTGAGTAATACACCACAGACTCTGGCCTTGATACCATTAGATGTTAAGATCTTATGGTAAGAAAAGCTCATCATGCTCTCCCCGAACAGAATCTAGCCATCTCAGTTGTAGGCAGTCGGTCATCCGTGAAGTTGTTAAAAATTTTCTTGTAAAATGCCTGCTTGAGTTTTGTGTAGAAAAAATTCATTTGAATTCTTTTTAAATCACTAAACCTCACAAGTCATATATCTGGTGTTGGGAAATGTTTTGTGACATGTTTATTATTTAGATTTGCCACTCCTCTTGTAACCTGGTCTATATAATATATATATATATATATATATATATATATATATATATATATAAAAACAATTTCTGCTATTTAAACCCAAAAAGTTACTGATTTATTAAAAGTTCATATTTAATACTAGCTTGACTGATGATGTTTGCTGGCTGTAGATGATTTTTAATTAAATTTTAAACATATAATAACAATGCTGTGTTTTGTAATCTTTGTTTTGTTTTCGAGGGCACAGCAAGACATGTCTCGATGTCGTGCATTTTGTGGATGTTTTAATTTTGAGCCAAATTCAGTCTGCATGTATTTAAATGCCGTGGAAAGCACGACATTGTGCCAGGGGTCTGCTGAATTGCATGACTATTGACATAAATGTTTGTGTGTGTGTGTGTGTGTGTGTGTGTGTGAGCAGTGGTTGTGTTATAGTATGTAATGGCATGATGAATCATGTTTGTGTCTCATGTAATGTGATTAGGTATTCATAATACTGTGACTGTCACCATGATAGTAAGTAAGTTTACTACTGATAGTGTTGTGTTGTTATTTTATATGGGTCCACTTATCTGTCCAAGACAGAATAATCCTTAAAGTACATTATGTCACTGGCTCATCCATGTTTAACAGAGCAGAAGTCTTTACCCCAAGTGTCTCTTGTTAGTTAAGATAATGGAAGAATTTGTGTGCACAAAGGACATTCCTAGGTCTTAATCTCTTATACAGGATGAAAATGGAAAGTTGGTGTCCATTGACATGTATGTAGTGTGACTGGTTTTAAATTGTCCTCAACTAGCTTTACTATCCATTCATACCATTGCAATATAAGTGTGATATCTATGAGTACGAAGGCTTATGTTAGAATTCACGGTGACAAGTGTTGGAATTCTTTTCTGCTCCTATGTACAAAGCAGTATGACATAGTTGTGTCTGAGGTTTATATTACACTTACAGTTGTTAGTCACATGATGACTTTAGCATTATTGTGGATATTTAAGCGTGTTTGATTTATTGGTTCTGTTGAAGCGGTCATATTTCTATTTTACAGATTTGCTTACTGCGGAATAAGTAAATATTTGTAGTTTTGATAAACTGCTGTCCTTGCAGTTTTCTTGTGCCTGTTTGTGGTAAACTTATAAGTGATAGTTGTGTGGGGGTGGGTGGGTATATGTATGAGAGAGAGAGAGAGAGGTATGACTTGTTTGCAGAATTAAATACACGTTTATATTATTGGGTGGATTGTTTTAGCTTACTAAACCAAGAATGTTAACTTTTCACCTGATTACATGTAGTGCCTCATCACTGAGTAAAGTGTTCCTTCTACTCAAAAGAATTTCTTTCTGCTCCAATGAAATGGTTAAAAGAGTTAATACACAGTTTGCTAAGTTTTCACAGCTCCATCGAATTAAAATATGTACTTTGTTATATGCAAGCATATATTAAATATTATATATTAAACAAATACTTTATATCTGTTCAGTGTTGTCTTTTTATTATTGAGTAACTATTATTTGTTCATAATTTGTTATGTATCTGTTCAACATAGTATGTTCAAAATTTATTTTGACAGAGTTATGACAAATTGACAGAAGCATACCTCCAGAATGTATTGGGAAACAAACGAGGTACAAAGGCACACATAGTAGCATCTACAGGTGACAGCAGAAAGTCCATAGTCGAGCAGGAGCTTACTACAGCCAATGAGAAATTCAAGGGCATTCTGTCTGACTGCACTGACCTGATGACGAAACTCACAGACACCGCAGCAAAAAACAAGCTCTACAACCAGCTGAAGACTCAGCTGACCAAATCACTGCCAGAGGTTGCTAGTAAGGTTGAGGCATGTGACGCCAATTTGAAGCCCGGCACGGATCCAACCGGGCAGCTGGAGACGTTAAAAGCAGTCACAGCAGATGTCATATCACATGGAAAGCTGGTCGAGGACATCAGCAAAGTGGGCCAGGAGCTGATCGCCATTCTGGAGGAGCTGGACTGCAAGGACACACCGAAGGCAAAGGAGATCCAGAATACTGTGGACCAAATACAGGGCATGTTCGACAAGATACAGGAGACTACCGTCGATAAGCAGCACAAATTGAACAGTGCCATCGTCCAATCGCAAGATGCCATTCACAATCTGGATAGCCTCATGGATTGGGTCAACGAAACTGAGTCACTGTTCGACAACATCCGTCCTGTGTCACTAGACAGTACAGCACTCAGTGAACAGATCCAGGCCCACCGTGTGATCACGTCAGACATAGATAACCATCGCCAGCAGGTTGACTCAGTGGTGGATACCTGCCGTGGCCAGCCGGGCTCTGAGGAGAAAATCAACAGCCTGCTGGATCGCTTTGATGCACTGATCTCACAGGCTCATGAACGTGGTAATGAGCTGGAAGAAGTTGCTGAGAAGGTGAACTTGTTCCATGGTAGAGTCAACCAGCTCCAGTCCTGGATGGCCAATGCCGTCAATGCAATGAAGCGGGAGAGTTCGGACTTTGAGCCGAGCTCCCTTAAGAATAAGATAGAGAACCGATATCGGCAGAAGCAAGCCAAACAGGACGATCTCAACAACATCAAGTTGCTTGGCCGTGAACTGATAAATAACCCACATACTGGTGAAAAGAACAGAGTGCGAGAAACGCTTGCTGACACACAAGGAAAGTGGCATGATCTCATCGAACTGCTCGTCCAAATGATGTCTTTTGCAGTATGTCTTCACCCTGGTTTGAATATTTAAAATTTTTGTTGTTGCTGTTGATGAATTAGTATTTGTTGTATGATCTTTGGGCGGCATATGTTCAGTTTTTAATTTAATGGTCTTTTAATTGTTTTCAGGCATTACGCGAGATTGATGACCTGCTGAAGTACCTGGACAAAGCTGAAAGTGAAATAAACACGGCTGAGCCGATCAGTACAGATCCAGAGACACTTGGGATACAACTTCGGGATCATAGGGTAGATAATAGAAACAACTGTTATTTCTAGCTGGATCAAATAGTTGTTTGTAAGGTGCACTCCAATATTGAACAACTTTTCTGGTGATAATCCTGATGTTTTGAGGCTTTGGGTTATATTTATAGAAATGAGATGGCACAATGGGGACCACATGGACTAGAAAATGGGAAGGCAGCTGTTCATGTGTTTTTTTTTATATTTTACTGGTTAACTTGTGTATAGAAAATATTTAAAATGCTGGTTTATTGGGAATAGAGCACTGAACTAGCACCCGTAAGCATTGTGACGTTGGGGGATACCCAGTTGTAAAGTTTCATAGACCATTTGCTGGAAATAAATGAACATAGCCCAAACAAAGATGTGTAGGCTTTAGAACCCCAAGTTTAGAATTACTCAGAAAAAGTAGGTTTTTTTTAAGTAGAAAAAATATTATTTGATCTAAGACTATGAATACGAATATTCATTTATGTCTCCTTGTATATGTAAAAATCTATAAACAGAAATAGGAGCACACAAATTTCTCCATTTGTTTGAAAATCAGAATTATGTTGACAGTTGTGAAGAGAACGATCATCTTAATGAGCTGGTTGATCGAGGTGATTTCACTGTAATGGCCATTCTACCATTACCTTTCAGTCGTTCCATGATGATTTGGAGAGTAAACGACGAGCTGTCAATGAGACGATTGATAAGTGTAATAAGATGCTACGTGAAACCACCAATGAAGAAGCTGATGATATCAAGAACAAGCTTGGTACAATTCGTTGTCAGGCAGACCTGGTTTGTAAACTTAGTGGTGAACGTCTGGCACTGTTAGAAGAGGCTCTACCATTAGCTTCTCACTTCAGGTATGCTACCTATGCATGCACATATGTGCACATGTGCATACACAAACACACACACACACATGTGCAAACACAGTAACATACAGGATAATATATATATATATATATATATATATATATATATATAAACATTGAAAACAAGTTACATTATAATAAACAATTTGGATCGTATTATTTTAAAAAAATAACTGTTCATGTCTTCTTATATTAAATGCAGTTTTGTGATGATGAGAGTCAGTTAACACACCTATGGCATAGTTCATAATACACTCCATTGTAGATTTCCATGTCATGGGGTTGAATCCCAGTTTTGTTTGTGATGGGTATTTTATCCATCAATTAAGCAGTTGGCTTTTTATTGCAATTTCAAGAACATCTTCATCAGTTAATAACGTTTTCTTCCTTACCAGTAATTTGGCCAGTGTTTATCTTTCAGTGAGACCCATGCTGACTTACAGTCATGGCTCGGAGAAATAGAAGCCGAAGTCGAATCTCTACACGTACCTGCTGAGTGTAATGCCGAACAAGTACGGAAACAACAGGACAGTGCGAAGGTAATCCATGACTTTGTTGTCATTTTAATGCATTCTATATACATTTATGTTAACTGGTAAAACAATTTTGGTGTGTTTCTGTGATGACTCCAGCGATATGCTTCTTTGACTAACAGTTAGGGTTTCTACGCATCCTGGAAAACCTGGAAATTAAATTAATTTTCCAGGTCTTGGAAATGTCCTTGAATTTTACAAAATCAGGAAATGTCGTGCAAAAAAATATTGCCTGTTAAAAATTTACTTGAACAAAAAAACCTGTGAATAAATATTATGTCTGTAGAATAAAACTTTGATTATAAAAGAAAAAGAGGGCTGGTACATAGTCCTGATATTCCATATTAGTTAAAATTTAAATAAAAATAGGTGGATTAGACAGCTAGAAGAGGCTGTACCATGAAAGATGTCAATAATCGATCATACATTGAATAAATGTAATATGCTTTTTTGCACATGTATTGATTTATTACTATATATTGATTTATATATTTTGTCCTGGAAAATGTTAATTTTGTCCTGGAAAATGTTAATTTTGTCCTGGAAAATGTTAATTTTGTCCTGGAAATGTCCTGGAAAATAAAATTTCCTTGGCTGTGGGAACCATGTTAACAGACATTACCTTGGTCATGGTAAATATTGGCTATGATATTTAATGCACTAAGTCATTCCAGGCTTGAATTGCTTCTATCTTATGCAAAATGATAAAGTTACAGAGATCTTCTGTGTTCCTTGAATAATCTGAAGTGTTTAATGAGTTTAGAGTTAGAATCAACCCTTGTTTGTTGTATGTTAAATGATAGATATACATTATTTGGGAACTATCATAAATACCACACATGATCATTCCAGTTGCACATTGGTTAGAGTGCTGCTCAGCAAACTTCCATCTGTGATTCCATGTACCATGTTTGATTAGTGCCAAGACTCAACTCATCCATCAAACAACATAATGATTTCAAAGCAAAATATTTCTGTATGCTTAGATGGTTCCGGGATATAATTTGTGAGAGATGTAGCACTGACCTAATTTGGATATTCATAAATAACTTACCTTTCACAAAACATCAACAAAAGTGAACGATAATAAGCATTTATATAATTGAAGTAAAAATTATTCTCTGTGTTGTGGTTTATGATTACAATCTGTATATGTCTGATAAACCTTGTTTCGGTGTATAACGCACACCCCTTGTTGACCAGAAAAATGTCTGGAAAACCTAGTTTTACGCAGCATTTTGTTTTTGTAATGGCCTGATATGGATTTTGCTCCTAAGGTTCGCAAAAAGATCAAAACTTGTTTATCACAACCTTTAATTTCCATTCATAATTGCTTTGATGGTATATTTAATGACTAAACTTATCTCAATTGTGACCAATGGTTTCTGTTGTTTCGCTAATCAGTGAAATGAGACACACATATAAGTTTTTACTGTAGTTTATTTATGTTCACACCTTGTATAATGATCCTTTTGATCATTTGGTAATTAAAGGTGATAAAAGGTAATAATTAGACACAAGGAAATTAACTGATGTATTATAATAACTGTGAACACAATTCACTTAAGTTTACAGTGTACTAAATAGCAATGCACATATACTTTTATTGGGGCCAGCCTTATGACAGCGATATTTTCGATGGCGATTTTAAGTAGATCTCCACACAGTTCGAACTATTTATGTGTTTCTCGATGAGTGGGGGGAGTTATAGTTAGTTTAAATTTACAGGATTTCTATGCTTGAAGACCAATTTACTGTAGAAATAACTGAAATAATTTCAACTTGGAACTGACCTGTCCCCATCTTGGGTTAGGCTGTGTGGTAGCCTAATCTGCTTCTGCACAGTGTTCAGATGGGTCAGCGTGAAAATAATAAAAAGAATAAAAGTCAAATTTATTTCCCAGCGACCCGTTTCAGCTGTGATCAGCTGTGATCGGTGGCTTTGTAAAACAACTATTGAAAAAACAATGGCCTTAGCAATGAAATATATGTCTGTCAAAAACTATTTATAGTCACAATTCCTTTTTTAAAGGAGTTTTAATTGTAAGGATGCAAAAACATTTTGAACCATCTATTTACATCTGTCACCATATTCAGCAGCTTAATTGGGCTATCAAAGATTGGCCCCACAATAATATTGCTTGTTATAAGTATTTTAATCTGTGATTAAAATGATGCTCTTCAAAAAGACAAATATATTGATGAAAATAGTTTTGTTATGCAATAAATATAAACTATGTTATGTCCTGTGAAAGTTTTTGTGTTTTTAATGAGTCCTTTTAATTTTGAACAAACCTTAGTTTCAAGTTGCTAAAACATTTTCAATATATATATATATATATATATAAAATAGAAAAATGGAGTCCTGAAATCAGAAAAAAGAGGTAAACTTAATAGTTGATTAATTTTGTGTATATTTATTTTATTACAAGGTGACTCAAAGGATCATTGAGGATCACAAGCCTCTGGTTCAGGATCTGAAAAATACTGGCCTTGAATTAATGGAGTTGTGTACTGATGAGGATGCTTCTGATCTGAAGGAAGACCTGGATCATGTCACGCAGAAATATGATGATGTGAAAGGAGCCATCAGAGAGAGGCTGAATCAGCTTGATGAGGCCTTCAGGAGTGTAACATCTGATGTAAGTAGATCAATTATGGTGTTTAGTATCACTGTCAGCACTGTATCTCAAAATTAAAGCTGATTGGTTAGCCTTTTTAAATTTTGTTATGTATGAATGTTTTAATTGTTCAACTGAATATTTCAGTTTGCTGATTGAACGTTCAGTTCAAAGAGACACCTATTTCTTTCATGATAATTTTTATTCCAATGATATCAGCTCTTTATCTTACTTGTTTTTGACCATTGTTAATTAATCACCCCAACAATTACTGCACAGGATAAGCTAGTGTTACATATCATAAAATTATGTGACATTGTTCGTTCTTAGGTCAGTGACACCATTGATGGCCTTCTGGAAGAACTGCATTATCTCAAAGATCAGACAGAACATGCTGATTCAATAGGTGCGAGTCCCGATGTTCTGCGGGAACAGATAGCTGAGAATAATGTAAGACCACATTAGTATAGTAGCAGACTTGTTAATCAAGTTATTGATTATGTTTGGTTCATAAAAGCTGAAACTCTGTACAAGAATCACTGATATAACAACAAGCTGATGGTATCTTGTACATTTCACGACTTGAATTATCCTTTATAGGCGATCATTGATGATGTGGAACGTCGCCAGATGGCAATTCGTCATGTCAAAGAAGCTGCTGCTGGTGTCCTGGAGCAGGAAACACCAGAAAATACTGAAGAGTGTGAGGATCTGCGTTCAAAGCTTCAGGATCTAAATACGCTGACTGATAACATCCGTCATCACACCCAAGTTATGGGCGATAAACTGGAAGAGACTCTTGGAGTGGCAGAGAAATTCCAGCAAGATCAACAGATTGCCCTTCAAATATTGCGAGATTTACAAGACAACCTGTTCTCCCAAGATTCTCCAGGAATTGATCCAGCCACTATAAAAGAACAGCTTCGAGAGTTACAGGTGATGATATGTTGCACTGTTGACAGTTTTTGAGTTTATAGCAATATGTTTCCTTATTTTGTTATTTTGTCTTTTCACTTTTATGATCTTTTATGAAAGTGCATGTATTTGTCACTTAATGTGTGGTGGCAATGTGAAGTTTTTATCTATTCTACGGAAATTAACATTTGTTTAAATAGAACACATTTTCGTGAGATATATTGGTGCTTATAGGTTTTTGAAAGTGACCTTGAAGATCTATGAACAAAATACTTTGTGGAGGATATCGGAAAATCAGAGGTTTAAATTTGGCCATGATAAAGGCAATTTTGCAATGAGGGAATTAGTGAATCGGAGAATTCTGCCATGTTAATGGAATTCTAAATTTTGTTATCCACGTAGGCCATAGAGACTGACCTGGCCAGAGCAGAACACCCGATCTCAGAATGTCAGAAGACCGGAGAGAGATTAGCATCACTGTGTGGTGTTCCTGGACAGACTGAAATAGAAAAGGTTCATGATGACCTGGACACCTTGTTGGAAGAGATCTCTGATGGCATCAAGGAACGTCATGAAGAACTCGACAATGCCCTAGACAAAGCTGAACGATATGACCAGACGCTTGAGGTGAGAGATCAATGGAGGGTCTAATTGCCGAAATTATTGGTGTAGTATAATGCACAGTGTGAGCTGTGATTCACGCATTGCACGATGTTCACTGGTTATATCCATATCATTCACTTACTTTCCTTTTTCCAAACAACAGGCCATTAATTCATGGATGCCTCAAGCAGAGACCAAATTTGCCAACATGTCTAAGATAGCAGCTGATCCACGTTCTGCAAAGATCCAGATAGAGGAGCTTAAGGTTTGTTCTGTTCTCAGATCAGCTTTATCGTATCTTGTAACATTGTTAAATGTATATTTTAATTTTAATCACTGGGTCTAATATGAAATACTGAAGCAAATATTTCCTTTTCATATGTATTGCTTTGTTTTAAACTTTGCAATTATTGAATTGTGTACATGTGTGTATATGTATATATATATATATATATATATATATATATATATATATACATACACACACACATGTGTGTACCTTCCTGCACACACAAACACACACACCTACACATGTGTACATTCCTGCATGCACACACACAAACACATACTCCTGCACACATATGCATAAACATTTAATGCTATAGATAAATATACATATGTGTAATAATGGTTGTTATATGTAGTGTATTTATTTATTTTAAAAGCTGATTGTTCTATTTAACAAGGTGTTCAAGGTCCAGGTTCATCCCCATTATGTAGATATACAGAATCTCAGCCAGTATTGTAGTGATCTGAAGAATGCCTCGCCATTAACAGCTGAGAGTGTGCTAGCACCACAGGTCAAAGAGGTCAACGCTCGATGGAATAACCTGCTCAAGGGCATGCAGGATAGAGAGGTATTATCATCATCGCTGTCACCATCATATATAATGTCCTTATAGAATCCTTATTGACAAAGCTGCACGTTCTCAATTTAAAGGATGTATTTACCCTTTTCAAGCTTAAAAAATAATGCATTCATTCATTCATTAATAGCTCTTTGCTAGATCTTTTTATGAACATGTTCACTGTAAATGGAAATATTCATTTGTGTAAAACAAAACACCTTCATCAGCCACACGTAGTATATAGAAAAATTGCATTTTAATTAAACCTATTTATTTAATAAGTACCTTTTTGGCCTCATGGGCAGAGCATGAGACTATTTACCTATGACTATGGTCATTCTGTGTGGGAGGTCACAGGTTTGTGCCTCAGCCTTGGCATCTTAGTAGGAGGAGTTTTTCATCCAGCCAGGCTACTGGCAAGGTTTTCTCCACCGAACATGTCATATATTCTAAATTTATTTAGAATTAATCTCCGTGGAGAAGCTATAAATTACAGACCATATATGTCTCCCTCATTAGAGGTTGCCAGCCACGTTAAAAACTGTTATTTCATCTATTATTATTATTATTATACCTGATGAATGGCACAAATTACCTGAAATGATTAGATAGTCACAAAGTAGATTTACTAGATCTGTGAAGAAATTTCTTGTAAAAGAAAATGACTAATGTATTTGGTGAATTACATATAATGTTTTAGATATTATATAATTACCAGTCTCAACACGACACTTAGACAGTGGACATAGAAACTAAATGCGTACTTGTTTGGGATAACTGCGCCTCCTCATATAAATTAGTGTTTTATTGGAACTTACAGAACATTTTGCTGGTTAGTTGGTCTGGTGGTAAATACTTGTAGATTATGGCATGAAGTATAAATATATTGTATATATTATCATTTAAAATTACTACCAGATCGTAGTCAGTATTTACTGCCACTTAAAACTAGAGGTCTGATTAATCAGTTTGTAGATATTTGTTTTGATATCCAGAATTTGAAGCCTATTCCTATTGTTGCGTATCTTTATTCAGACACTTCGTTAAATCCTGCACACCGTGGTCATACATCTGTCAATAATGGTTTGTTTTTAATAGATTTCACATGAAGTACTGTGTGTCCAGGGCTCTTACCAATGAAGTTATCAGATCCAAAATTTGTTTGATTTTGTACTGAATTTAAACTATAATTATTGGCATTGATTTGTTTATCATGAACGGTGACTTTGCTGCGATAATTATTATCCAATAAATTTAAATTTGTTTATATTTGACAACTACCAAATATTTAGTATTCATGGCATCCAATTTTGTAGAATTTCAATTTTCAATGTCATATTTATTTTCAGCATTACAACACACTGATCAAATTTAGGCAAAGAATTATGTTCAGTGTTGATTCTAGGGGCATTTTAAGGGATTCCGATGAAGTTTAGATGAGGGACACAAAAAATTACAGGAACACAGCACAAATTTGCACAGAATTTATTTACCTACTGCAATTTACCATCAAACCTGCGACCGTCATAATACACCTACTAAGTATTTCGAATAATGAATGACTTACTGAAAGTATTTGGTTTTGTTATGTTGTTGTTACGTGCTCTTTGATTGGCCAAAATGTAGAAAATCCATGAAGTCTGGACAAGCAGCACAGATCTTTTATGTTTTCACAATTATAATGAAATGAAAGCAAGCCGAAGCTCAAACATCCCCCTTGATTCACTTAGAATGGATTTGCGCCGTTTGGTCTCTACTTCATCTGGGGACATGGGGCTCGGGGCTCAATTCATAACAATCCTAGAATCAACACTGGTGTTACTTATATCATTCGTTAAACTGAATGAGCAAGATGTCAGAACATTACTGTTATTGAACCAAGACGGGACTGATATTGGCCGCATTTGTTTATTTAACAGCTAGATGTTTACTCGGTTATTTATTTGTATCCTTTTGCAGAAAGGTTTACATGATGCCCTGATAGAAATGGGGGAGGTTGATCATGCCATGGATGATGTCATAGGCTTTTTACAACAGACAGAGACCGAACTTCAGGCACTCGATGATATATATGGTGATCCTAGATACATAGAAACCTACCTGAGAAAGATACAGGTGAGATTTGTATTTGACAAAATAATATGATGTTGGTTGTCTTAGAAATTATATCTATAAACACACATAAATGAAAATTTGTTCATCACAGACACTTACCTATCTGGGGAAGAAACGCGTAAGAGCTGTTTCAGAAAAATACAGAAATATTACATTGGTCATCCCAGGAACTAGTATTTGATTGCATTATTTTAATATTTATCAAAATACAAGATAGTATCTGTTATCACTGAACTCTGTGGGAAGATATTTAGAAATTCATTTAGTGGCCTCCACATCTGTTGACCATCAGTATGATATGACTGCTAGTTTGAATTTTATCTAATGGATTTTGTTCGCAGTTGTAATAATAATAATAATAATAATTCTAAGTCAATTTTAAATTTGGAATTGATGGTACAGATGTAGAAATAAAGCTGCATTGTTGATCTTGTTAAGGACGAGTTAGTTACCCGTGCTATATTTGTCACGGTATGGCACATGATCTGTATGTGCAAAAGTACTTGATTTCGGATTAGATTGTTTCTGTCTGCTCTGATGGACCGATTACTTCTGGAATATGCTTTGGTCCTCAGCTGCCACTTGTGTGTGATGCTATACTTTTAAATGTTCTATGCAGTGTGTTGGTGAGATAATTACCATTCAAATGGTTTAATATTCCTCTGGATACAGCCTTAAAATTACTGCTAAAATTAGCGTGCAATTGGATTACTGAATGACCAATAATAGCTGCATTGTTATAATCACTCTGAAATGGAATTGCACCATTTATTGCATATTACGATGATGTAATGAGTCTGGAGAGGCCTGTCATAATGGCATCTGACTATTGATAGTTTTGTAGTAAGACACATTTCAGACTAAATGATTTAAAACATTACAAAAAATAAAACAAGATTCCAATGACAAATAAATCTGTACATGAAGATACACTATATATATATATATATATATATATATATATATGGCTTGTACAAGGCAGGAACAATATTAATCAGATAGGTTGTTAGTCAATTCAGGTATCATAACCATCCCTCATCATCTGTCATAACGTAGTGCATGTATTTATTGGTTAGTAGAGATCAGATTGCATACGCTAATTGCAATTTGTGAAGATTGCTCTGTATTCTCCTTGTTGATTTATTTTGGTGAATGGATCATTTACTTGAGTTATTAAAAAAATCACATTTCAAGTGCTGCGGGATTAAAGTCGCTGTTTTGGTTCTCTATTAGCTTATGTCCAAATAATGTACTGGTGAGATTGATAAATTCAGTCAAAAGGGACACAGAGACCATGATTAGCAGCAGCTGAAAAAAACGGATTGCTTCTGAAGCTTTGAACAAGAGATGGACAATATAAAACAATAATTTTAATGTCCTTTATTATTTTGTTTTCTGAAATGGATACATTTATGTATCATAAAATGGAAAAATGCACTTTGTTACCTATTTAATTGGATTACAGATGACCCAGAAAGATCTACAGATTCAAGACAGGCACATACAGAAGCTAAATCGTGCTGTTGGTGTGATGGTGGAGAGGAGTGGGGGAAGATCTTCACCTCTCCTTGCAAAACAGGAAGAAATGAACGAAATGTTTAAGACGGTCCACGTATTGGCCTGGGATAAACACAACCAGCTTCAGGAAACACTGAAAGAGGTCTGTAATAAATGGAGTATTCTTCAGAAGATAGGTCAGCATTTTAAGTTTGACTATTATGACGATTACGTAATCAAATCAAGCACCATATAAACACGGATGTCAAATTGTTGCTACTTGAACATTTGGGGGGGGGGGGGATTTTGATTCCATAATTCTTAGCAAACTCATATCAGAACAAAGTTTATTGTTTCATTCCGCCTTGGGCTTATGTTACCTTTCCAGGTGAAAGGATTTATGGGTGATGTGGAGGATATCCTGCGGTGGTTGTCCGACTTCAGAGTTGGCATCAGGTCATCTGGTCCAATGGGTGCACTGCCTGAGACAGCACAGAAACAGTTCGACAAATATATGGTAAGTTGCTGAATAACCACCTCATCACATAGCAACTGTCAGTGAACTGCTGAACAGAAATCATTTGTTGTTTTTAATACAAATCACAGAAGAGATTTTTTCATCATCAAGCTTGAACAAATTGAGCTAAAATAATAAATTACGAGATCACATCTCGATGCCAATGATAAACAAAGGAATTTCAGTTGATTAATTCATTCTAAAATAATACAGTATTATTTCCATCAATCTACTTTTACAGAATTTGTTCCTTGACATTAATATAATTTGAGAAATTAACTTCAGGAAAGGAAACCCAATACTTAATAGTAGTGATACTATTATTATAATTTTTTGTTATTCTTGTTGTTATTATTACTTGTTTTAGGCAGAATACAATGGTCTGGGTCAAAAAGAGGAAGAAGTTCGTATGCTGTTGTTGAATGGTGAGGACATGTTGGCAAGGTGTCGTGAGCAGGATGCGCAGAGTCTGCGAGAAAATCTCGGCAAACTTCAGACGAAGATGTTTGACACTCGAAACAAGGCTGAAAGAAAGAGGGTCAGTTTGGATCCTGCTGATAATAATTAAAAATGGATTTTAAATACACTACTAGAGAAATAGAGAGAGAGAGTGTGTGTGTATGTGTGTATGTATGTTATAAATAATTATATGATTGAGGTCAATGAGAAACAAATTAGTACTGAAGATGTATTCATTTGTGCCTCTAATTTTAATATCTATGATATACTGAGAAAGAGTGACATGTGATTTGATTTGAAATCTCTGTGATGTAGTGTGAAGAAGGAAATGCATCACAGTAATATCACATTTATATTATTATATAAATAGCGGAATATATTTGACAGTTATTATATTTTGTCATAGCTAACCAAAGATGATGTGCCACATTGTATAATGGTGCCACAGATTTTGACATTTGAATTTTTGCTCTATGTACAGGTTAAGATGGAACAGCACCTGGAGAACGTCCTTAACTTCCACAGTATGCTCAAAGTACACACAGATTGGCTGAGTAATGCGGAGAAGATACTTATGTCATTCAAACATCCGAGCAAACTGGTTGATCATATACTGAATCAGATTCACAGTCACAGAGTATGTGTGATTAGCTCTTTGTTTTGGCATTTGTGTCTGATGTGCCTTCTGTGTATGTCCGTATGTATGTCTGCATGCATGTCTGTGTGTTTTTGAGAAATTTTGATTATCGCTACAAATGTGTTGTACTTCAGTGAACAGAAGACTATTGTATTCATTCATATTAATTTTAAAAGTTTAGCTTTTGGAACAAAAGTACACTACTTGGAATTCTTACTTTGCAACCACTTTACAACAACTGTGTTTTGTTTTTGAGCAAAATTAATTAGCAGCTGATTTAGCTTTATGGATGAGTGCAAAGGTGTAACAAAAGTGTTGTGTGAGAACTGTGGTTTCTTAACCCTGATATGTTCTCAAACAAGTTAATGGAGAAGTGATATATTTTGAATGATATACTGACTGAAATAGCTTCAGATTTGAAGATGTTTCCCCATACACTCAACCAACACCGACCTGTTGTTTAATCAACTACAGTTCCGTTATTCTTGTAGGAATTCCGGAATGATATCGAGGCTCACCAGGAGCTGATGCTCAGCCTGGACAGAACTGGGACATTCCTGAAGTATTTTGGTCGTAAACAAGATACCGTCTACATCAAGAATCTGCTGATCAGCATCAAACTGAGATGGAAGAAACTCGTACGAAGAACTGATGAGAAAGGTCGTACGTTACAGCAGGCACATAAGGAAGATAAAAGGGTACGCGACAAATTGGCAGTTCTTGGTCCTAAGATGTATTTCCTAATTTTGTTATTTTTTATACTAACAGTCTGATTAAGTGTGTTTATCATGTCACTTCTATTTCAGTTAATAGGTTATAATTTCAAAAATATTATATTTTAGTTTTATGATGCATGGAAAACGCTCTGTGACTGGCTGGATGAGAGTGAAAGACGGATGAAGAAATATGCAAGCAGCGCACCCGCTAAGGTTAAACAAGATATCGATGAACTTCGGGTAAGTGTTATCATGGAGTTGTGGTCATGAGTTATTCGGATATCACAGAAACGATACATGGATTTCGCCAAGTTATTAAATTCTTTAACGAAGCATTCATCTGGTAAATAAATTGTCTTTTCGAAATTCTCTGGTGTTTAAGCTGTTTGTGATGAATAACTCCTTAATTGTAGTTTATGCATTTTTGTTGTAATAATATTATTATTATTATTAATAGTAATGAGTACATATAAAGACCACAGTACTTTTATAATATAGAATAAATAAATATCAATCATAATAAATCTTTTGAGCTACATACGTTTTGAAAGGGTTCATTTTTAATTTCAGCTTAAAGCTGTCCTTCTGTTTCATAGATGTAATGATATCTCATCTCGATTTATCTCAGTATTTTTCTTGCTCAAATGCTGATTGTTTTTTTCTTTCAAATATTGTTTTTGAGAAGTATTGAAAATGAAAGTCTGATTGTTTTATTTACAAAACACATGCTAGTGGGTTATAATGATTGATATACATCATAACTGTTTACCGTTTTGTATATTTACCGATCATCTAGAAAGAGGCAGCATTTTTTGAGGTTGGTAATGTGGCTAAGTGTTTATTTTTTTTTAATTTTTCACCTCTTCTGTGGTTTCTGTATGAGTTTCCCCACCATCATTCATTAAGGTGTGATTCGACGTGATCTTGGCACAACTGATTAGCTATTTTGATTGTGGGATTTGATTGCTTCTTTTTTTCTCCAACGTTTTGACTGCCGGAGTGCTACTCCAGAAGTGTGCAGTTGTTGTTGTAATGAGCACGACTGCAAACAGATCAAGCACACATTCAGATGATTAATTAATTGGCTCAATCATAATCCAATCTAGATACAGATGTATCTGTCCCTAAATGACAGCACCATGTAAAAGATCCCATAAGAACATATATATTTTGATTACTTAAAATTTAATTTTACATTTACTGTAGAGAATGCACAAATGCGCAATATCCTTTGCTGATAGAGGTTTATTTAAAATATAACTCATATCAAATTAATATTTGTATACTGTGATTATGTCAGCTTAATGTACATTTCTAAATTAATTGGGTTTTAAGCTGGTGCTTGCTGTAAGTTAGTGGTGTATGATTTTTGTATACTGGATTTAAGTATCACTAATCTGGAATTATAATTGTAATAGATAGCCAGTTAGATATTACCATTTTTATTTAATTAATATAAGTCAAATGTAATAAGCTTGCTAAGTGTGCTGTATGTCAAAGACAGGGAAATGGGTTTTGTCTTGAGAGAGAGAAGAAATTACTACATATGTGTTGTACTGTGTTTCGTTCAGCACACCTTTGTGTTTATGTGCTGTTGATAGCACCCAAATATAATTCTGTTTGTCTTGTCTAGTCTGTTGTTGTTACAGTACAGCACACTTCCAAGGTGGTTATTTGTGTGCAAGTATTTGTGTATGCAAGTGTTTGTCTATACAAGTGTGTGTGTGAGTGCAAGCGTGCATGTGTGTGTGAGTGTGTGTGTGTGAGTTCCTATCAATGTTAGGGTCAGCTTCAATATATTTTCAGAATATACTGGTGGGTATAGAATCTTATTTTATTATTCTTAATATTGTCACAATAAATGTGCATACACACACGTGTGTGTGTGCACGCACATTCATTCATTCAGAATTGCAGTATTTTATCCTATGTTTTCCCAAACTGATTTAACTTTTTATCAATTTACCATGAAACAGTATCACAAATCAAACACACTAACCTTGTTCTGTTTTGCGTGTTTGATAGCTGTTTTGGGAATCAGCCCGAGGTACATTAATCTGTTAGCCATTCCGTCTTGTCATGAAGCCAGAAGCCACAGTTTGATATAGCTAATAATGATTGATCACATATTTGTAGATGTTCCAGCATCAGTTGAGCTCCAAGCACCCAGTGTACTACACGACCATGAGGCTCGGCCGTAGTCTGAAGGACAGATGCACCAAGTCTGATCCAGAACGGGAAGCCCTGCACTCGATGCTGGAAGAGCTGAAGAATCGCTGGAACATCATCAGGAGCATTGTGGCACAGAAGTAAGTCCGTTTAATGTGTTATTCTCATGGGGATTTTTTTTATTTTGTCATCATTCTGTAAATTTGTGGATGAACTGATCTTGTTAATTTTTAATGTGTAGTGCAGTGATTGGTCAATAAGCTGGATGACCAGCCCACTGATTGGCTAGTTTGTTTGGTTATCTGATCAGTGACTGGTTCATGTATTGGATCAGCAGGTGATTGAGTGATTTATATATATATATATATATATATATATATATATATATACATTTATATATAAGAAAAGATCAGCGATAGGCTAATGGGCGGTATTTGTTCATGATAGCCCCTTTTACTGTTAATAGATCTGTGAAATGGACAGTTTGTCAATGGGTTATCATATAAAATATGCAGATTGGTCATCATGTAAATGGGACAGATTACTGGATGTTCATAGTTTATAGACAGATGGACAGAACACTGATTGATTGGTTATCTTGTGGTATTGATACAGATGAACAAATAGGATGTCTGTAATATGGTTAGAAGATTGCTAACAGGTTTTTGGATTCTTGGAAGTGCACTGTTACAAGTTACAGAGATTAAATATGAAGCCATCTGGTCAGTTGTAAAGAATTGTCATTATGGCAAAGTCATGTGTCACGACCCCAGTTACTTCAATTCTTTGGCATTGGTCCACTTTGTGTGTGTGCGTGTGTGCGTGATTGCATGTGTGCGCAATTCAAATCAGTTCAACATTTCTATTTTCAGCATTCCAGCATACAAAGATTAAGTTTAAATGGGTAATTATCTGTCCTTATCGTGATTAATATTGGATGAGTGTAAACATTACTGCTGCTTGTTGTCCTGAGGCAGGGCCGTCTCACACACACACACACACACACACACACACACACACACACACACACACACACACACCTCATATGTATTTAAGACACATTGGTTCACCTTATAACTGTGTGTCATATAGATATAACAACCATCATTTAAGCTGTACTCCATTAGTGGGTACAGTTAGTTTTATGTGTGTAGTTATCATTAGTTACATATTTGCCAAATGGCCGCGTTCTTTAATTTGAGGTAAAATGAACGCGACAAGAGAATAATCGTCAGCTTTAATAAATGCCTTAAAAATGGCAAGAACAGAATAAACAGTTGTTTTGCATTTTCATTGGTCTCCTGTCAACAATTCTTGTTGCCAGTTTCATCATTTTCTTGGAAACTCACCGCTTAAAGACATTCTTTCTAATCAGCGATTAAATTGGCTGCTGGGCCATGCAGTATTTTTTATGAGACTTGCAGCTACATATCGCCATGTTTTTCAAGATATGTAGTCTCGGTTTGGACCCTCAGAAAAGAGAAAGTGAATTAATAAAGAACTAACAATTCTGTCCGAATAGAAGTCAGAAGCTGTAAAGATAGGCAGCTTTGTATAAATTTTATCTCTAAGTGATAAGTATATAGAATTGTGGGATTTGAATATATGGCCAGGTGTGTGTGTGTATGTGTTCTATTTGTAGATGGAATCTTCACGTTGACAATATGTATAATATATATATATATATATATATATATATATATATAATCTTAGTGGCTGCTTCTTTAAAATTAAAATTTGTTACTCTTTGTAAACAAAAATTTTAAGCTATCTCTATCTGTCCAGTACACAAGTGAAAGCTTCACAGAAAGAGAGGAGTGTTGTGCTAAGTTTGAATGGCAACATTTAGCTTCTATCATTCACTCGATAACATCAGACTTCCTCTCTTGACTCCTGTGCTCTCTCATTAGTCGGCTTCATTCGTGTCCTTTTCTGTCAGAGTAAATTTGTCTAAACTCTGAATGCTGTGCACAATGACTAACTCCGTCTAAACAAGAATAACCCCTTTCTTGACTGAACTGAACAAATTCATTAACGAATGATTGATCAATTCTTCGAATGTCTAATATATATTCGACCTCGTTTCTGCCGGCCACTCCGGCGTGTCCGTCCCCCATTGTGCAGTCGCCATCCTTTAACCTTGATTCTAACTCGACGGCTGGCATTTCTTCCTAAAGATTGATATTTATGCGTCCTTGGACAGTGAATGGCGGATGGCCGTTTCTGTCCGTTACCCGTAGTTCGTCTGTGAAGCACTCCCCCGAGCTGATTCGATGACTGGCAAACGGCATTTTTGCGTTAATGATGTTTTTTTTCCTCGCCGCGGTGACGCACACATGATTTGTGTTCTCAGTAAATGGTTTTCGTGTCAGCAGCGTGCAGTGTACATAGATGAAATTCCTTATAGTAATTATCTGCCATTCTTTTGGCGTGTTTGTAAGAACAATAACTACTATCGTCTATCGTCTTTATCTGATCCTGTGATAAAGGATCCCGTAGTTGGTATGTTAAATGTACTTAATTAATTTTAGCAAGTTTCATTCCAAATGAATTTCAATTTTGTATGAGATTTAAAAAACCCAGTAATGAATGGGATCGACTTCTTTACATTTCTGTGTGTGAGCGTGCGTGTGGGGTTGCGTGCGTGCGTGTGTATGTATGTGTGCGTGATCATACCGAATGGATCATTTGATTTGTAGACGTATTACCATACAGATCAATTTTCTGGGATTTCTGAAGTGTATGATGATGATGATGATGAACACTGAACTAGCTAGGTCTGGTATCAGGACGTGGTAAGCCTCTAGCACTGATCGGAAGCCGCTTAATTAGAGATTCCTGTGGAGCGTTCTTGCTTTGTGCTTGTTCAGTTGAGCGTGAAATGTATTGTTCATGGTCTAGTTTATTGCTTGTCTGCCCTCATCTGAAACTACATCATATGGATGACTATATATCTGGTAGTTGGTGTGAGGGTCTGAACTACCCTCCTCAGAGGTGTCTGCAAGTGTGTATGCCTTGAGGGCCCGATGACAGTGAGGAGGACGGCTTCCCCCGCCCCCCCTTGATAGCTAGTCTGAGAAATCATTACCAAAGGCCTATACATCAGTCATGTATCAGATGCGGTTTCACCTGATGCTGTGTACGTGTGTGAGGAGAGGGTGGCCGCTTCGCTTTTTATGCTATTCACGCTGAATCTACATTAAGCCTTTGACACCGAATACCTGGTTGGATGACATCCTTCTTGGTTTATCCATATGTTTGATGGCGGCGCTTGCAACAGGAGTGTGCAAGTCTATTGCATCGTCTGTGCAATGCCTGCTCGTTGCATACATATAGGTACACTGTTCTATTTGCGATAGTGGCTTGCCATAGATTGAGCAGCAACTCGCATGTTGATTGTTTCTGTTTTGACGTCGTGTGATGTTTTCTGGCCTCCGATCGGTACTTAGTTCTCAAGGACATTAAGAGATACTTGTACCTCATTTTTATGCATGTCATCATGTCTCATCGGGGTTGATGGATCTTCCGTGGGGCCTAGAGCCTGAGGAGTAACAGACACACACACACACACAGAGAGAGAGAGAGAGAGAGAGAGTCCGTTCAGTTTTTGGCGATAAGATATTTCTGCGTTGTTGTGTAAACCGAATTACTGTGGCATAGATTGAGAGTATCGCGACGAATGCTTAAATTCATAGCATCTGATGTGGTCTTGTAATGCAGTATTCAGAGGTTTATTTTCTGAGACACTGATATAGTTACACGGCAGGCTAGCAGTTACACCTAGCCAGTCACCGCGTGTGTGAGTGAGTGAGTGTGTTTGTGTGTGTGTATGTTAGGGGGCGCTTTTGTGATAGTGAAGTCACCACCGAGACATTTCAGACTTCCACTATTTAAATACCAACAGACCGGAGAACGCTACACATGCGAGGGAAACGTGTGAAACATTTGACATATCTCGGCTCGTCCAACTTCGGATATTGATTTCGTTACGTCGGATGCTTCAAATGATATTTCCTGCTGCGATGAGGCGATCAATGTAGAGTGGTTCTTGTGGCAGTGATAATGACATAACGGGTTCTTAGCGATTATTACCGCCATCTTAAACAACCGACTCTGTTATATGGCCGCATATTCGTTATACGACCGCACAGTGTCCGCCTCATCAGCAGTAATTGTATTATAATCATTGTTTGATGGTTTGCTGTCGTTGTTCAGATGCGACGGCGTTTCCACATGTCCCGGTGACGTGTGGAGTTAATCACGACAGCCGAGTTCATTTCAGCGATCTTCCACTCGGTTGGATAAACTCTGTGTAGATTTGGATCTTTGGGTCGTGGAAGGAATTCAAATTGTTACCAGATGGTCAGTTTTTAGAGCAGCGTCGTAGGGTGTGGTCGTCTCGTATCGGGCGATGCTTGCTGGTGTTGGTATAAACCGAGTTATCGGCGTTGTTATCGACCTGTGTTTATACAGTGAAGATAATGATTTGTCTTGGTCTTGGTACTGAACGGCGTCAAGGCTAACCGTGGGATACGACGTTAACCTGGCGTTTAAGAGATAATATATTTACGGCCGTTGAATGGGGCCATTGTAGCTAGAGGAAAATTAGCCAGCTGCTGCTTGGTGTTTGCGAGCGTTTGCGTGAGTGCGTGTATATTATGGAGTTAAAAGTACACTTGCTGTTCAGCACACGTCAGCCGTCATATGTTGGTGGGCTATAAGTGTAGGCTAGATTCAAACTGGCCCCAGCGCCGTATTTCAAACAGATGCGCGCGGTGTGTCGTAGGTGACAGTGTTTTTACGTCATCCACCTAAGCGTGACATCCATATACTTATACGGCGAGCAACAGAAAACCCGCAGTAGAAGCAGCCAAGCTCCTGACAGACACCAGCGGCTGTTATAAGATTGGGTTTTTTTCTATAGAAATATTGCTAGTACGGGATTAGTGACTTGTTTACCATGTGGAAGCTGTTACGGTGGCCCAGAGATCAGATGTGGCCGTGCAAGTAGTTGTCTTTGCCAGGATTAAATTGATAGCATTGTGGTTATCTGTTGTCCAAGGAAAGAACCGCGTACAGTCGACAGAGCAGGTTGTTTCGTTCACCAGTTTCAAAATACAGTGGGAATACTAATGATGTCGTAATTCCTGTGAACTTCGGTTTATACACCTTAAGTATTTATTCCGGGACTACCAGCGCCCCCTGGCCAGACCGGGTTGAAGGTAGTTGTACTTGAAGCGAGCCAGATTGCGATATATTTATCTGATAACGCCACAGTCTATTTATTTTATAAACTGATTACGATCTTTGCCATATACCGCGTCCTAACATGGCATTTGGCACATAATACTGGTGTGGAGTCTGTTGAAGTCTCTCCCATTGAATAGTTCTGCAGCGGTATATTATAACCAGATATAGCCGCTGACAGCCGAGCTAAGCGGCGTTATCTGTCTTATATAGTAAAGGTCAACGCTGGTCTTGGTTTGGACTTCTTTTCATAGCACTGGCTGTCACAGTGAGCGTGGATATAATGAGTGTGATTCACCAGCTGAATGGCTCATTTCTATGCGTAGTCTAAACTTTGCAACTGAACACCGCCAACTTTAGACACATTGCTGTCCTTGGTCGTGGAAACTAAGGACAGTTGACATTTGACTGGATATCATCCGACGCACAACTGTAGAGGGCAGCACATAAGTTGGTAGTGAACATCTGGAGCTCTCTGGTGTCCATTTGGCTAAGTTATTGGTTACATGTGGTGGTGAGGTTTCATTTCTCTTGACATCTGTTATGTATGGCCGCTCCTGTCGTATTGGAATATCAATTAGGTAAGACTGGTAGACACTGGATCAGATGGTTGATGTGGATCAGATGTGTTGGCATTCGACAGTCATTTACTGGGATGACTGAACCGATAATATCTGGATATTAATAAACACACGACTGCAGCGTTAAGATGTCATCAGGTTATGAAGATGAGGTCTTCTTCAGTTCTGACAATCATCGCAGATTGACAGCGTCTCGTTCTTCCTCGGCCAGCTTTGGAAGCGGGCAACGTTCACCCACCAGAATGGTCGGCGATCGGAGACTGGTGTCTCCTTCGACTAAACAATCGGTGACTAAAATGTACAAAACGTACGACATCAACAGAATACACCACTACAACGGCTTGATGTCGGGCAACTACGGAGAGGGTGATAACTACGGAGAGGGTGATAACGTGAGTTCAGATTATGAATCGGCCGATCTGACGGACAGTGGTTCTTGTGGTAGGCTATACACGAGATCACAGAATCTGATCCATGACGGGAGATCTGGCCGTGGGATGCCAGACAGCCGTGGTACGACCGTCTACCAGTCAGACGATGGTCAGCAAGCCAAGGTCAGGCCGCCATCCGCACCTGACCACAGTCAGATATCATACTCACGGGTTTCATCTAGTTTCATCAAGTCTCTCAATCAGCAAGAACAACCTGAATACGGAGAATATTTAGATAATTCAGTGAATAGTCTAACCTTGGAGGACCTGGAGGATGACCTTGAGCAATCGGATCATCCGGACTCGAAGAGCGTAAACTCTAAGAGTGCAGATTTGTTGTCTCGGTCGTACTTGGATATTCACCATGAACCATCGGATGATGTTCTACGCCTGACTAGTTCCTATTCCGATTTGTTTGAGAACAAGGGCAGCTCACTTAGATCATTTGCTTCTGTAGATTACTGGTCACCCTCACCGCATCATACATCACTGCACAGTTATAATTCATCTCCGCTGAAGTCATGGCATCGAAAGCCAGATGAAAACCACAACACAACTGTACCGCATTTTGGTAATAAGAATGGCAGATTTGGTCATGGCCAGCATCTGCGCCGATATCCCAGTTTCCAGTCATCGCAGTTTTCCTACGACTCTGATTCCCGACAAACTGATTACTCCGATACGGAGTCCCTATCGTATGCCGATAGCTTTGTGAATGGTAGATGCGTGAATGGCGTGCTTTCTAAATCCTCAGAGGAGTCGGACAACTCGTACTCGCCCCCTATGACGCCCACAATCACATCCACACATCACAAGGTCCACTCGCGAATCAGGCGTCTAGGTAACGTCATTAAACCTTATCATGATCCTCCCATTTACAGACAGAACAAACTTGACGAAGCATTGCTGTCATCTGGAAGACTCGTCGATGCCTTGAAAAGTTTGACAGAATGGTTAGAGAAGGCCGAGAGCTATGTGTCCGAGGACCAGCCAATCCTGGGTGATCTGGATACTGTAAATCTGTTGATAGAACAACACAAGGTAAGCATTTGGTGAGATCTCAATGACTTATCTTACAAGAATATATTTACATTACTGTGTTATATTCACTGATGAAACCATCCCGGATTTATCTGGAAATACGGATTTTTGCTCTGCAGAAATGTTTTCCAGATTTTTAAGAATTTCTCTAGATGGTAGTAAGACACAATCAGTCATGCCATTGATTAAAAAAAATTCAGGATTTTTTGAAAATTCTGAGTTTCATCACTGTATATTTATATTGCAAACTCTTGTGGCTGATTGAGCTTTACTTTGATTAATTAATGCGGTCTGAACTTTAGTTGACGAGTGTTGACAAGATTATGTGTGTACTTGCCGGAAAACCTGTTTAAACCTAGTCATTTATTATGGAGTAAATTTTTGCATATGATATTCCATTATTTTGCGGTGTTCCAATGTAGACACCGACTGTGAAGCCGTTTGATTGGACAGTCTGACAATTACAGTAATTTTGAATTCCAGTTATAAAAACAAATTAGACAGAAAATAAATTTAGTTCTAATTATGATCCGAGTTATTAATTACAGATTGTGATGAGCCTCAAATAATTTTACAATCAACTATTGGTATGGGCTGCTATACAACTACCCAGTAAACCAATAAAATTACTTGACCTATTTGCTATGAAGTTAAGTAATTAAGTATATATGTGCATATATTTTCTCAATATTCTGCCACATAGTCAGTGATTGATATGTAAGGTTGTGTTCCGGACAGTTCAGACCATGCTTTAAACCGGACAGTGTCCACAACATTGATTAAAAACTTTTTGATGTATCTTTTACTAAGGATGGGTCAATTCTTCTAGATTCTCTTTCTGATATTTGGTCCACATTTCACTGTTTTTACTTTGATTTTCAGGCAACATTTTTTTAAATAGCCACTTAAGTAGAATAACAAATCATTGAAAATTATTATAAATGGTGTTTAAATGTAGGATCATATTTGCTGCTTTTCTTTTTCATATCTTACTGTCCCACAGCAAATTCTGTACATAGTTTAGGCCTTTTAAGTCGCTCTGATCTTCCTGGGTGTAGGGTTATATCACTGACCATTGCTAAACATACGTCTCGAGTCCTGTATTTGGCCAAAACACAACTTAATGCATTATCAGGATTGTCTTAGCTGAGTGTATGCAGTGGAAGCACTGATGTGTCATTTAAAATTAAACTAATGTAAACAAAGCACAGTGCAAAATTGAAAATTATACGTCAAACTAGGCAGAAAATCTTGATTTCAAGAACTGCAATTAATCTTCATATACTGCAACATGTTCTGCTGCTGATACAGTTTGTCTTCTGCAATATATCCAACTCATGGTATACTTTCATATCCTGTTATGTAATCAGCAACAAACTGCACAGCAAGTTAGTCCTAGGCCTATTTATTCCATACGGCTCGTGGCCATATTTCTATGTTAGTGCCATTTTCTCTGTTTAGCAAGAAATTGAAGAGGAAGTACAGACTTTATTATCACTCAGATGGTACTAACCAACTTTGGATACATTATATGTTGCTACTCGTATAGTGTCTTTGGTAGCGCACTACAGTGCTATAGACCTCCCAGCTGGGATGTGGGATGTTTCATCTGATCATCTCCTTTTTTTCTGCAGCGAGTTAGCTGCATATTATGACATTACTGTAATGTACTTACCTTGTATACATTAACATATGTTTAGATATCTTACCGTGTTACATTAGGTACGGTTGTGTTTGTAAGTTATTCTACTCAGTGACGTGAGACTAAAAATGTATTTCAGTAGAGTTTTACATATCTTCTGCCTGGAGGTTGATGATTTTCATATACTTGACTGATAAATTTGGTTGCTTTCATATTTTTTGTACGTTTCCTATCAAGAGAAAGGGGACCGAAAAGAGTACTGGATGAACTTATTTGAAATAATAATGTGATAACTAGATATACTATGTGTGGTTTACATCAGTAATTTTCTGACATCCAACTAAAACATTTTGTACATATTTTGATTTGTTTACCAAGTCAGGTGATTGAAATACTAGAATTGATAGAATGAAGTTTGTCTACAGCATTGATGTATAGTACAGGGTTTACATTTATTTTCAGTTTTATTAGGCATATGACGTGTTTTTGTTGTTGTTCTGAATTAATTATGTGGTGTATAACAAGAGGACATTGTGTGGTGGAAGATTGATTGTTTTTTATATATATATATATATATATATATATATATATATATATATGGATTATCATTTGTGTTCACTTCAGGATTTTTGTAGTTTGTCACCTTATGCTTCTTTTTAACACCACCTTATCAAGATTGTCTAAATACAGTCAATTCTAGACCAACTGGAATTTTGATTAAACTGGATAATAAAGTATTATCGGAAATATGCCAAAATTAATTATTCAAGCATGAACCATAGAATAGGAATTTGTCATTTTTCTTCATACATAATATAGTAGTTTATGGCTGTATTAATCTTTCAGGCATTCCAGCAAGAGTTAGAGAGCAGGCAGACTGTGTTCATGGCAATGCAGGCATCGCAGTCAAATGATTCTAGCATTGAGGTACAGCTTGATGATTTAAATGCTTTATGGACTAGAGTTAATCAGCTGTGTGAGGTTCGAGAAGCCAGACTTCAAGAAGCTCTGAAATTGGTAAGTGTGTGTGTTTTATTATTTTTTTGGGGGGGGGATTATAACAACACATAAATATCATATATCCGATGATACTTAATTTTATTCGGATTTTGATGGTTTAAAAATAACCTGAATGGGTAACTAAAACAGATATTTCAACACCTGTGATAAAAAAACAATCTGCATTATACTATTTTATACAGCATACATTCTGTTGATTCAAAGTGACACAAAACTGTTCTGATGTGCAGTTATAGTTTCTTCAGGCACAAATAACACACCAACCACATTAACAAACCATATTCATTGGCAAACTTTGAGGTCATTAATGAGAGACTGGCATGCTCTAGCTACTGTTCAAAGCCAAGACCGAACTCAGCTACTATTATAATTGCTAACCAGATGTCATTCTGCCAATACATTCATTAAAGAGGAAGTTTTATCTCTCTCTATCATGTTAACATATTGAAGGTTACAGTAAACTGGCACATTTGGCTGAAATTAAATTGTTTACCAGGTGTGTGTGTGTGTGTATGTGTGTCTGTGTCTGTGTGTGTGTGTTTCCCACACACACGCACACACACCCACACACACACACACAGAGGGATGTGCATGAAATCTTATTTGGCATGTCTGCTGGTTACTGTACAGAATATGCAGTACTTAGTTTGAAGCCTGTGATGTTAAACAAAGCTGTTGAGAAAATTGTTTGAGTAGAAGATGAATACAAACAGAGGTCTCTGCCCACAGACCTTTAGTTATTTAGCATACAAAAAATATGCCCAGACCAGTAACGTTTGGAGACTAATAAATATTAATGGTTTAGTTGATGTACATGTTACTGATAGATCTGCTGTCTAAAATTTTATGATAATTATTAATTGCGTCATGCTCTCTCTCCCCCCTCCCCCCCTTCTGAGGCCATACTTAAGCCGGTTTTCTCACAGAATTAGTGACAAATTTAAGATAGAAAACCTGCTACTTTTAAAACCTGATGACTCAGTATTATTCATGAAACTTTCTTCTTCACATATTTAGGTTAAGCATACTTTGTTGTTGTTTTATATTGTTATACTTCCATAGTGTTTTTAACAGTTTTTGGTGATAAAAAGGGTTTTTTGACAGTTCAAACCAGGTTTTGATGGCTTCATGTCAAAAAGAGGTTTTTGACATCAAAAACCATACTCTGACTACAAAAATCTTTTTCTGAAAGAATTAGGTAAACTAGCTTAATTGCTTGAGCAGAGCTCAATCCTGAGTTGGTCATACTGGTTATATGTGAAATAATAAACAGAGAGCCACTTGACCAACTATCTGTCAGCTAACTGAGAAATGATATAAATAATTATATAAACAATAAGTCGGATCATTCTGACCCATCTAGTAACGAATAACCACTTTACAGGTATCAGTTAATAAAGAAATTATATACTGATATTTCTTATTTCCTTTCATGATTACTGTACTGTAAATGATCAAATAAACACCTGAGGGTTCAAATTTAGCTCACTGTGTCATCTTCACTGCAGTATGAGTCAACCAAAATGAGGTGAAACTTTAAGTTTCAGTGTCCATCTTAGTCACTAACAAAACTGAACAGATGTGGGATTTTTTGGTTATAACCCACTTCAAAATACAGCTGTGATGAAAATATTTACACCACTCACCTAAAAACTCTTTTTAAAATTCCTGTATTTTTTGGCAATAAGACGTTGATTATGAAACTGCAAGCCTGTATTCACATTCTAGAGATATTAAAAAAATTCATTCACGTAAAATCAAGTGTAGTGTGTTTTTATTCAGTTCTTGTATATATACATAAACACACACACATTCAAATATATATATATATATATATATATATATATATATATATACACACACACACAGTCATTCTTTTTTGTTCATTTTATTATTCCAAGTCATTGTTGTTTTCAACTTAGAGCTGATAATGTACTCAAGAACCACTGTTTACCAGATAGGACAACATTCAGCTGATGAACCCCATATTGTACCCCTTTTGTGTGATACACTTTATGTAGACCTGAACATACTTGAGAATGTCAATGGATAAGTGTCTAATTATAGCACACAGAAAATAATCTAATCTTGTAGTTTTGTACATTCCTATCGTTGTTCAGGTATTGTTATCATAATGCCCTACAGCGGCTGACTATTATATTTGATTCACTCTTGCTATCGTTTCGTTTTACTGTCTATAGCCTGTAATGGTTTATTTGTATAAGATGAGTTCAGGTTTATGGGGTCTGTTAGGGTGATAGGGAGTCAGAGATGGTCCCTCATTCTAACATTTGTGAGTAACGTTCTTGTAATGGTGGCTTTGGAAGGTCAGACCTTTCTCACGTTTAGATAATAAATGTATTTCCGTAGTTGTGTCAATGTTTGTTATAATATATTGGGGAGAGGGTAATATTGTTATAGCTCTAAATTAATGCGGTTATAGCTCTATGAGAGAGAGAGAGAGAGAGAGAGAGAGATGTTACCTGTAATTTAAATAAAGGTGCTGCCATCTAGTGGACACAGGTGGTATAACCTTTTGATGGTTTTGTCATCTGTTTTTAGATATTTGACATCCAATTAACAGATATTTGTCTTATAATAAGCTTGTTCAGTTTTGATTTTCAACAATATTTTATGATATTGCCTTTATGGTAGTGATATAGGATTCTTAACCTATGCCATATTTTGTAACATCTTAACCCCACTCTTTTATTAAGTATAATTATTTGACATTATCCTATCTGAGTATTACATGAGGCTGGGTAACTGAGATATTCAACTTATTGTTGCACTGCTACCACAAACTGTTCCTTTTCAGTTCATGGCCTTATCACTTGCATCCAGAATTGCTATAGAAGTAACACATGTGAACACGCATACAGTATTCCCTATATATCACATTAGAATACATATAGTTGTGCATTGTGCACACATGCACACACATTTATCTGTAGACATACACATAAACTGCCTCAATAGCCAAACTGGTAGCACAGTTGACCTCAGACCTCTGGTGCCAAATCCCATTGAGCCTTTATCTGAAGGGTGTTCCATCTTCCACTTTGCCTCATTGGCCATAAAATGTTTTTACACACACTGCCATATGCTTACTAACACAATAAAATTTATTTCCCTGTTTCAGGCTGAGGACTTCAATGATGCTGTACAAATTGTCCGGGAGTGGCTGCCTCATGCTGAAGCTGAACTGAAATTCAGAGCTTTGCCTGAAGATGAGGAAGCAATCAGTGTGTTGATCGACCAACATGAGGTAAGTTGACTATCATATTTCACTCATTCCTTGCACAGATATATATGGAAAAACATTAGATTCTCTCTGTAACCCTTCTTATCTATTTCATTAACCATTTCCTGTCTGTAATCTGCAGACTTTTCAGTTAACTATTCCAATGTTCATTTCGATGAAGCACATAATATTACTTGATATGGAACTGTAGATTTTTATTGATGAATCTGCATCTGTGTTAAAATATATACACAGATTACATGAATTCCAACTGATTTTCCATCTTTAAGTAACATATGAGGGTTGCAGGTACAATTCATGGCACTTCAGTGGGCGATTATTGTGATGCCAGAAATGAATCCTAGAAATGTTGGAATTGTTCAACATCTAAGGACAAAGTAGCCAACCCTGGATCAGTGTTGCTAGCCCATGTACTCTAGAAGCCATTACTGTTACGCAGGTTCTCAGCCCTGTCTTGCTTTGTTTTGTTGCATGACAGGAGAATTTTAAATTTTTTAAGAGTTATAAATTATTGTTTTTATCATAGCTTCAATTAATTAGTTCCACCACTTCACCAGTTTTGTAAGCAATCTAGCCTTTTTCAAACTGATAATATTATTCAAGCCATCACATTGTTCAGAATTTATAAAGAAGAATCAGATAAACGTCTTCTGGGTAACATTTTTTTCTGCATCCATAATTTCTGTCTTTTGTTGCATTGTTTAGAAATTTTTAGAAGAGTTACGAGGACATCAGCCAAACCTGGAGAAGATCAGCTTCTTGGCAGAGGAGATACTACAAGCCTGTCACCCTAACGCAATCCGATTTGTTAAATACTACCTCACCATCACACAGACAAGATGGGAACAGGTAATGGCCGCTGTGTGTGTGTGTGTGTGGAATACTGTCACAATCATAGATCACATAGTATACAGTAACAAATACATAACACAACACACACACAAATGACTCTGAGGGTGTAGTGATGGTGCAGTAGGTAGAGCACTTCACTACAAATCTCCAGGCCAGAATTTTAATCCATCTCATACCTGGGTTTGTGAGAAGTTTTCCTTAGCGCGTCACCCTTCTATCACATAACTCAGGTGTGACCATTGCTGAGACTAAACAAAGGACGTACTCACTGATGTGAAAATGATCCGTTGGTGACCTTTATCCATTTACCTTCAGGCTGTCAATCGAGCCGAACAGCGTTCACAACGTCTCCAGGAGGCCCTACATAACATCCGAGGGAATGCCGCACTATTAGAGGAGCTCCTGGCTTTATTAACAGAGGCTCAGGCTCTGTTAGCTACCAAAGAGAAGGATCCAATCCCAGAAGATCTGACAGTTGTAGAGGCTTTAGTTAAGGAACATCTGGTAAGTCGGTTGATTAATGATAATGATAACATTATTGATTTCTTTACAAGACTAACACTTCGTTTTATGTGAACTGGAAGAGGATTTGTTGGCATTTAGTATATGGCAATTTGTCAGTGAATTAGTTCAATCTGAGACAGCCATTTATTATTTGTACGACAGAATTTACCATTCACTGATTTCGTCTTCTTAAGATTTTTTAAAATTGTTTATTTATTTGTGTGATTATATTAAAGTTGGGTAACAAGATTGATGTTTTGGTTTTATCAAGACTGAAACACGATTCATTGATACTCTCTGAAATAACAGAGTAACTGTCATTAGATGAATCAGTATTGGCTGTAGTTGTTACCCATGTCTGTATAGCTACTATTTGTGGAAGATGTTTTCTCTGGTTAAATATTGTTTAGGTTCTGTAGACTGTGGCTAGTGTCTTGCATGATTACATTGAGATGTACCCCCAAGTTGCCAGGGGGTGCCTCCATGGTCTAGTTGGTAGTGCACTGGACGACAGATCACTACCACCTGAGTTCGAATCTCGGTGTGTGGGCATACCTGAAGGGAGTTTCATCTTTGACTTCGCTTCATTACCGTTGGAGGTCGCTCAGCCCCTTTAGCCTACCTTGTGCACAAAAGTGGCTATCAATCACCCCAAGTTGCCCAACAACCTAAAGAGATAGATCTCACTGTATATTCAGCTATTCAGCTGAGTATATCTTTAAATATTTTAGCTCAGAATAACCTGTGACTTAAACTTGTTAATGATCAGTTGCAATAATTAGTGTTTTGGCACTGTTAGTAATGTTTTAGAGAGAGAGAGAGAGAGAGAGAGAGAGAAGGAAGTTAGTTGTTGTGAGTATAGATGGACAACATCAGAGAGTGGAATCCTCTTTATTAGTTTAATATATGTATAATAACATTGTAGAGAGGAGTCTTTGCAGAATGGTCATCCCTATAACAACTGGTGTATATTAGGTCTGAAGTTCTCCATTTTTTGTACATGTGACCAATTCATAAATGTACTTTGAAAACTGTCCAGAGTCTGTATGCTTACTGTTCAGGTTTGGTGTGCTAGACTTGGTTAGGGGTCACTTTTCTGATATTTGACCATATATAAACTGAAATCTGATGAATCATCTTATTGTACAACACATCTCTCCCGTTTTGTCAGTTTGATTTTTTTTAATCATTTCAGGTGTTCAGAGAAAATAAAATAGATTTGTCCATGTGTGTTTATTAAGAGAGATCTTATGCATTGAACAGTAAGGTAATTAAACAATGAAGACTTTGAAATGAAATGAAATATTTCATTTTAATTACAACAGGAGTTCCACGATGACTTATCCAACAAGAACAAAGATGTAGAACGTCTCACTAAAACAGTGAACTCTGCCCTAAAGAAGCAGCTCCATGGATCAGCATGGAAACTTAATGAGTCTGATACACCATCACCAAGAGTGACAACATTACAGAACAAATGGCGAACTGTGTGGCGGATGTCTGTAGATAGGAAGAAAAAGCTACAAGACTCTCTTGATCATTTGTTAGAGGTACATGTATAAAATACATATTTGTCTCCCACACAAGCAAATAAAATAAATATTTGTACATATATGCACCCTACACACACACCCTACACACAGACACACTCACCACTAGATTGATTGTACATGTGTTTATCCAGTGTTAAAAGATTCTATGTAATTATATCACATTTGTTTTGAATTAAAAATACCACTTCCTTTTATTCTTTTAGTACAGATATTTTTTATATTGCTCTATATATTTATTATTCTCCTCTTGTATCTGTCAGTTGGAGAGCTTCAAAAACTTTGACTTTGACTTATGGCGTCAACGGTATGTTGCCTGGATACGTGCGAAGAAATTCCGCATCACTGATTTCTTCCGACGTCAGGATAGGGATCAAGATGGTGCCCTGACTCGAAATGAGTTTGTTGATGGCATGTTACAGTCAAGTAAGCTACACTTCATTGTAATTAAAAATAATGAGATTAAAACTTTTTGTTAATGCTTTTTGGTAATAATAGGTGATACATGATCTGTTTTTTATTATCTGGCCTAATGAATGAAGTCAGTAGAACTTGTTTGATGCTACCTTTGTTTTGTTTCAATGTGTGTGTGTTTTTTGCAGAATTTCCCACCAACAAGACAGAATTGAATGCCGTTTTTGATATTTTTGATCAAGATCACAATGGTACACTGGATTACAAAGCATTTGTAGATGCATTAAAACCTGATGTAAGTTATGAGCTTGTTATATTTTGTAATTTCTGAATATTGGGCATCTTATCTTGTGTTATTTGCAAGTATGAAGTGTACTGCAGCCTATTTAGTTTTGGATTTCCAGTCAATGTGACAGCGATATCTATTTCAGAGAGGTAACAGATCTCGTGCTGGTAAACGTCCAGCTTGTGATGCTGAAATGATCCATGACGAGATAGAACAGCAGATCTCACACTGTCAGTGTCGTCACCAGTTCCAGGTACAGAAAGTGGGAGAAGGAAAGTACAGGGTAAGTTTCTGACTTGTTTATTTCTAGAGTTTGTGAGTTTTGTTATGAATTTTCCCGTTTTCAGCTTTGTTAATAACATGAATGTTGCAGGGGTACAAAACACCTTGAAATAGAGACGAAGTATTCCCATGAGTATTTTTATTGCTATGTTCATCTTTATCATCATACCTGTCATATTATTATCTATGTCGTTATATAATTATAGTTCATTGGTCAGAAGAGACAAGGGGTAGGAACATGGATTAATTCATCTTAGCCACGAGTGTTTTAGATTTGCGGCACTTTTTCAGCAGAATATTTGACTAAATTCTATTTACTGTCATAGTTTTTCTTCTAAAAATATCAGTGTATGCCTCTAAGATTATAAATTTATATAGATGACAGAATTTACTTATAACTAAATTTGTGTGGATTATTTTAATGTTTTTTTTAATGTTCATTCTCACACAAGAAAGCTGAGCTTTGTTTCAAAAATAATTTATTTGGCATAATTTAGATTGAATGTTTTGACTGGCTTACAATATAATATTGCCTAGATGTCTGATTTATTACCAATAAAAAATGTGTGAAATTACTTTTAAAAATTTCACTTGGTTATTCATTACCTGTTTGAAATATATTAATATTCTATTCTTAAATAATAAAAACATAACATTATTGATTTGTGCACTATGTCCACAAATACACTAATCCTTAGTGTTGATCAGTGTTCTGTAGTTAAGTATTGCGTGAAGATATTGTTTACACAATCCATCTCTAATGTTATTGTCATATCAGAAATGAATAAATAATGACCACCAATTTTAATTATGTTGTTTATTGGCTTCTGACGGACCACCTGATCTCAGTATTTAATGTTTGCTTTTTTCACATTGTTCCAGTTTGGTGAAAAGGGCAAGATGTACTTGGTGAGATTCCTTAACAGTACAGTAATGGTACGAGTGGGTGGAGGCTGGGTCACTCTACAGGAGTTCCTACAAGCCAATGATCCTTGTAGAGGTAAGCCTACAACTATGGTATATTATGGGTTATGATTGTTTATTGATATTTTTTTATGTTTGTACAGGTAGAGTAAAACCATATTATGGTACCACCCACATGCATCTTTAGCCTAGGGATATCTTAACACAGTTTCTGATCATGGTCCTGCATACCCACTGGATTATTCATGCCCAGCTTGCCAGTTGTTAACAGTGATCATCCATCAACAATTTTGTGAATTTGAGCGTTGAATTCAGAACATGTAGACAACATATAACCAGTATTTCAGATGTATACATTCAAAGCCAAATTAATAGACTACAGAAAATATCAGGTTAAGAGCTTGTGTAAAAAGCTATTAGCTGCCAAGTATTAACTGTGAAGAATCAGAAAATTTGCGAGGTTTATATATTAAATTCATAATTAAATTTATATTTAAAAAAGTTCATAATCAATATATACAACTCAGTTATTTGGTGGAATTCTTATTGCAAGCTTTTGCATTCTGATGATGGTGAAGATTTCCCCATTATGTCAATTAGTTAAAGGCATAGAATATACAAGTGAGTTGTTGGTATCGTACTGGTCATTATTGGAAGAAACTCATTTAGAAACAAGATAAGAATGGCCAAATATAAGCAAGCTGTGTAGCAGCCCCATTTGGTAAATAATTGTTACCAGGTATTCCACTGTGGTTTATTTAACCAGGTGGTTACAAGGACAATTCTGGTGTGTTTACTTTTATTCTTTTATCAACATATAATGTGTGTTCTTTTGTAATAGAGTTGTATATTAACATTATTCACTTGCGGAGAACAACAAAAAATTGCCCATTTTCATCCACTTTCCTATTTGTACCTTTTTAGCAAAAGGTCGGACAAACACCGAGCTTCACGAACAGTTTGTGTTGCCCGATGGTAGTCATCAAACACGTGCTGCCTTTATGTCACGGAGACGTTCTCAGCCATCCAATGGGGGATCTCCTGCTGGAGGTGTGTACATAAACTTCCAAAACCTAAATTCCTCACCAAATGGTTTTTTGTTTAGTTTTAAAAGACAGTGAAATTTTTGTAGATTTTTTAAGTTATTCATTTGCCAGTCGTTTGATGTTTTAACATAGTTGGTCTTGCTAATCAGTCGTTTTGTGCACATTTGAGAATGACTTCCCTCTATGAAACTAATTTATTGCATGACTATGTCCATCCAATATAGAATGCTTTAAAAAATATGTTTCTAACAAATCATCAGCTGCATGCTGACATCAGAAGAATGTTGCATGTTTTAAATCGTTTGTTGTATCCAGTTGCCATGATTTTATTGAGGGATAGTCAAGGAATGACAATAACATTGATACATGTGATATATGTACATAACTGGTTCTCTTTCTCTGTATACTTTTTTTCCATTTTAGCAAAGGTTCTCAGTTCTGTCCTTTAGTGTCTTATACATCTTTTAGATATGTTGTATTAAACTGTTACTAATATATCTCTTGCAGATTCATCTTTATATATTTAATATTTGGAATCTTGATCAGTGGCAGATTAATAAAATGTTTTGGTACCGAAATTCCCAACATTTATCCTCAAGTGATGTTTTCCACAAGACAGTGGCTTCTCATTTGCTCAATCTTGTGTACAATTTCAGCTCTGGGCAGTAAGCTCTCAGGCAGTGCCACCTGCCTGACCTCAACAGGCAAGTCCAACAAGAGCGCGACCAAGTCTAAGCGAAGTATGGCCTTAAAGTCACGCTCTTGTATGGACCTGTCCCGTGAGGGAGACAGTCTCCTCAAACGGGGGCCAAACCCTCCTGTTACTGGTAGGTGACAGCCACGAAATGTACAATGATATAATTCTTTAAAGCTGTTTTCGTGGGGAATCTCCTGTGTAGATAGATCTCCTACATAATTCTGCCTATCGGCTTTCACGCACTTCTCGATGATCATATTCATGTGGTTGTCTCCCTGTGGCAGCGTCACCTTTAAGATTATGTTTGATTTCCATGTAGATCATGGTTGTGGATATCATTGATTGCAGCATGATTCTTGTGATCTTTCTAGTTATGTAGCTTTGTTTTTCCACCACTTTTTGTCATCCTTGCTCCATTTACCTACCAATAACAAACGTGGGCTATCCGGCTTGAGGGGTCCGAGTCGAATATTTTTAATATGCATCTAATTCACCACAAAACTATTGAAATAGATAGCCTTCTCTTGTATTTATTTTGATGGTCTATCATTCATTTCCAGTTTCAGGTATTTCATTTCAGTCGTATTTATTTGCAAACCAGTATTTAATTTTTTGTCATTTTTAGTAATGGGAATAAAGTCCACTTGTGTTGTACTGTTGTAGTATGGAAAGAAGCTAAATTGGTTTGCATTAAAACACTGTGGAGAAAGAACATACTTAGCAGACTCTTGAAGGAATAAATTGATAAACACAGTTAGAGAGCTTACTCATAAGTGATATCCTGTTCAGCAGAAACAGGGTTTAAAGAGCCTCACGAATAAGCAAATTATTTTAGCACCTAGCTACTTTCATTATATTAATTTAAAACATGTCAGAAACCCAATATATTTTAATGCCTTGGTGGTGAATTTGATGGTAGAAAGTGGGAATTAGTTCTTAAGTAGTTCTGTAAATTTATTATTTAAGAACAAAATATATTTGCCTACATAGGTAAATTAAAAGATCCTGTGTTTAACGTATGTTCAAGCAGCATAACTGAGGCAAATATTGGCTGGCAAATGTGGCAACACAAATTTGCAGAAGTGTAGATGGTGGAATTTATTTCATTTGGTTCACTCACTAAAATTTATTTACCTTTAATATAATTTATCATCTACAGTAATTTGCAGTATCTTTTCTTATCTGTATGTTGCACTAATTTCTATGCTAAGACCTAAAACTGCAGGAAGTTCAATTATTCAGTCATATTGGTTTGGTTGTGATTTGTTGTCTTTGATCCTTTGTTCACCTATTAGTTTTAAAAAAGAGGATTATTTATTAGAAAATAATTATATTACTTTTAATAGAGAAATATATTTTTAATCCAGTAACGATTACTTAAGTTACAGGTTGTACTGGATTGAACCATTTCTTATAAGCAAACTTGGAACAGTACTACTAGAACAAAAAAACTTTGGCAGTACATCATAAGCAGACGATGGCTTCAGGAAAAAATTCAAGAAACCCTACTTGTTCTGTAACTGAAACAAAACATGTTGTGTACATTCCAAGCTAGTCATATCCTAACGTTTAATTGACCCGTTACCTGTTGCATACTTTATGTGTCAAAATGCTTTTGTCACAATAGTCTTGTTTTGTAGTACCCTTTTCTCATTTGTGGTATGTCTGGTATTTCTGGCTTGTAATTATGTTAACCTTTCTTGTATTGGAATCCTTCCCCATTTCCACTTCAACTTATTCATAATTTGCTTTTTGCTCTAAAGTCTTGCAAGTTTGTATAATAACTGATAATTATGTGACTACTAATAATTACAGCTAATCATAACTAGTATGTACCACATCTTATGTGTCATAGTTGTTGCTACAAAAACTAGAACATTATGTAATCTGTTAACTTTCACTAGGATCTCGTACATCGACGCCCCGCCGTGGCAGCGGCCAGACGACTGATGCCACACCTCACTCTGGGAGAAGAACACCCACCACCACCACTCCACGTTCAACAATAGCCAATGGCAGGAGCACACCAACAGGTCGTAGGACACCCACCGGCGCCGTAACACCGACAGGGTCGAGGTCACGAAGTCCAGGACGTTTGGCTACTCCAAAGGTTGCTGGTTCAGCCAGATCAAACCCGGGATCAAAGTCATCCACAAGCTCAAGGACATCAGTGGGTTCACGGTCATCTACTGGATCCGGGACTCCCGGAGCAAGAACGCCAATGGGTTCAAGAACACCGACTGGCTCCAGGACTCCCCAAAGTCAGCGATCCAGGAGTCCAGTTTCAGCAAGAAGTGATTCATCCACTCAGCGTAAACTTGCCAGCGCCACCCGCACAATGAAGTTTTAGTATGCTAGTTAAAGTATGTGTCAGTTTTCTTGTACCACATGTCAACACTTCTGGGCTGGGAACTGGGTTACAGTTTGTTTAAAAAAATAGCCATTTGTGATATAGTAATCTTTATTCAGCCTTGACTGGATTTAGTGATAATGTTTGGATTTGCTTATTTCTGTATTTCACTCTCTGTGTGTGTGTGTGCATGTGTGCATGCATGTTTGTGTGCTTGCACCTGTATGTGGAATTCAACATTTATTTCCTGTGGTTCATCAGAAAACAATTTCACCAAATCTGTTAAAACTAAGATATATTACAATTAAAAGGCTGTGCTTTGAGTGGGATGTTTCACCACATAACTAATGTTTCAGAATGTGAATTCTTTTATCACTTTGACTGGACTGAACATTGAGTACACATATTCCAGATATGGGTTATTCTCTTTATGTTAACCAAACAATCAGCAAAATACTCAAAATGAAATGCTGCCAGTTATGGGATATATATATATATATATATATATATGTAGTAGTGGGCTGGTTTGGAAGGGACAATAATTTAATTTAGTTTGTGCTGACTTTCTTATTGATGTTTGTTATTTTACTACTGTGAGAGAGAAAGAGAGCTATGTGTTAGCAGACCCATTCTGGCGTCTGTGTACACGTAGCCGTTATTGCATTTTATTTCAATTTACTAAATTTTGTACAACAGTGTTTATGTTTCACTTTTGTGTAAATATTTCTTTTCCACTGACCCAGGAACACTTTCCTGTGAAACATAATGACCATTTGATCCTGTGGATAAGTCCTACTTATTCCCCAAGAAGTCTTCCAGAGGGAGTGCATTGGTCTTCCTAGGATTTATATAAAACATGACAAATTAATCTGTAACGTTTTCTGACTGCTCAAAGAAATGCAGGCTTCTGTGTACGATATGTCTCCAGTAGGTGATAACTTATTTATTTATCACGGATTAACTTTATGTTTTGTAATTTGTGTGTGTCTGATTGGGGTTAGTAGTAGATAGCAAGAGCCGAGCTGTTTGTTTTGTTTGTTTGTAATGGAAGTTCTTTTTAACACAACAATCATAAGTGATATCTGTAAACAGGTTTTGTATGCTCAGCCAGATGGTCGTCATCTGCTTAATATTCATATCTAACAGCCAATGAAAGTGATGGAACCTAGAGTAAGACTTGTAATGACATTTTAAAACATTCATTGGTATATGTATAATACTATGTTAATAAAGGAAAATAAAAATGTGTCACCTTTTATGTGGTTTATTTCCTCCTCTTGCTCTCTCTCTCTCTCTCTCTCTCTCTCTGCGTATCTTCAGATGGTTTTATTCATACAAATATCCCACTATTTCTTTAAAGAATCGAGATGTGTACTTCTCTGTAACATCTATAATAAAAAGGTAACTAGTGTAAAGTCGTGCTTGGGGATTAATGAATAATGTTTAAACTAAGTCATGATTGCATACCATATTCCAATACTGCTGGTGTACACATCATCATTAATACATACTATGTGTGTTGTTATTCGATACTGTTCAGCATGATAATAAGTATTTTGTATATAGCACTACGGCAATGGTATACAAAAAATGAATTGATTGGATGTTTTAAAACTATTCAGATCTAATAATGTAATAATTCAAATGTATTAACATTGGCCACTGAGGCAAATATTTATTTTCTGCGACTTTAAATCATTGAAGTACTTACATGATCTTTTATCAGAGAAATTGTCCTATAATGCATATCCTTGATTACTACAAAATAAGCCACAGTTTCTTGGTTTTGAAACTTCCAAAATATTATTTATCAGCAGTTTGAGTCGAATCTAAGATTTCCAGTCGTTTAATTCCTTTGATTCCAATGAACTCCGCTCGGTGTCGACTCCCTACTGAGTCATACCATTTAGCATAGTACCTAGATCACTGTACTGTAAGCTTCTGGTTTTAATTAAGTTTTCGGTGTTTGCTGGATGTTTCGCTAGCCGCCCAATGTAACATGTCTATTGTGCGGAGGCTGAGCAAACCACTTGTACCAATTGCTAGATTTATTATACCATCAGCCCAGGCGTATAGTGTGGAGGCTAAGCAAACCACTCCTACCAATTCCTAGATTTAATATACCATCGGCCCAAGTGTATAGTGCGAAGGCTAAGCAAACCAGAGTAAATACAACAACAAAAATCCTGAATACACTCCGTGACGTGGAAATAAAGGTACAGGACATTTTAACCTTATCTCATAAACAAGAAAAATAAAGGAAGAAAGGCAAAAAAGATAATTCCTCACTCAACTGAGAAAATTATGACTCAATTTTTAATTTGGTGGAAGAGGGGGACGTTGATGTTGCATATCTTGACTTTGCAAGAGCATTTGATAAGGTCGATCATGGGATCCTACGATATAAATTGAAACATCCAAGTCCAGTGGTTCTTAACCTTATTGGAGGTACTGAACCTGGCAAGCTTCATAAGTGCATTCATCGAACCCTTCCTAATTGGAAAAATAAAATATGATTTTTTTTAAACATAGGTATATATTTTATTAGTACACAAAATGAATTATGCATCAGTTGCACACAAAATCATTGTGTTCAAAGAACAAAACATACATTTCTCACAAAAACATAACTCAATGAATATTTACTGCAAATCAATGTGACTTTTGCTGTTGCTTTTCCATAAACAAGTTCAAAAATACCCTGCTTCACCTTGGCAAGTGCCAACCTCGAAAAAGATTGCTCGCAAAGATACGTTGTAACAAACGGTGTGAGTATCTCGAGGGCTTTCTTAGCAGTAAGAGGGTAGGGTACGATTTGGTGACACCAAAACTTTGAGAGCGTTGTTGTTCTGAAGAGTTGCTGTTGAAACTGGCTCTGCTGAAGTTCAATGATTTCGTCGATGTATTCGAACGGCTGTCTCACTCATGATGGATATGAATCTCTAGTTCGGAAGTATCAGTCGAGAGACTGCGAGCTCAACTAAGAGCATGGCATTGCTTGTTTCAGCGCTCCACCTATAGAAATGTCTCCAATTCCAGACACGTCTTCGATCTTAGTTACACAGTCGTCCAACAGCGGAAGGTTTGCTAAGTTATCATGCTCTGTTCGTCGTTTCCATAAAGGTAGCTTTAAAAAACGCCTTCAGGTTTTCTTCCGCTTCGATGAAGTTAACTCCACCGCACTACACCTGTCGATTGAGATAATTGAGAGCATCGAAAATATCAGCCATGTACGCCGAAATGAGAATGAACTCACAATTTTCGAAGCAATCCACGTGACAGTGTTGGTACTCTCGTAAAAACAGGGCTAATTCCACACGCATGGCAAAACTTGTTTCAGCACCTTTCCCCGGGATAACCACCGAATCTTAGAATGGTACAGAAGTACCTCAAATTCAGAGCCCATTTCATTACACAACTCTTTGAAGATGCGGTGCTTCATAGAACTATTTCGCACGTAGTTCACACATTCAACTACAATTTTTAATACTTCTGCCAGTTTTTGAGACAATGTTTTTGTAGCCAACGCATGCCCATGCAGAACTCGGTGCGTAACAATGAAGTGTGGTGCATCGGATTTCACCAGCGCCCCAAACCCAGACTGTCGTCCCATCATGGGTGGAGCTCCCTCCGAACAAACTGCAGAAACCATATTACACGTAAGATCGTTGTCTCTGAAGAAGTCATCCACGTGTTTCTTCACATCAACTGTCTTGTTTGTTGTTGTAAGAAGCTTACAGAATAAAAAATCTTCCTTTATTATGTTGTCTTTCATATAGCTCAGGAGTACAAAAAGATGGCTTAGATTGGAAACGTCGGTGACCTAGTCGAGTTGGAGGCTGAATTTTGCTGGGCTTGAAATCAGATATGCAACCACTTGAGCCAAAATGTCATCGCTCATGTCGTCTATTCTGCTGCTGATAGTGTCATTTGAAGGAGGCATTTGGGAAAACTTAGCTTCAACAGCTTTTCCCAGCATGATATTCGCCATCTTCAATGCAGATTGTTTTACAAGTGTTTCACCAATGGTGTGTGGTTTGCCCTGCTTTGCAATCAGGTACGCAACTTCGTACGATGCTGTGAGGATCGGTTTGTCGATGGGTATAAAGCGGAGAACAGGCAGAGAAGCCCTCTCGTGGAATCTGACTTTCTTCACATTCACTAAATTCAGCGAGCGTTGTGTCCGTCTATTTCCAATCCCCATGCAGCTTCAAGTCGACTACTGAGCGCACCATGTTCTCTGCAGCACAGATATCAAAGATATCAACTAATAATAATGAGAAGTATCCCATCAGGCATGCAAAAAATATCTACAACGAAATTAATTAAATACAATGTTAGCGAGTCAACATGGTTTAAACGTCTTTTCCACACAATATCAAAATAGTTTGACCTTCATGATATAATTGAACAGGAACGTTATGATGATGTCGTGTGATAACATTTACACATAATAAAGTGTACTGATTTAACTCGCTGCCTTGTTTTATTTCCAGGACATATTTACTCACTGGTGATTATATGAAAGAAACATAACCTGGTGTATGAAATACATGATCAGTAATAATAATGGTCATATAGACACACATCATAACGCGCCTTGCATCGTAAAATAAATCATGCAAAAACTAATTCTACACTAGTGACTAGACCTACTTATTACACTTTTCAACTCCACCAAATGAGTGACAAATCCAACTTTCTAATTCAGTTCAAGTCCCAGCTCACTCATTGTCTATACTATAGATGCGATTATTTTCTCCTTTCCCCATTTATTTCATTTTTATCCTTGAATATATCCAGTTAGATTGTCTAAAGCCCAGTTCTCTAGTGAAAGTCCATTTGAAAATAAGAAATAGTCTACCATGTTTTCCGCAAGACGGCGCTGCTAACAGTTTATTTCACACAATCCCATAAGCTATCGCTCGGTGTCCCGTCTTATTCTATATGATCTTTGGCTTTACTAGGATAATACTTCAAGCAAAATTGCCATTTGAAATATCTTATATTTTGATATTGACTTTGTAATCCTTGTGAAACTGGGATATGAATGAGTGAGTATTTAATCTTATAAGTGTTAAACTTAAAATGAAAACATCATGTACATATCTGTGGCTTACAAGGCATTATGCCTGTGATAGAAGTAGCTTTAAGCATCATGGGATGTCATAATTTGACAAGAAAGAAACTGCACAAGTAGATAACTTGGTGGATAATTGTCAGGTGGCAGATTTCTTCCAACGGCGACAACAAATAGCATTTACTAACAACATGTGTGTCACCGTCTGTTAGTGGGACAATTCTAAATACCATAACCCGGTGGTGATAGGATTGGTTCAACCATTGACTGACAACAACACAACCTATTCACCGAGTGAAGCGTGCACGACGATCATTAAAATATATATAAATGGCCTACACAACGTCAGAAAATATATCATTTTAATAGACTATATATATTTATCGCTGGCAACGTTAAAATGGCAGTAACTATTGAATAACAGTTAATATAGCATAGTAGCCGTTTATAGATGTATAAATTTAAATACACATCACGTACCACACGCCTGGATGCAGTAAAGGTTTTCGTAACCTTGAACTTTTGTAGCTAAGTAAACAACTCATTTATGTGCTGTGTTTCAATTTTTTTTGGTATATGTTTGAAATAAAAATAACGTCTATTTAACATTGAAACCACGGCGTGACTCAACTTTCGTATAAAACACAGATCCTGATGTGGATTCGACTTTGATGTCTTAGAATGTTCTGCTGGGATATGATTTATCATTGGTGGCTGATGTGGGCCGGTTAGTCGTGCACGACGATACCGAACTTCATGCAGGATGTGGGATCGAATTCCAGTGTTTGTTTTAGGCGTTTAATCTGTCAATAAAGGGTTTGGATTAAATATCTCAGTTGTCTATTAACAATGCAACCACTCTTATCTCTATGTTGGTCAAATGTAATAAAGGTTCTAATCCGATCAAAGTGTTAAGTAAGAATATAAACACCGTTCGGGAATATCGGAATAGTGCTGCGAACAATCACACACACACACACACACACACACACACACACACACAACACACACACACACACGAGAGAGAGAGAATCTCAGTTGTTGTTAATTACTTAATAAAAGGCACTAAAATACATTTTAATAAACCTTTATATACTCAATCACTCAATGAAAGTTAATGTTGTTGGATTCTTTGATGAATCAGTGAGAGATTTTATTGACAATTCGTAATTTTCTGTACCAGTAACTTTTCACATACTGTTCAGACACATCTTCCCCGTACCATATATTGTGGGCAGTGTTTTCTTTTGTGTTCAAATTCTGTTACGCCACAACTCCTTGCCGTGGATACTCCACCTAATATCATTGTTCCCGTGAATGGACAATTCAACTTCTTGTCATGGGCGCCACCGTGGTCTAACTGGTAGCGCGTTGGACCACAGATCACAACCACACGAGTTCGAATCTCGGCGTGGGCATATCTGAAGGGTGTTTCATCTGACTTCGCTTCATTACCGTTGGAGGTCGCTCGGCCCATTTAGGCTACCTATTCGCTATATTGCAGGTCATACCGGACGTGAAACAACTTCCGGTTATCCACTGTTTACTAGATTATCGTTGGTTATTCATTACACTGCGAATTACCGAATTCGTAAACGTAAACAAGAGTTATCAGGTGTCTCTTGTAAAACAGTCGAAATGATTTATACACGAATAGTGTCAGTATACTATTACGGTTAAATAAAAATGCAATTAAGACGGTACTTGTTATGCGTTTACGTCTTATGCCGATATTCCATATACATATACGCGGTATGCGTTATGCGGCATGCGAATGAGACATTACTGTATACGACGGGTGCTTCCAAATATCTTACGACCTATTTATTGTTTTAATTAATAACGGTAACTCAACACTTTATATACATTGTTCATAAAGCCTAAATATGTGGGCTATCTATTTAGAAAGCTTAAATCTGTGGGCTTTCTGGTTACAAAGGCTAAATATGTGGGCTATCTATTTACGAAGATTAAATCTATGGGCTATCTATTTAGGAAGCTAAAACCAATGGGCTATCTATTTACAAAGCTTAAATTTATGGACTACCTATTTACAAAGCTTAAATCCGTGGGTTATCTATTTACGAAGTGTAAATCTGTGGGCTATCTATTTACGGACGGAGCTTAAACCTGTGTTTCATCTAATCATCTCATTACTCTAAGACGCCATCCATGAACTATATGCCTGAAGAATGAGCAGTACCATAGCTAAACACTTCACACACACTAAACACTAATCACTTCACACTGTTTATAAAAAACAGCATTATATATTTGTCATATAAGCATCACTTAACAGTATGAATATATGTGTATTATATGTCTGTCATATTAGATCAGACAAAATAAGTTCAGTACGATGAGTCTTCTTTGTAAACGTATGATGCAACTTGTAACTGTAGTTCATGCCTTTGTTACATCTCGTATAGACTATTGTAACTCCCTGTTATATGAACAGATCTGATTATAACATTAATCGCCTTCAGCGAATTCAGAATAGTGCAGCTCGCATTGTAACAAATACTAGAAAATATGATCATATCACCCCAATTCTTCAAAAACTACATTGGCTACCTGTTAGACAGCGTATCCATTTCAAGATTCTGTTAATAACTTATAAATCTATTAATGATATGGTGCCAGAATACCTGTGTGAACTGGTTTCCATTAGAAAGTCATCCCGAAAACTCAGGTCATCCAGTCAGATACTATTGCAGGTGCCAGTGTCTCGGCTCAAGTGATATGGTGATTGTGCGTTTAGTGTTGCAGCCCCCACTTTATGGAATAAGTTGCCGGCAAATATTAGAAATACGTCGTCTCTTGGAAATTTTAAGTCTCTTCTAAAAACACACCTATTTAAGGTCGCTTTCACAGATAAATAATTATTATCTTTTAAATCATTACCCGGATTTTTACAGACATTATTTGGGGTATTATTATATTACATATTATTTGTACAGCGCCTTTGAATGGCTCCTGCTAGTAAGGGCGCTTTATTAAATATACATTATTACTATTATTATTATTATTATTATTATTATTAACAAATGTAAAGATTACTTAACCTCTGAAACTGCAATTCTAAGATGCGCTAAAACAATTAAGAAATGCAAAAGAAAATGTTATTATTAAATATGTTCATACCTTGAGCCAAAATTCAATAAACAATTGATGACACCCAATCCCAATTAACTGAATTAAATAAAGAACAGATCCGGCACATTGATGTTTACGGTTAAAATGGCGGGATTATCACGGTATTATCGCCCAGCTGACGCCCTATAAATCACACAATGCAAAGCGCAGCTGGTTCGTTTTGGTTTTTTACGTCATCATGCTTATTTCTTTGATAATTATAGGTGTGTATCAATAACTAATTGAAATATTTTAATAATAAGATAGGATTGTACCTAAATACAGGAAATAATAATTTGGTCATTATCTACAGGAGGTGTTGTGTAGATACAGAATGTAAACAATATTATTTCAATAAGTGGTATATATTTCTTTGAATTGCTCTTTATTGTAGTATTTTTAATTTATTTGAAGATCACAAAGATCTAGGAAGTTTTAATAGGAATATTTATTCTAAATGTTAATGCTGAGCGACATCCAAAGGTAATGGTAAAAATTGAAACATGAAACATCCTTCTGATATAGTCTGGTCAGAGTTTCTGTCCAAGTGCTATAGATCTGTGTCCAACTGCGCCATGACTACTAACGGATGATGCTGAATATAACTATGATTTCCGCTGATATATATTATACTGTATTATACCCTCTTAGCGTAGCCTATTAAAGGTGTGTTAATGTTTTATTAACCCATGTTTACTTGACATAATAAAAGGTTTATAATTCAAATAGATATGTTTATTCAATTTCAATATTAGGCCATAGGCCCTCGTGTTGTACAACAAAATTATACCAAGGTTCTTACATACAATTTAAAAGCCTTAAATACAAATTTTGACAGATTGTGCAACGTATTTGTGTTTTACGAATTAATAAATACAATAAATTTATACATACATCATCTATTTCTGTAATATCTAGATATATAAATCAAGCGGATTTCATTATAAACAGGACATTCACATATAAAATGATACTCATCTTCTAAAGCATTACATATTTGGCACAATCGATCATTTCTGTGAATAGGGTGTGGTTTATGCCATCTGCCCATTTCTATCTTCCAATGATGACTTGATAAACGTAATGCTGTCAATGCCTTTCTAAACAATGCATTTTGGACAGTTCCTAAAACCTCACTGAACACCAAATTAGGAACAGTAAATATAGCGACCCTCTGGTCGTCTCTTACAAACTTACAAAGGTGATGAAACCTGCTGCATATTAATATCCCCCACACGCTGTCTAAAAATACGTATAAATACTTTTACATCACCAACACTATGACTGTGCCAAACATCAGCCATATCCATGGTAAACAATACATTCTGTACCAACGAAGCCCAACTTCTTGCATCATTTACAACATCCTATAATAAAACATAATAGACACAACTTGCGTTATATGCTCCCTTGTGAGTTGAAGTGTGTACTGGGTAGAAACAGGTCCGAGTCAGGGATAATAATACTGTACAGCGTCTCAGAACAGGGTTGCCTAGTTCTGGTGCTATATAAACATGCATTATTATTATATATTAATTCAGACAAAGATATGGTCTATTGTTTTAATAATTTCTTCCATCATGAAATATACTAACTATACACGTAAACAAGATTTCTCTCCATGCCTTTTGGTTTGGTTTTGTTGTTCGGGGAGAATCCCCAAAGCTGTCGCTTAATCAGCACAGCCTCTATGTTGGAGTGGTTGAGAAACTCCTCCCCCACCACTCACAGGGGAGCAGTACGGAAAGATGGAGCCGAAATACCCTGAGGGTGGTCACTGCCAGAGTGTTTTACGTCCTCGGGGGATTTTAACGTCCCCCTTTATTTTAAATAAGTCAGTGGAGACGGCAGCGCCATTTAACGTGGTCAGCCACCCACGATGTAGTGAGCCGAGAAATTAATCCCTGGAAAAGTTTCGACCTCTTGCGGGATTCGAACCTGTGACCGTTGGTACCAAGTGCCGGGTACTTAACCGCTAGGCCACCGGAGCTCACTAGCACAGCCTCTATCGCAGAGTGTCCTATTTATAGAAGAGTCGTCCATGTCCCGGATGTTTATATTTCACTCTCTTACAGAGAATGGGGTCATAATACTGTTGAAGAATCGTCGAAATGATTATTCCACAGCTGCTCTTATGTTTACATAATCGATCAGTGAATATCGTGATGTTTTTAATTAGCCCAATTACAAAGCTTTTTAGTCACTTATGTATGGATGTTTTCCCTAACGTTCATGAAAAGTTATCTAATAAATCTAGAACTTAAATAAAATTTTGACTTTATATTCAAAATAATAATAATAATAAGACAATTCTAAATTTTTCAATTGTGTCTAATATTTTAAAAATGGCAGTCATTGTCCGTTAAAGAAATATTAATTCAATAATAATTGTAATTGATTTTAAAGTACTAATGGTTGGTCCTTATGAACAAATCTATTGCATTTGATCCAGTTGACCAGAACATACTGGAAGATATTCTTGGTTTGTCAGGTTGGGTGGTAATAAAGTCTCAAGTTTCAACAAGTTTCACTTTTCGTTATCATTCGGAAAGGCTGATTTAGCAGTATGAAATAGCAAAGAAACTTAATCATGTCACCCTAATTCTTCAAAACCTAAACTGGTTACAAGTAAAACTGCATACTGTTTTCAAGATTTTAGTAACTATTTGTACACCTGTCAACGACAGTGCATCTGATTATGTGTATGATGATTGCAATTATAAAAAAATTCGTGGGAAAATGATCGATAATACAATTCTTGGTTTTGTGTCTCCGTTCTATTGGTACTTCGGTGGATTCCAGCTCTGGATCTGGATGAATTGTGAAAAGACACTTCATATCCAGTATGTGGATATGGATAATCTATTTCGTGTTATGTTGCCATCTATGGAAGTATTTCCTGTAAGTATTGCAAACGCGTGAGCCAATTAATTGTCTGTAATGGTGGATCGCGTGAAGTTTAGAAGAAGCTAAAGGATACCTACGAATTCAGACCATGATTGTGAATTTTGTCCACAAGTTGATTGGAGTTGTTCCAGAGATCGTAAATAATTTATGTTCTCTGATTGGTCAAAATCTACTCTCAGTTTCAAGAACACTATTACTGATAACGCAAGGGAAATGTTTCCCCGAAGCTGTGATACAGTTCCATTAAGACAATTTCAGGTTCGATATATTCGAAAATATAATTTTAGTCATAGATAAAATGTTAGTTTGTGATTAATAATAATAATAATAATAATAATAATAATAATTCTATAGCGCCAATATCCTCGAAAGGAATCGAGCTCAGTGACGCACCTAGGATAGGGTTTGAGCAAATTCATAGTCCGGGTACGACGCAAAGTTCACCAACAAATGATCAGATGGCAAGGAAACTTAGGAAGGATAAAGAACTCTGAAAAGGTGAGGTTTCAAATGGTGACGGAAAGAAACTATGCCATTAACATGTTCAGAGAGTGAATTCCAAAGAGTAGGGACAGCAACTGAAAAAAACAAAAAAACATTAGTCGCTCATTTATCGCAGATGGACATTTTTTTAGTTTCTATTAGTCAGAGCATTTTCTCAAGAGGTTTCTGGAGACCAAATGGCTTGATACGTGTAAAAACCTACAAAATAAAACCAACAAACATAATATCAGTTATGTTTTTTTTCTTCTTCTTCTATGAATTATGTTTTGAATGCCGCGGAAATCATCAACAAGTCTCATGTCATTCAGTAAGATGCAAGTGAAGCCACTTTTGATGATGATGATGATGATTGGCGCCACCTTTTTCTCGGCTAAAATCACATCCTGACAAAATGTTTAACATAGCAGCCGCCATTTAATGGAACAAGAGCGTCTTCTCCTAAAAAGATAAAACTTTATTAAAACTGATTTGTTCAAGTTTTGGGGAATTTTGAATCGATCCAGGTAGTGACGTATCTTAAGCAACTCCATATTATTATTATTATTATTATTATTATTATTATTATTATTATTATTATTATTATTATTATACTAATAATTATTATTTCCATCTTTTGTATGGAGATAAACATATTCATGATGATTACAATGATAACGATAACAATGATGATGATGATGATGATGATAGTATTTCATACTAATACTAGCATGTAATAACAACAACAACAACAACAGCAACTACGGGTGTATCATTTACAATCTTTTTATATCCATATAACTATCCGACAACTATAACCAGACAATTATTATTATTATTATTCAAATTAGTAATAAAACTGCGATATGATATTATTCAACCTGTTACACACCTTTATTAAGCCAATTTAATTACTATTATTGTGACACAACATCTAACTGTCTAACTATACGACGATCTTAGCCGTCACAAATTACGTTAACAATTGTTGAATAAATTAATATAACAGTTTTTTAATTGCCTGCTGTTCCCATAATATTAAACTTAGAACATATTGTTTCCTGATGACGTGTAGTGTTCACCTTTAATTATCGATTCCTTTGTCAGAGGTGGCCGAGGTTTTATAAAGAAATGGCGCCGTGACTTTATTTGTACAAAAAACATCTGTGACCAGGTGTAGATGTATCTGGCAGATGTTCTCAGATTGTTTAAACATCCTCATAACATATGTTTACTCAAGCCAGAGATCATTAGATATATCACACGGAGGATGGTTAGAGTTGATTGAGTCATCTTATCTTCCGTGCTAACATCAATAATGTGCATGTGTGCGCGGGCGTGTGTGCGCGGGTGATGGCCAAGTTTCGAGGATATAATTCTCGTCATAACGTATCCTTGTATAATTTAAATACTAATCCACTTATGTTATTGAAGATGATGATGATGATGATGATGATTGATGTTTTACGGCCACTTTTGTGCACACTGTAGGACAAATGGGCCGACTCATATTATTGAAAACTAGAGTGGTTATTACAATAGGTTTAAAATAAAATGTATATATTTTATATGTAAACCGCCACAGCATTACAGCTAATCCGTAAACTCAGTGAAATTTAAATAGTCCTAGGTTTATGTGTGTGTGTGTGTGTGTGGTGTGTGTGTGTGAGCTAGTTCGTACAATAGACATGTCACCTTTCAGCCAGATGCCAACGACAAGACAGATGACACCTGTATGAAATGATAAAATTGGCGATGATATAGATTTTTTTATCACAGCTGCTTTCATCTGACTGACTGATTATGTATGAAATTCCAGTTTTAAACGCTACTTTATCTTATAAGTTCTTGCTGTTTTGTGAACAGTTTGTTCTGGAACAGTTCCCGAAATCCGGGATTTACAGTGTGGCCCATAAGCCACTTTATCATTTAAAACTTATTCAAACGTTAAATGGAAAAACGACTTATGGGTCACACACACACACACACACACACACACACACACACACACACACACACACACACACACACACACACACACACACACACACACACACACAATATATATATATATATATATATATATATATATAGATACACCCCCCACACACACACACATAACTTGAGTATTTATCTGTTGCATATCACTGAAATTCGCATTAATAAGCAGTCACCTATACATTATTCTATTTCAATGTTCCGGCGATCAGTTGTTGGTATATATATATATATATATATATATATATTACATTCTATCTGTATAATCAGGTAATACTTCTATTGCTACCTGATATTTAATACAGATTACCTGAAAATTTCAGATAATAGACATATTATCTGATTATATACAGATTAACTGTAACATATATATATATATATATATATATTACACTATAATGATATGTATGCAAAAAATACCACATGGAAGGTATATAATTAATCTAGTGTATGCACCATGTTTAATTTAGCATATTCAATTGTAGAGTTTATTGTCTTCTATTGTAGTTTTAGAATATTTAGAAACAAAAAATCAGTCACCGTCACGAGGCCTTCATCAAGCAGTGTGGGTGTTTTTTCTTATTTGCATATATTACTACGCGTCGTCGGAGATACGGCCAGTTTGAAATATATAAATCATTATTAATAATCAGTTGCCGTATAACTACGGGGATTTAGTAGTTTCTGGCATATTAAGTATAATCGGCGGTCGAATAATGTTGGAAAGAAACCGCTACCTTTCGGAACTATTTTGATACGGCGCACTGATCAATGTGTATGGGCTGAGTAACGTGGTAAACATTTGACGTTTGTTTAGAAAGCGGGTGATTTTATTGAAGCATTTTATCCAGTAGCTTGTCGTATATTGTCCAGGATCAACCGATCAGAATGGTTCAGGGTGGAATGAAATGTGTAAAATTCCTGCTATTCGCCTTCAACCTGCTCTTCTTCGTAAGTAAACGATTTAGCATCTTTGCTCGCGCGCGCGCGCATTCACTCATTATTATTACTAGCTCGATTACGGAAACATGGCTCCGTGGTATTCCCACCGACATAGAAAAGAAATCTGTCGTCTGGCGACACATATTTTGTGTGATAATGCTTTCATCGTCACAGCCTTCCATGACATATCTTTATTGAATGTATTCCTTTTAGATAAAGGATAACATGTGTTGAAATGTGCTTGCCTGCGAACGTGTAGACTCCAGTTATGCCAATGATTCTTAATCCGCCCGTCATTCATTTAATGAATGAGTGATGGGCGGATCCACGACATAGAGAAAAGTCAACAACAACTATTGATATTTAGTTTCACCGTGAAACAAACTATGATAGTAATTTTTGTATAACAAAATGCCCTTTTATCAGTGTGATTGAGATCCGTAAAGTTTGTAGCTAATTAACGTGTTGTAAAGGGAATTAGGAAAATCTCCTCCCCCTCCCGGAAATGTAATATTAAATGCAGAATGAAATCCATTTTTTTGGTTTTGAGTCACAAATTACCAGAATATTACTGTAAATCATGGATTTATTTCTTTGACGCATAAATAAGGTTTTAACAATCTGAAGAACAGCTGGAAACAGCTGACACGTCAGATATATTTACTTTTTCTCCATATGTTCTAAAAGTGCTGTGGGTTCGAAACCAGTTGCTGCTTGTGTTTGTGTGTGATTTACTGGGTTAAAAGTTACCAGCATATCTTAAGTATGCTCATAAATTCTTATATTACAGATATATGTGTGTGTGTGTGTTACAGTTAATCTGTATAATCAGGTACTATGTATATTACCTGAAATTTTCTGGTAATACATGAATTGCTGACTGAGATTAATACACATTACCTGAACATTTCAGGTAATATACATATTACCTGATTATACATTAACTGTAACATATAGATAGATAATGACATGCATAGCTGAAAATATTTACAAATAAATCATTGATTCCTACATTCTTTACTAGGGTTTTGAATTTTTTTTAAATCCATAAATAAATATTGGCGACAGCAGTATTTTACTGTGAAAGTTGGGCATTTCACAGTGGTTGGTATCCCTGTATCAATACTACGATGCCCACAGATGAATGGGTTTAGAGAATTATCAGCAGTTTCTGTCAGTGCCAATATCCACAGCATCAGTTGGCTTCATCTGATCTTCACTATTGTGCAATTATTGACTGATTATCTGGCTGGCTAGATTTTTGTTGACAATGAAAGGGTTAACAGTTGAGATGATATTGTGTTGCATGTGCAAGTAGTTGATCAAAGCAGTGATATCACAAACATTATTTTATAATACTTACATGTACATTTTTACTACTCTTGGTTGATTAATTCAGTATTGGAATGGGCTGCCATGGAGCGATCTTCATATTTTGTCTCCATATGATGTGCAGTATGTTTTGTGCACTGATACATATTCTGGAACATAAACAATAGATTGTTTGTGAGTGTATGCGAAGGCCAGTGCATTTGTTTGCACATTAATCCACCAGGTGCATAGATGTGCATAAAGAAACACCCACACGTGTAGTTTTGCTTTGAAGGATCTGGGTATGGGTGTGTGTAGCTTCGTATTTGAGTCAGTCCTTTAGTTGTCATCAGAGGGGTCAACTGGAATTCTGTGGGCTATAGTTACATCAGTAACAGATCACACGCTGGTCAGTTGTCTCTGTTGTCCCATCAGGTGTAATTGATACAGATCCACTCATTTGGGAAATAGCTTCAAGTTGTCAGCTTTAGATTTTGCTTTTTTAATGTTGGCAAACACGTCACCTCGTTTTCCTCGCCCCAATAACACAGTTTGTTTCCTCTTTAACTAGTACAGTTCATGGATTATGAAATGCATTTTATGCCAGTTCGGACCTTTTTCCAGCAACAGTTATCATCTTACTGCCGATCTGGCAGTACCTGTATGTTTTGAACCGATGCATACCAGTTCTTTCAAGAACCAGGGGGGAGGAACGGTTTTTAGCCGCTAACTAGGATCATAATACATCACCTTTAACCAGGTATTATCTGCTGGTGTCTGAGTCAACCAGCGTGTATGTGTGTGTGTATCCGTAATTACTGTCAGTGGATCTTAACCATGGTTCTCTCTGGTTTAGAGCCACCGAGCCAATGTTTCTCTGGTTCTTTCTTTCAAAATGCTAACAATGGATTAGGTAAAACGTCACTGGTTAATTAAAGGTATTCGTTTATGTCATGGTTGTGTTCATTTCTAACTCCGCGAATCATAAATGATTTAGAACTGTTATCATTACTGAATCAGAAGCAAATATGTGTCTGCCATAGAGAAATGTTCTAGGATACTGAATGACCTAACTCATGTCAATATGTCGTTAATAAACATTTACTATCTGTGTGAGTGAGAGGGAACTCTAATAATTTACCCCTTCAAATGAGAATTAATAATAATGACTTAAATGGCAATTATTTTATGTTGTTGGCTACTTCAAATAAGGTAGTAATTTCCTGGTTAACCACAGGTACTAATTCTACCTAGATTTGGAATTTACAATATATCACATATTCGGTGAGAAATCCTTGCCAGTTGCCTGGTTGGATGAAAAACTCCTACTATAGTGGAATGGCTGGGATTTGAACAACATGAACATAACCATGAGTAAGTAGTCCAACGTTCTATCCATAAGGCCAGAGAGGTGGTATGTGGTTAGAATCGTTTATGATTTAAATCGTTGCCAAAAATGGAAATTTAGTTTTATTGATTTTTTTGTGACTAATTAGATTTATATTTGATTGATTTTTTTGTGACTAATTAGATTTATATTTGATTGATTTTTTTTTAGATCAACACAACAGAAGATGTCAGTATGTTAAATTGGATAAATTTGGGGATGATCTGACATGTAAAATGATATATTTTCTAGGCATTTAGAGGATCATTGAGCTAATGTTAAGCACTTGGTGTTTAGCCTGGATGGACATATAACTATTAAAAGGTGACTATTCACATAGATTCGCTATTGATAGTTATCTCATGCTGAATACATACCAGAAACAAAATATGACTCTGCAACTTTGAGATTACAGTATTGTGTATTTTATCAGTATGCACTGATAGTTCACAATATCTGGCTGAAAACAGGCCTGTGTGTGGTTATACTTTGATAAGACTGAAGTTGTGGTGAAAACATTGTGTTGGGCAATGTCTAGGAAATATGGGGACTAGTCACCAGAATAAAATAATTCGATTGTTTTAAATCTAATTTTTTTTCAACCCTGTTAGAAATATTGGTGCATCACAAGTTTTGATTTCTATTTTGTTTAGGGATCATTGGACAAGTATATGTTTGTTTCTTTTCAAAAAAATAAATGACACATGTCAAGCTTGTGTTATTATGCTGATCAGTAAATATTCCAAACAATTATTAAGAAATTATTAGCCAATATTAGAGGCCTTGCTTTTGTACGTTGTGCATTTATTGGAAACCACGTGGTGTTTGTTGATGATAGTGAAGTGTCAGTGTAGTTTTGTTTTAATAGCAAGTCAGAAATTAGAGTACAATATTGCACTTATTATATATACCTTGTGTTAACAGGAACTATGTCCATGCGTGGTAGACAATAAAGCGTGTGTGTATGTTGTTGACAGTGCTCTGAGAAGTAAGTTTAGATAATACAATAGGTATTTTTGTTATTTGTTGGCCTAGTTATATTTAATCTCTGTTACAAGAAATGCTGACAACCTTATTATAGGGGGTGATATCAGCTGAGCACATCAGCAAAATATGGAGAGATCTTAACAGCTGGGTGAAAACAGACTCATTTCACGTATTTATATTATAATAATCCATCTATATATTTATGCCATCAGCAGGATGGTGATGTTTTCAAGATTAATCCAGTATGTGTTCCGAGTACTGAACTATTGATTTCTGTCTGTACGGCTCCAGATCTGTCTCGGCAGGAGCCATTATATTTTGACTTAGTTTGTCAGCTCGTTGTGAACAAGCCACTTCAGCTTTGTATTAATCATATTGATTATTTGCTGTCCAGTGACGGTGAACGTATCTTGGCTATATCATCATGATTGTTCCACAGTGTTTCACGATTGTTCCACGGTGTTTCATGATTGTTCCACAATGTTTCGTGTTTATTCTGGACTGTATCATGGTTGTTTTAGTGTTTCCGGGTGGTGGGTATCGTGAGTGTTTCGGGAAATGTTTTCTGATTGTACCAAGGTGTGTCCTGATAGTTTTCTGATGGCACAGTGCCATGTATCATTGTTGTTCCAGGGTGTGTTCTGATGGCACAGTGCCATGTATCATGGTTGTTCCAAGGTGTGCCGTGATAGTTTTCTGTTGGCACAGTGCCATGCATCATGGTTGTTACAGGGTGTGTCATGATAGTTTTCTGATGGCACACAGTGTATCGTGGCTGTTCTAAAGTGTATCATAATATATTCATGCTGGCACAGTGTATCATTACTGCTCTAGCATTTCTCTATGTATGTGAACGTGGTGTACCATGGTCGTTGTAATGTATACGTTTATGGCTCGTCATGGCCTTTTCTCATTTACACACACATAAACACCACCTGGATTTCTATTCATTACGCACAGTGGCTATTTCCTTACGTTATCTAATTATGATTGATCGTGAGGATTATCACCACAGGAATTCTCCGCCTTCTGTGAGGTAATAATGCATCCTACATTTAATAACAAATGACCAATTCTAGTTCATCTGATATTACGGACTCCTCCTGGTTAAAATATTCAACGGGTAAGGTCGTGTTTTGTTGATGTTTGAGGTACGGAATAGAGAGAGCTATCACGGGTCAGGTATAAAAGTGTTCCGGGGGGGGGGGGATTCGTTCTCTAGCAAAGTTAGAGTACAGTTATACAGGTAACAGACAGTAAATGTTGTATTAATTGATTTCACTTATATTGTGGTATATGATTGGTTGAAACGTTGTGTTGTTGCTAGGGAGAAGTCACGCACGGATGGATAGACGGACACCCACACACACACGCCACCGCTTCTGTGTAGTTGTTACTTTTATCTCATTTTATCAAAGTCACCTGGTTATAATAATAAATTATTCTAATGGTAGAATACTTATTTACATATGTATCATTATTGCCGGTGTATGATTCAGGTGCGTTATTATTTTTATTATGATAGGGTCATATTTTGACACAATCAACACATAATTAACACATCTGCTGTTTACGGGAGTAGGGCGCCTCCGTGGTCTAACTGGTAGCGCGTTGGATCACAGGTCACTCTATCACCTGATTTCGAATGTCGGCGTGGACATATCTGAAGGGTGTTTCATCTTTGACTTCGCTTCATTACCTTTGGAGGTCGCACGGCCCATTTAGGCTACCATGTGCACGAAAGTTGCCGTAAAACGTTAATCATCACGTTTATATGGAGTGGTCTTTAATCTATTCAACATAAACGTGTACAATTATACATTTAGTAAACAAGTGACTTGTAACTGTTGTTTTACGATGTTCCCGTTTGTCATCATTTTCGATGTGTTTCTTCTTTTGTTCCACCCATAAAGCAGCCATTCTCTTGTGCTGCCTATAAAGACGAGCGTTTTATTGTTTTAATCGGTAGGCCAACTCTCTTATTGTCCCCCTAGGGACCTGTCCCGACAGCTGTTCTGTTGTCCTATCCGACAATACCCTGTCCAGACAGCTGTTGTCCCGGCTGGCAACTGTTCCGCCTGTCGAGAGATAACTGTCCCGTTATTCTACCAGTTAAGATCACGATGCAGTATTTATCAGGGCGTTACCATAGGTAGTTGTTTTCAGACAACATGAATCATTAATGTTGCTATTTGCACATTTAGCTATATGTTTAACCCTTTACTAATCTGTCAACGCTGCTTCCATTCTGACAGCGTTCAAGTTGGGTCCTGTCTTGTCTGCCTTACCACGCTGTCTCTTTTGGCGATGTGCAAACTTTGGATTCAACTGTTTTTGGCTGATGATGATGGTGGTCATTGATGTTTTACGGCCACTTTTGTGCACATGGTAGGCTAAATGGGCCGAGCGACCTCCAAAGGTAATGAAGCGAAATCAAAGATGAAACACCATTCGGATATGCGCGCGCCGAGATTCGAACTCGGGTGGTAGTGATTTGTGATCCAACGCGCTACCAGTTAGACCACGGAGGCGCCCCAACTGTTTGGTTTATTTTTTTGGTTGGAAAATGACATATTTGATATATTTAATCAAACGACGATGGATATCATTTCAAATCGTGGAAATCGTTCTTTTATTAGGCTCTGTACTAACAACAAGCTCTGCGGTTTTTTCGGCATTCCGACTGGCGTTCATTAGAATGAATAATTGTCAATACTTGGTCGTGTATTAACCTCATCACGGGGAGTGTTAATATACAGTACTTAGTGTTTGTGTGTGTGTGTAGCATAGATCACGTGGTTGACTCATCGTTAACGCCTGTAGACCAATTTAGGTATATTTATAATGATGATTTGTTCGACGTTTCCCTCTCATTCGCGGCACGTATGAATCACAATGAAGCTGTGTCCTGTATATCAAGTAGAACCAGTTTTTACCAACGTTTGGTTCACGGGGACAAACCGTCATAAAGGAGCACGAACAATTCCCTGCCACCCCCCCCCCTCTCCATCCCTGTTGCGAGCCTCCGTTATAAAGGGTGGAACCTGTCTTTAAAGCCCAGCTTTATTTAGGCAGCATCCCGGGTAATGCCAGACGTTGGTCTTTTATGTTTGATTCAATTATAGTTGTTTTAGTCGATATTCGAAGCGATAACGCTTGTGCGCGGTCAGTGAGTGATCGATTTAAGTCCGAATGGGACGGAGAATAGGATTGGTCTTAAATTAAATTCTATCAGTCATTAATTACAGCCGATATCGGCTGATAGTCACACGGATGTTAGGCTTCCTTTGTTCATCGGAAAATGGCGATAAATATTAGTCAGCAATGTTAGCATGCTGTGGCTTGTATCTATCTTCTCAAGGGGGCCGTTTTTCCTCGGTTACTGCCTCCAGTTCGGGTTGTTCATCAGTCATCGGTTGTAAACATTGTTTGTTTCTCTGTGTTTACATTGGAGAGCAATTAACCAGCCGTTGCTGTTTAATTTATTCCTAGTTATTATTATTATTATTATATCTTTCCCTGAAAATTTGTCCATTGTTGACATGTGGAGGTGGCACCTACCGCCATCGATTCTGGAGCGGTAGTTAACCCTTTGCCTCTCGTTTTCTCATAAAACGCGGTCCGGAATCTTAATATAGCAACGATGTTTGTTTAAGCAGAAGTCGGGGGAGGGGGAGGGGGGTCTGAAGATTGCACATCCATTTAAATGTAGCCAATAATTTAACAGTGCATTCAGTCACTTCATCTAAGGTGATGTATGATGACGTGTATGGTTCTAATTTGGCTCAGACCGTGGTGGTGGATGATAGCGTATGAGCCAGGCGATGATGAGCCACGATGATGGTAGACCTGTTTTTGGGGTGCGGCCTGGTGAAGTTGGCGTTCAGGTGATGCTGATGGCGATGATTAGGCCGTGATGAAATTTACCTTTGAAGAATCTTAATGGGAGAGACCGACTCGGTCTCTGAAGGCTCAATGAACAAACACAAATGTAGCATTCTGTTTGGTTAGATCGTATTTAAGAAATTGTCTCATCTCGGAAGGCGTCCAGCGGATGATGGTATTCTGCTGGTAGTTCTTTGTTTTGTTTTAAATGAGCCATCACGCGTCATAGCTATATGGTGCATCACTTGGTTTTACATCATAAATATCGCACAGATTCTGTTTTTCAGTAATAAGCCGATTTGCTACATTAAGTCTTTTTCATCCAATACTGTAGGATACGGAATGTGCCTCGAACAGTGTAGTTGGTGATGTGGTAAACACCCGAGGGTGGGAAATATTGGGAAATGTCAGCCATATTGGGAAATATTAATTAATGGCAATTGTCTTATTTGTTGTGTTTTGGAAATGGTGGATTTAATGACCATTTCTGGCATTTGATGGTAAATGACAAATGCTATCGTCATATGGCCTTAAATGATAGCAACTAGTATAAAATATGTAGATATGTGGTACATTGCCACTGAAAGATTAGAAACGAGATGGTTTTTATTATAAACTTTCGTTTAATTTTCTGTAACACAAACACTTGTAATACATTACTGGTTAGTTGAATCTTTTATCGCGGATGTAATGATAACACACGGTGCGCTTTAGTAGATTAACAGGGTCCTTAAGTCTGTTGTTTGAAAGTTTAGTTTGGATAACGTTTTCAGTGCTGATTTAGCAAGTCCAGGGTTCATTGGATATTTTGCTAGTAAATTTGTACAGTTGTTTGAATTCGGTTACAAGAAAAGAGCCTTCTTTCAGCCACTAGTTTTATTTACTAGTATTTCCTAGAAATTAACAGTATTTCCCACTCACAGTCGGGGGGGGGGGGGTAGTGTTGATGTGGCGTTGCTTCCCGGGAAATTGGTAACACTGTGTGGTTTATTCAGATGTTTAGTATGGGTTCAAATCGCACAGTTTCTGTCAGATGTAAGGACTCTCACTCAACTTTCAAAATCCTCAGTTGGTTTACATGGAAATGAGAACTTGACAGAAGTAAAACAATAATGATATGTAAATATCTCTGTACCTCTGTAGTAGGTGATGGAATGTAGACCAGAGAGTAGGAGATATTATGATGTGAAGCTATTTATAGATGGATGATTAAAGGTCTGCATTTTGGCTGATAAGGCTAATTGTGTGGGATAATTAACTAGGAGTGTCAGACAGGATATTAATTTCAAGATTTTAGCGACAAACTGGCAGTATATCATTGGCAGTGTCATTACGTCCATCAAGGGGTACTCTCCGATGGTATCGTTTTTAGAATACTGTACTACACTGCAAATCACCAGGTGCTGAGTTTGAATCCGACTCCCACCTGTTATTGTGGGACGTTTCCCTGGGAGTCACCCCACGGCCAGGTACGATCAGCGTCGGGGCTAAACGAGTCAACTCCATTCAACTCTTGTCCATCAAAAGGTGATCATGTACTCTCCTGTCAATCAGTCAACTGTTATTGGATAAAATGATTTAATATGAATTTATTTTGGCGTTGAGGTGTCCGTATTTTAAGACAGGTTGCCGAAAGTGAATTAAAGGGCAACTTTGCTGCTCTATTTTCATATCAATAAATGACGTTTTTCTTTACACTATATTGTCAATCATGAAATAAAAGTTATTATCGTCATATTTATGTATAACAACCGCCGCATTCTAATATAGTTTTCATGCATGGAAGACGGTCTGATTTTCTGCGGCCAATGAGCTTCGAAATAGGCCCCATTTATTTTCTTGACATTGCCTTGTGACGTCACCAGTGCTTAGCTCTGTGAATCATCTCGTACATCCTTTTATGTTTTAAGCAGCAGAAAAATCATCAAAACGCTCACTTGTTGCGCATCAAACTGGCCGCTTACGGAGAAAACAAATCCTGGCATTTGAAAGGTTTGAATCGGTTCTTAAATCTCACCTCTTTGAGGCTACCTTTCTAGGTAAATAATGTCCACAGTTCAACATTTCTAATCACGTTCTAGATGCCTCTTATTGGTGGCTTCATCGTACAATGCCTTTGAATGGTTGTTGATAGAAATGTTGCTTTATTTAATCTAAATTATTATTATTATTATTGGGATGATGGAATGTGGCCATCGGCTGGAGGATATACTTAAAGTATCCAGAGTTAACGGACAAGTGAATAGAATACGGCACAGGATTCTGTAATAACAAGAATGAAGTATTACTGGTTGGCCCTTTGTGTTAAATGAACATTATGGGACAATGGTTGTCATCACCATACGGTATATTTATTGTTGCCAAATAAAGGTCATTTGATGATTTCTCCCAGACATCTCTCTGTGGACTAATATTATTGGTTGAAAGAGAGAGAGAGAGAGATGATATGTTGCGTTGATTCCTTTCAGCCCAAAATCGGGTTCTTTCTGCTACTTTTAGGTATAGGCTGGCTTAAAATAACCCCATCCGTTTGATGCGGTCAGTCCATTTTATGAGCCTAAATGTGATTACGAAGCCAGCTGATCAGGGGGCTGTATTGTGCGAGGAGCCGTTGAATCACGTGACCCTCAGATAGTTGACCAAAAAACAAAACAAACAATGCGTTTGCTGTCATTAGCAGAGAGTGGCTACTTTGTTAGCGGTCATGTGACATCTAATGTACAGGTGTGTTACGGCGTGATTGGTAATTAGCTTGCCATGCTCAGGCGGACTACTTGCTCGCTCTAAATGGTAATTATGTGGTTAGGTATGCAACAAGGGGTCCCGGCGGTTTGTCTTGGGACACGTGATTGTCTTGGTCCGCATGATATTGTTGGTCCACGTGATAATGTTTGGTGTAATATGGGTGTTTGGGGTTCCGGTGATTAATGATGAGTGATTGTCTTGGCATGATCTATAATGTGTGATGTCAAGGCGATTGGTTCGGTGATGGTGAGGTCTGTCTGGTGACGCAGTAAGTAGTGACTGGGTGATTGTGTTGATCTGGGTGATTGTGTTCGGCTTTTGAAAATATGTGTTGTTCAGGTGATTGTGTTTGATTAAAATACATAGCATGTAGGTAGATGATTGCGTCAGTTCAGATGATTGTGTTGGTTTATTAAAATACATTGTATACAGATTTTGTGTTAGTTCAGGTGAATATGTTGGTTTATTAGAATATGTGACAGTTAGGTGAGTGGTGTGTGTTGCTTTATCAGAATATGTGACAGTCAGATGATAACATCGCTCCAGGTCGTTCTGTTGGTTCAAATTATGCTAATTAATTAAAATGATGTGTTCAGGTGATTGCGTAGGCTTATCAAAATATATGGATTCAGGTGTCATTTTACTGGTTTTAAAATACCTGGTGTTCAGGTGATTGTTTCCGTGTGTTATAATATACGCTGTTCAGGCGACTGTGTTGGCTTATTAACGTTGTACAGGCGTTCAGGCGACTGTGTAGTATAGCCAGTCAAGGTCACAGATAGTGCTGGTCAATTATAGTGTATTGTGATGTGAACCAAGCCAGCTGCTATTTTCCGTGCTAGATTATGTCTGAGCTTAGTGCGGCCCATCCTTCAGGTACTGATGCTCCAGCCAGATAGCCTTGTTTACAAAGCTTTAACAGGTGAGACGGACTTCCATATATAAGGTGGCTGTCACCTGTCTCTTTATGTTAATCAGCTGTTAAGCATTTCCAGGGTCTGCTGTAGCAAGGTTGACACATTAGCCGAGGTGTGTGTATGTGTGTGTGTGTGTGTGTGTGTGTGTGTGTGTGGAAGAGAGAGAGAGACCAATGCCAAAGGTAAAATGGTTCCAGACAGACATCCCAGCAGACAAACCAGGAACAATAACGATTATTCCATGACCTAGTTACACCCCTGTCACCCTGGTTAATGGATTGCGACCACACAGGGATTCTTAGCCTTGCGTAGTATGTCATTAATTTATTAGTGCCAAAGGGGCAAATTGTTCGTCACAAAATCACTCCCTCTAAGTTGGTTTTACAGATTAAAAAAGTATTTTAATTTTTTTCAAACAAAACAGAGAAGACGAAAACACCTGACCCAAGGTTTCTGCTGAAGCTCTGACAAGATCAATATCTCATATTGGAATTATTAATTAAACTGGATATTGCATGCCAGTTAATGGGTTCTAATGTTATAATATAATATTATATTGGCTGTTAACAACAGTGTGTGTTTTGATCATCACCGTTGTGATGATGGAGCTTGCTGAACTTGGCGCTGTTTTGACCATTTTGTACTGTGTGATGGACGACCCGTGCCAATATCCAGGGGGGTCGGCCACCCCGGCGACCCTTCACCTGGCCTGGATTGGTATGTGAAAGCATTCGTGCTTGCTATTAATGGCCAGTCTTTTGTGTTTAGCTTGACCGTTATGAATAATTAATCAGTTTATAACCGAAGTATCCCGGTTAGCGTTGTTACCATGGAGTAACATTGAGTGGGATGAGTGTGATTCAGTAGAACTCCTCTATTAAAGTAAACATCGAACATTAAAGTCGTTAATGGAGAAGTACAAAACACAAGAGGCGGATCTGGAATGTCGTCTTATTATTGAGCAAAGACTGTGCTGTGAAGAATTCAACTTTAATGTTCTTTGTGCTGTCTTCGTGACTGAACTTCATGAAAATGTTTAGCAAACAATTTTTGTTGTTGAATACCCCAACCCGTGCCTCACGTCGTACGTCCCCTTTAGATGGAAGAAGATGGCCCCGTTGGTGGGATACCCCGTCTGCTCGTCCCATAACATTCAAGCTTTGGGCCTCAGTATCGTGCTCGGGACGGTTTTTATTTGACGCTGGGCTAGCTTTCTCCCGTCCAAATCCCGACCATAAAACCTTGCCTGTGGCCATCCAGTCATTAGTGATACACCCAACCGGTTGGCCGTTCAGCAATGACGTGCCTCTGTCCTCCCGACCAGCATTCCTAATTGTTCCAAGGCATCAGCTGGGCCTTGTGCCAGGGGATGACCTATGTCAATCATATTGGTCTCGGACACCGAGTATGGTTTCAGCCTTGTACAACTTTAACTTCCCACTCCCCCCCCTCCCTGTGTGCGTTATCACAGCTCAGTATCAGCAATATGGTACTATGATATAGCATCGTTTCGGTGTGAGCATTATTCTGGCGTTCTGTCTTCGGTTTTTGTTTTGGCTGCGTTTTTTATAACCCTTTTCCCTTTGTTACACACTTTAGGTGATGTAGAGGTGTGTTTTCCTCGCACGCCGCGCTCGCCAAGCTGCGGGCAAAGTACTATTGATTTCACGCTCGTTTTGTGTATCTCTTAGCATTTGGAATACAACGCACGCACGCACGCGCGCGCGCACACACACACACACAGAGCGAGCGAGAGACAGACAGACAGACAGACAGGCAGACAGACAGACAGACAGACAGACAGACAGACAGACAGACAGACAGAGAAGGAAGGTATGCCATACAAGATGAGACATTAATGGTGATGGTAAAAGAGACGTTACTGCTGGGAACCGAGTAATACTGTGCTCTACCTGGCATCGGTTTACGGTGATGGGGTGAGATATTTTTTGTTACCTGTTTTTAGCTGACAGATAACAATACCTCGATATGTCATTTTGTTGGTTGTGTTTTTTCTTTCTTCTTCAAAGCCATCGCTAGACCAGTTATCAACCAGATCAATCGGCTGATTGATGGCCACATTTCTATTGCGCGACAGCCAATCGCTAGCCAGCAGCCAATGCCAATCACGCACCCAGTCTATGAATTTAAATGACCACCCGTTCTCAAACAGAATATTACCAAGCTTCTAATAGCAAATTTTGCACCATTTTCCTATTTCCGATGAAAATTAACAACATTCCTCATTCCATGGCTAAATTTAGCCGATATTATTATTCTGACATCATATTTGGCCGACTCTTCAATTCTCAGGTGTCTCTTTAACGCCGATTGGGTTCATCATCATTTTAAAGCTCTGTTCGGCCGCTTTCATTATCTCCCAAAATTTGGTTTGGGTAATTTTTCTAACCCGAGGTCTACATTCTCGGAGTAGCACGGCGTTCAGCAGCTTGATGGAAGATTGGGCCGCAGAGATATTAGCCATTCTTATCTGCCAACTGTAAGGTAATTGTTTTGGCTTTTTCTCCCTTTTAAAAACTCGCGTAGATCCTCCCCCCCCCCCCCCCGGTTTATGGCTCGCTGAAACTCGATAGAAGTACCTCGTACATACCACCGTGTGGTGGTGGTGTCGAGGCAGAAAATGGCTCACTCTTCTCCGTGTTCGGCTAGAGTGGCTGGAGATTTCTTTAGCGTATCGAAGCCACGCACACTTAGGAAGCAGTTGTCTGGTTAACTCCTCTTTGGTAAAAACTGGCCATAATAAACGCCCGACCAGTGCCGGCGCAGTGGAAATAACATGTGGGGGTAGACGTCTTGTTTGGGAGAGATGAATTGGCAGTTCTGTGTCACACCACTTCAACGTAGCAATCATTTCTCGGTCAGATTTATTTGAACTGTTTCAATATTATCCTCTCTCTCTCTGTTGTGTGTGTGTGTGTGTGTAGCTACGGAGGTACTTTAAGAGCGATCTACTTGACCCGTATATTTACCACATACGTCCTTAACCCATTGTCTGCCTCATCTTGATTCCATTCATTTGCTCGCCTCAGCGGCACGTTCTCCCGTGCTGTGGCTGGATCGGGTAGTCGATCTTAAAGGATGGCTCTTCCGAGCTTCTTAATTCTCGACTGGATTTAGCTGTTTGCCGAATGTGTTTCTCCAATATTCTCCAATCAAATTAGAATGTCAGAATGTACGCCTCTCTCTCTCTCTCTCTCTCTCGCAGCCAGATACCCCCCACAGCGATTTCGACGTTAAGACCTTGTCCGTGTGTTGTACAGGTCTTCTTGTGCGACGGCTACCTCTTGAGGCATCCGGAGTGCGCGATTTTGAGGTGTGTCTTATCTCCGAACAATGACCAGCCAATATTGCTATGAATGTACATAATTCACCGCTCCCCAGGTGATGATTTCCATGTCCAGTCCGGGCCTCACGCCGGAACTATGCACAAATCAATGGTAGATACAGGAAATGACCTTCAACAGGAACTGGTTTTAGTCCGCGCATGTTTAACCCTTGTATTTTAGTCCACTGGATTAGCTGGACGGTGGACTAGTTGTTGCCGTTTCAGATCGAATGTTTCCCCGTTCTTTCATCTGGACACCTGGCATTGGCTCTGCCAGGTGTCAGCACTGTCAAGATGTGAATGGGTCTGGGCTCCGTTTAACAATGGTGCGGCTTCCTGGATTACTCTGAACTCTTCCAGTCTGTACGGGTTCGGGATCACCCCTAACACTGGGGAGGGTATAGCGTGGAACTGATCGCTCGTTCATTCATTCGTTCATTCAAATGATGTATTACATAAGATAGAAATTCCATCCGATACAGAGAATAAAAAGCATTGATATTTTTGTTATAATTTGTTGTATAGTGCCAAGAATTTTTTTTAAAATCTATAAAAGGCCAGGAATAGAAGCATTGGCATCAATTGTAAAAATTATGCGCTCTATTCAGCTTTGTGGTTAAAAAATTATTAAAAATGTAATAGCGAATGCGAGTCCATTCAAATTGATGAAAAACTGCCTGTGATTTTATCAGTATTTACAGTGTGTCAAGGATTCTATGGTGGTGGTGTATAACAACAGACTTTATTTCCCTTCTACCTGATGGTGGTTGTGTTGATGGAGTCACGATGACATTGAAATCATAATGATTGTTGATGATAATTTCTGCCGCAGCTTCTACTCTAACAGCAGTGACCATTGGAATTGTGTTAAGCAAGTAGAGACGGTAGACGTTTTTGATATCTGGATGTTATCACGATGTCCAGTGCCAATATAAACCTTTTAAGCCATCCGTTTATGGGCTACAACATCTCCAGATGTCATACGTCACACATGGGCGCCTCCGTGGTCTAGCGGTAGCGTGTTGGATCACGGATCACTACCACCCGTGTTCGAATCTCGGCGTGGGCATATCCGAAGGTTGTTTCATCTTTCACTTCGCTTCATTACCTTTGGAGGTCGCTCGGCCCATTTAGCCTACCACATGCACACAAGAGTGGCCGTCAAACATCAATCATCATACGTCCACATAAAAAGAGAGCGTTAAATCAAGGAACATTTACAGCGTAACGTCGTACCCTCGTATGAAGGAGCAGTGATTGTTTCTGCCAGAACAGAGTATTGTTCCCACATAGAACAGAGTAGTCGTCTCCAGATTGTTCAGAATGGTTATTTCCACATAGACCTAAGTAGTTGTTTCCACATCGACTAGAGCGGTTTTTCCATACAGGGCAAAGTAGTTGTTTCCACATCGACTAGACCGGTTGTTTCCACACAGGGCAAAGTAGTTGTTTCCACATCGACTAGACCGGTTGTTTCCACACAGGGCAAAGTAGTTGTTTCCACATCGACTAGACCGGTTGTTTCCATACAGGGCAAAGTAGTTGTTTCCACATAGGCCAATATTGGACAGTTTAGTGTATACGTATTACTACGATGTATGATATAAGGTGACAGCACATATACCGTGACAATTAGCCGATGTTATGACATGACAGCCGGTTATTATTAGTTGATAGTTGAGTAGAACATCTACCATTATTAACCTAGCCCACGTGTCATCATTTATATTTGACCCAGAGGTCATCCCGGCTGACCGGTCACGACCCAACATTGGTGTCAGTCATGTTACATACATGCTGGCCCTACTGGTCATGGCAGGCCTGCTGCCACGGAAGTGTGTCGGCTTATCGTCATTGTTTCATTCAAACTGGATCCATTTGCCAACGGGAGAGCCGTGGCCGTAACCGGATAATGTGTTCCTGGATACGTGTGCTGTAACTTATGCATAGCTTATCCAGCGTACAGGATTTGTTATGGTTGGATTGATAATAATTGATGCGTCAACAGTGATCCATATTGCTTCCCATTTTGTGATAGAGAATTGTTGGTATGTTATGGTTACGGTCATTTGAAGAAAGGAATTAGAAAGGTTTAAAAAGGTGTTCTGTTGTGGTGAAGTCTTTAAGTTGTGTCGGAACTCGGATAGCTCGCTTGACGTTGGCAATGGGTGCTGATGCTACATCATATATACTCATCTAATGATCTGTGACACGTTCTGAGCTTTATTAATAAATGATGTGACATTTGTTCAGGTTTATGGTCTGTTGGATGTAACATGTAAAACTACTGGCCACGTCTGTGGGTCGTCTGAAGAGCCATATCATATGTATGAATGTAAGTCTGTCTATGATGGTGATGATGATAATGATGATGATGATGATGGGGTACCACGGCTTTGGTATCTCAGGTAATGCGATATTAATACGCCACAGTTTGTCAGCCAGATGGAAAGGACCAATTCATTACAGCCATCAACATGTTTATATACGACTGCCGGTGTAACAGAGAGTAGAGACCACCACAGAGCTGAGTTTATTACGGTGGTGACAGCGTTGTGTCACTCCATAACGGAGCTGAGAGTGGTACGGTGGTGACAGCGTTAATGTGTCACTCCATAACGGAGCTGAGAGTGTTACGATGGTGACAGCGTTAATGTGTCACTCCATAACGGAGCTGAGAATGTGTCACTCCATAACGGAGCTGAGAGTGTTACGGTGGTGACAGCGTTAATGTGTCACTCCATAACGGAGCTGAGAATGTGTCACTCCATAACGGAGCTGAGAGTGTTACGGTGGTGACAGCGTTAATGTGTCACTCCATAACGGAGCTGAGAATGTGTCACTCCATAACGGAGCTGAGAGTGTTACGGTGGTGACAGCGTTAATGTGTCACTCCATAACGGAGCTGAGAATGTGTCACTCCATAACGGAGCTGAGAGTGTTACGGTGGTGACAGCGTTAATTTGTCACTCCATAACGGAGCTGAGAATGTGTCACTCCATAACGGAGCTGAGAGTGTTACGGTGGTGACAGCGTTAATGTGTCACTCCATAACGGAGCTGAGAATGTGTCACTCCATAACGGAGCTGAGAGTGTTACGGTGGTGACAGCGTTAATGTGTTACTCCATAACGGAGCTGAGAATGTGTCACTCCATAACGGAGCTGAGAGTGTTACGGTGGTGGCAGCGTTAATGTGTCACTCCATAACGGAGCAAAGACCGTCCGTTTTAATGCGCTGACTCTCTCTAACTGGGAAAAGACAATCATGACACTGTTTAGCTATAGTTCTGTAACCTAGTAGACTGTCACCACAACGTCTATGTATGACACTAACGAGGAAGAGATAACGACCCATCGTCCAATATCTCGCGCGACACAGTATTGATGTTTCTGGCTTCTATTCATGCATGACAAAGGGGGTTGGGCTCATAATATTCTCATAACCTGTTAATGGGGCTCAGACCTCACTCACTTCTTGTCGGCGTGTTATTTAGCTCTCCCTGTGTGTATGTGTGTGTGTGTGTGTGTGTGTGTGGGGGGGGGGTAATGTTGTTTATGTGTCGTCTGTCAGCAACAGTAGCTAGCCTAGCTCAGTATCCTGACTACCTTAAATATGTATGTTGATGAGGATTAGCGTAGTTATTGATTTATGTCATATAATACAATATGTGGCTGTTCATCTAGAGATCTAGTCATACACGCAGTGTCAGTAGCATCTTGTCATAATAGAATGACGGTGTATGTGTATTATATGGTGCTCATATTATCCACATTGTTCTGTTCCAGGAACAAGTTTTCTTTGGATATGACTAAGACTACATTGTTTGTTAGGTATCAGTCAGATTTTGATGTGATTTGTAGAAAGATATTTAGAGTGACGGAGATTTTCTTGTTGATTTGTTTTTTTCAAGTGTGGTTCGAACATTTTGGTCCGTGGTCAAGCTGTGCACTTTCTCGGGCCTACATGTGTTTCACGGTCTGTTTTTGGTTCCTATCACGTCCCTAAGTGAAGTATGCGCTTTCCTCACCAACAGATAGTAAATATGGGATAATTCTTGACAGAGGACATGAAAGCCACGTGAATCTTTAATGTTACAAAGCACGTCTCATCGGCGGAGTGGAGGGCAGTGATTTCGGTACGATGGCCATCATTTTGGATACAACACAGCGGGTTGACCACCTTCGGTGTGTGTGTGTGTGTGTGTGTGAAAGATTATATCCGAAATAGGAGACCTGATATGTGCTGCTAAGTGCTTGCGTTGTCACACAGAATGGCACACTACCAAAAGTAGATCATGTGCGTTTCCATTTTAGATCAAACCTTCCTGGTCAAATGTCTGTTATTACACTTTCCAGAAAATGCTCCATGAGAATAATCTAGAGAGTTTAGTTTAGTTTAGTCAGTTCATGGTTGATGCAAATGCAAGATTAGCATAACACTAATTGGTTCAGTATTTGGCTGGTAATAGGTTTTACTTTCTAGGTTGCATGGTAAGATTTTGCAGATTGGCTTTTATTTGTGTGGATGCCTCAGTCAAGGTTATTAGTGTGTGTGTGGGGGGGGGAGGGAGAGCGCGCACACACTTGTTTACTCCACTTTTCGAGATTCTACGCCCCCGTCCCTCGTATGGTTAGTTACGTCAGCATTATATTCCGATAAAATTATTCAGATTAACTCTGAGTTGATAGATCACATAGATATGAACACACCCAGTTAATGGATCATATCTATCATAAACCATAATTTTTTTTTCATTTGTTCACGTTGTCAATAGCCATTCATGGACTCTCATTGACACAATTAAAGTAGATTTTGGGGGTATACGTCAGTTCTACCACCGACTTGGAGATACCGCGGAGTATACATTAAGAATGTTATCAACAGATGACAAGTCTGAGCTCTGTCTCTCTCTCTATCACACACACACACACACACACACACATGGGGAGAGAGAGAGTTTGTGTGTGTGTGTTTACCACCAGACCACCACAACACGGTGTTTGCCGCAACCTTGGTATCCAGATTAGAACTACGTTAATAATAATAATACAGATGTTATGGTTGTTCAATGATGGATGAAGGTGCTGTTAAATGTTCTAAAATCATGACAATATGAACTGTCCATTTGATAAAACTAAATACAGCTAAGGTCACCCACCGGACCTACCAGGATGACGTGGTTTGTTGCTTCGGTTAGAAATATTGCATTTGTGTTTGCAGGATATATATATATATATATATATATATAGTTATATCGGTGATGCAAATTAAATGCGTCAATACGTAAATCAGACTTTTTAACTTAACATGTTGCATCCATTTCAATAGATAAATGATCTGTCGGTGTTAAACAGCATTTATCGGATGACGTTTTGTAAACTGTTATTACAGACAGATTTGTTATACATTGTATATGAACGTCAGCTGTTTTAATTCGTTGATTGTTATCGTTGGGAAGGCCACATTGGAATTAATCTTGGCCACATAGGATTTTTAATGACCAAGTGATACAGCATTAATTATTTACAACAAAAACATTGGCTTCCCACTGCCACCGAATGTAAACCAGAGTAATGTATTCTACAACATAAACTCGGTATAGCAAGCGCGCCTACGCGCACGAGCATGCGCGCGTGTACACACACAGAAACACACACACACACTATAGTAGAAAATGCTAAACATGCTAAGAAAATGCTAAACACGCACACACATACGCACGCACAGAAACGCACATACACATACTGAAGTATTTGGCAGTGGTCAGAGCATGCTAAAGAGAGATAAAGCTGTATGTGTACAGCACATAGCAGTATGTTGTAGAGCACAGTTCTTTAAAAATCGAAGACCAAAAGCTGAGAAGTTCAAATCCGGCTTGCTGTAGATTAGTTTTGCAACACAATGACATCATACACGTGATTAGAAAAAGTATTCTGATGGGAACCGTGCTAACACATTCGTACTGATAGAAGTTGGATAAGCCTACTTTAGGCATGACTGGAGTGATTTTTTGAATATTCGGGTTTTTTTTTAATGCCGAGGAACCTGGAATACTTGGAATTCTGGCTTTTGGACGTTCCAGGTTCGTGGATTGATGCAATAGGACGGTGTTAATAAAGAGTGGAAGTGGGCCATCCAATTGGTAGATGTTGTCAATGTGGGTATAAACTAGGATTTTTTTTACGGTTCGGAATTGGGTTACTTGAATTTAACATCTACCCATAACTGAACTATATACAGACTTAATATATAAATAGGCGACTAGTAATAAATCAGTTTATCCCGTCATCGGATCGAGCTCTGTGGCTTGACCTTGAACTAAGCATCATTTGACACCTGGGGAGAATCCCCTGTTGGTGTGCCATATGAATGTCAGCTGTTACTTAAAGAATTTCGTTTTTATATCGCGTTCATACCTTTCCGTAACACAGGAGTGGAGCCAACTTAACCCGATGAAACGATTGAATCCTTTCGATGATATAATAAAATGGGCTCCTGTGCCATTTCGATAGTTATTCAGACTGCACGATAGCTCAGGTGATAAGTGGTGGCCTAAAAAATCTAATATCTCTGGTTCAAATTCGGCCATTTATCTGATGATCTTCATGTTTTATCGGATGTATACCCCATTGGAGGAGTAAACATGACTTGTGTAGATTATATGTCTAAACGGGCACTTGAGGCAGACTTTGATTAAACGGGTCTGTATTAGTATACGAGGTGGCAGAACTTTATAGAAAAACTAAAATTTAGAAGGAAGTGTTGTTTCAGAATGTCTTTTTCTTACGTTTTAATGATGTTGATGTGATGAGAGGATCGTATGAACAATAAATCATTTAGAGTAATGGAGCACCGTGAGAACTAACATGGACAATGAATTGTTGGATGTATCCAACTTTATCCCGTGATATCTAGATGGAGTGTACACGTCAACAGAACGCTTACACTGTAACGCTAACACACGTTTAACACCTGCCCGGTGAGTTACTTGTCTGGAATGCTAATAACTGTCCAGTTACATTATAAATTTCAGTACAAGGAGTTTTTGTTCGTGATGGCTGAGCTTTAAAATGGTCGTTCCTGAACTAATCTGGTAGCTAGTTACTACTTCCTCGGGATTGGGGGGGGGGGGAGTGAGATTTTAAAGGTTAGACGTTATCACAACGAGTTGATGTTACTAGGAATGCCAATGTTTTTGTCTCATTGCGTCACTAAGATAGCTTCATTTCTGCCCACATACATACATGTGCTGATGAGATACTGGATGTTTAAGTGTGAACATTTACTTTTAATGGCATTCTGGTATTCTATTCACTGGTCAGCTTAGTGCTGGCACACATACACACAATGGTAGCTAATGTCTTGTTAATTAGGTGTAATAGTACCGAGTACCATATGAAGATCAGGTAGATATAACTTATTAGTGTTTTTAGCAAGTCTGGATGGAATATACCATTTTCAGATGATTGTTATAACAATGAGAGTAGAATTAGTCTTATCTGGAATTTTAATGAGGAATTGTATACTTCAGAGTAGACAGTTCAGCAATGATTCCTATCATTGATGTTTTCGTTTGATAGTGTTTGGTCCTTCTACTTTCAAAACACTGTTATATAAGTGTGTACGTCTGTACTAATAGCTATAAGTATTACGACCTTTTTTCACGAGATGGGAACTAGGAGTCAATCAGAGTTTGTTCTATAATCACACGTCCGTTATATTAATCTAATATCGAACAGAAAACGGTAAACTCCCAAGTGTCGTAGTAGCTAGTAGAACACATGACACGTCGATGTGTTTATCTACCACGTGAGGGAGTCCGACACCAACTGGAAACTTTTAAAGTTTCCTAAATGAAGACACTAGGGACACGATTTTTGGTCTCTATCTGGAGTGATTGGCGGCGGTATACCTTTGATCGTGTGTTGTTATCCGTTTCGTGATGGTGGTAGCGCTGTTTGCGACGGTAATAAATTTAAATACGAATGATAAAAAATAAAACAAACAGGGCAAGAGTTCGCCCAAAGAATCACAAACATCGGGGAAGAGTGGTTTCGTTTTACATGCCCGTTGATTTGAAGTTCGTGCCTTCCCAGACACAGTGGCCGTGGGGCGTGTTTGATTTCTGTTCATTATTCACGAGTCGTGGTTGTTACTAGCTGGCCGGTCCCGATTAGAGCGTTGACTCCCGTTTACTTCCCGGGGAGGGGTGTGGGGGTTGGATCGTGTATTAGGAGGGTAGTTTGTAGTGTTTTTCATTGTTTGTTTTGTTCCAACCGGTTTGAGATTGTTCATATCGGTGGTTGAACGTGAAGTGTTTCCGAAATTTTAATCTGAATGAGTGTGTGTTTGTGTGTTAGACCTAGTCCTAGCTATTTCGTGCTAATCACTGGCATGGGTTGACCAAATATGTCACGATTAACGGCCACATTAATGCGACTGTGGCCTGCTAACTGGATGGTATAATAGTACGGCAAACTACACGATATGTGGTGGGTTCTGGGTGGTATATTATACTACATAAAAATGGATTATACGTCCAACGATGTGGCTGATATACCAGATATATAGCTGACACTCTTGTATGTTTAATATGCGCGACAAAAAGTTGCCACAGTTAAGAGTAGACGTGACGCTTGTGAGTTCCAATCTTGTGTAATAAAAAAAGGTTTTGAGTGAATTGGTGTATGAGTGAGTAATTTTAATTGTTGTTTATTCCCGGATGTGACTACCATTGTGTGATAACGTCTGACAGATTGTGTGTGTGTGTGTGTCAGAGAGAGAGAGAGAGAGAGAGGGATAGAGAGAGAGAGTGTGTGTGTGTCAGAGAGAGAGAGAGTGTGTGTCAGAGAGAGAGAGAGAGTGTGTGTGTGTATGTGTCAGAGAGAGAGAGAGAGAGAGAGAGAGAGGGATGAGAGAGAGAGTGTGTGTGTGTGTCAGAGAGAGAGAGAGAGAGAGAGGGTGTGTGTGTGAGTGTGAGAGAGAGAGAGTGTGTGTGTGTCAGAGAGAGGGAGAGTGTGTGTGTCAGAGAGAGAGAGAGAGAGAAAACAGGGAGAGAGTGTGTGTGTGTCAAAGAGAGAGAGTGTGTGTGTTTTTGTGTGTCTAAGTAATATACCACATATCCAGTGTTAAACTAAATGGTGTATCTTTAGAGTTACAGGTCTTAATAGAAGCTCTGCTGTATAAACTGCGGATAAAAGGAATACTGAAGTGAAAATGAGAGAATCAGCAATTTATGATCTAGCTGGACTATTACAATGTATGATTGGATGTACATTTGTATGGATCACAATTCATCAATCCTATCCATTAATCCAATTAGATGTCTTCTAAATGATCGATTTTAATAGTTCCCGACAACATTCAGCTTTCTTCAGGTCGATTTTCATTCAGTTTGTCATGTGCCATCATGACCGGCATGATGATGATGGTGATGATGATGATGATGATGATGATGGTTTAAGTAATTTTTCATCAAGCTGTGTCACTTCGCTGCCTGTTTGTCATCTGACCTGTCATGTCCTGTTCACAGATGTTGTTGACCTTCATCTGACGTCCAATCAGCGTCTAGGTTTCGAAAACATGTTTATCTGTTTTGTTTTAATGCCAGTTGAGGGTAGAGTGACAGCCGTCACCCAGATGAGAGAGTGTGCGCGTACGTGCGCGCGCTTGAGGATTTTTATGTGTGTTTATGTCTTTGTCAGTCCATATATATTTATATATTGATCTGTTGTCCTAGTGACTTCCTGCACTAAATATCGGTGTGTGTGATTTGCTCTCTCTCTGTGTGTGTTTCTCTCTCTCTCTCTCTCTCTCTCTCTCTCTTTTGTGTGTGTGTGTGTGTGTGTGTGTGTGTGTGTTCTCTCTCTCTCTCTCTCTCTCTCTCTCTCTCTCTCTCTCTCTCTCTCTCTCTCTCTCTCTCTCTCTCTCTCTCTCTGTGTGTGTGTGTGTATGTCTCTCTCTCTCTCTCTCTCTCTCTCTCTCTTCTCTCTCTCTTGTGTGTCTCTCTCTCTCTCTCTCTCTCTCTCTCTCTGTGTGTGTGTGTGTGTATGTCTCTCTCTCTCTCTCTCTCTCTCTCTCTCTCTCTCTCTCTCTCTGTGTGTGTGTGTGTGTGTGGCACATCTCACTATTTTGCTCCTCATCAGACACAGAAACGTGGACGGCCATTGTTCACCATTTATATATAATCAGCCGCTATGTTGGTATATTATTATTGTGATAATACACCGATTTGTTGGCCCTTATACAGTAAAACAATTATTGTAATGTTTTTTCCCCTTCTTATCAGAATAGGACGTAGAATATTTGTTCTTTAGAAAGTACATGACGTTTATAGGTTTTATATACAGTATAAAAAAAAGAATGCTCTCTCTCATACCCGTATAAGAACCAGCACAGCTTATTTGTTATAGCTGCTGCCTCATATGACTTATTAATCATATATGACGTATTAATCATATATATGACGTATTAATCATATATATGACGTATTAATCATATATATGACGTATTAATCATATATGACGTATTAACCATATATGACGTATTAACCATATATGACGTATTAACCATATATGACGTATTCATCATATATGACGTATTCATCATATATGACGTATTCATCATATATGACGCATTCATCATATATGACGTATTTATCATATATGACGTATTCATCATATATGACGTATTCATCATATATGACGCATTCATCATATATGACGTATTCATCATATCTCTGCAGCTAACGTGACCGTGTCATTATATTTCTGGAGTGAAACTTGTTTTAGTACAATTATAATCGGTTATAGAGTGACGTCACTGTAATAGATATCTGTTATAGACTCATCATTACTACTGGTACCCGTCTATTCTATTTATTAGACGGTGTCAGAGAGATGCTGACAAGAGAATTGGTGTTATTTAATTGATTGATGATTTTGTGGAATAATATTAAATATATTTTAAAAGAGGTTGTGTTTTGTTTGAACTTTGTATTGATTGGGTTAACCATGGTATGGTGTTCGTTTTTGTATTTATATGTTGGGTTTTTGTTGTTGACATTTGTTGATCTCTCTGTCTCTCTCTCTCTTACTGATTATATCGATGACAGGATGACTTGATCGTTGACATTTGACTTCTAATCTATATGCTCTGTCGTCTCTATGACATCTGGTACATCCTTCCGTGTGGGTGTAAGTGTGCGTGCGTGCGTTTATTCTGGAATGTGGCGGTAATCTGTTGTCATTTTGCACAAATACACTAAATGCACACACACACACACACACACATCAATAAGCACGTACCAGATGGCACACAATCGGTGTGACTAAAATGCACTTGTTTACTGTTTAAAGCCTTCCTTTATTAAAACATGTTTAAGCCTAACAAATTCAGTTACGGTATTATTGTTTTATATGTGGGACTTCCTATTAACAGTTTTTGATTTAAAATCTATTTGCGGCTGTTATTTAGCGATTGTGATAAATGTAGGTTTACTAACAGATTATCATAGAGTATAGAAACATGAACGATTTTTAAAACATATATCGATACGTTATGATTTTCCACGTTTGCGCTGCCACCAATTGAGCACGGATACTGCAGCAGAAGTTAACTAAAATTTAACTGCTATAGAATTTAACACCGTGTTTTAAACAAGCTTTGCCCGGGTTGATTAAAACTTATTTTTTTCACTTTGTATTACACTGTATTACTTCAGCCAGTAACAATGTTGAATGTCTCGAGTTCAGATTTGGCGGAGTTGGTCTACATTTCTTGTATATTCGGTACATACAGGTTTATAAAAATAATGAAAAATAAAGGTTTGAAAGTATTAGATTTCCCGTGTGATCCTGATTGCATCCAGTGTTATAAAGCCCTACAATATTAATAAATTGTCAGTAATTTAATTGGGAATCTGGACAACCATCAACACTGTTTATGAGTTGAGATACTATATGATAAGTAATATTATTTTTGTTCTCAGTTAATTCCATTCTCCTGCTGAGTGTGTTAATAACAGTGTCCTGTTTCACCTGGTACACGTAGTATACAACAATGTGTAGAGCCTGTGTGTGTGGTAATGTTCACCATTAGTCTTTGTCCCAGCAATGGCTCTAAACATTGTTCATATTAACTATTATGTAATCAGCTCAGTTCAGTAACATTTTACCAAATCACCAAATCCATGCATCATTTCCATTAATCTCCTCTTCCCATTATTATTATTATTATTATTGCCGTTGTTTGGTTCTACACGCTAAACAAATACACACATCGATCTTCAGTTCTTCAATGTTCCTCTTAAACTCTAGTTCTTACACAGATCAATGCCCAGCTCTACAAAGTTCAGTAATGTGCGCTAATTGTTCAGGCAGTCCACTTGTCTTACTTCAGTTGTGTTTTATTTAAATAGACAAGGACAGTAACCTTAAAGGTATTTGTAGAAAATTACTTAATTACCTGTTGTTGGTTAGTGGATTAAAATAGGGTTTTTGCCTTTTACAGAGCCACGCTGATGTAATAAAACTACATCTAGTTGTATTGTGGCTGGTTTTGTTTTTTCTTCTTCTTCTGGATGTAGTTTGTAGAGTTGATTGACTCGGCTTTGTTGGTTCCTGGTACTAGGAGTGATTTGTTCTTAATTGAAGTCAGTGTTAATCAGCTAACAGCTTGATTATGGTGCTCACACACAGGTATGCGTTTTGTCTGCGTGTGACACCAACACAGAGAATCTGAAACCATCTTGTTCGTGTGTCAGCAGATTCAATCTGTAAAAAGCATGCACGCACGCACACACGTGCAAACATACACAGAGAGGGGGGGTGACACAGAGAGAGAGAGAGAGAATGTGTGTGTGCAGTATGTATGAACAGTCAAATTTCTTTAAGCACATCGCTGGCGAATCCCACTATGTTCATGATTCTATGTGATACTCCCTTTTCATCCATTGCTAACACATCTTATTCACTAGTGTCCAGAGGGAGAGAGAATTTCCGCACCGGATCAGTATGATTGATTTTTAAATCTTTTCCTCAATGAACGCCACCAGTCTCCGTTTAGAGAGTATACAGGGTTGATGAAGATTGTTCTCGTTCACAAAGACAACCCTGAGCATCCATCCCAGTAAATGACGGTTAACTGTGTATCAGTATGGTAAATGCTTCTGTGGAGAATCATCACGGTAACAATCGTTATTGATTTGTAGAGTCTGAAATGAGTTTTAGCCAACGGATTAGCCCGATCCTTTGATTGTTGTTGTTGTTGTTGTGCTTGGGATCTGTGAATGAAGACCATTAATGTTAAACGGGTCAAAACAAACTCGGCTAACGATCAGATAAGTGTCATGCTTTTAACCATTTCTGAATGAGATGTTCCTGGAGGGCTATCTAAGTGGGAGATTTTTGTGTGTACATTGTCTGCTAAATGGAATCTTCGTACATTTATCGATTTTTAATTGAAGCCGTTTCTGTTGTCGGTTTTACGAATCCATTATACCGAACTTAACTGATAGGTCTGGTTGCAATGAGATCAGATTTTCTACCTGTACCAGGAGTTGACGTTATGTTTTAAGATTAACCTGCCACGTCGGGCAAGTAATGTACAAATAACGGAAAAAAAGAAGCTGCTGTACATCTGGAGGTGTTGCACTTACCGGACGTTAGGTTTTACGTAAGCCAGCTGCGTGTTGACTTCTGGGAAACATGTTGCGAATGTTTACATCTCCTTCCGGTGCAACTGCATTGACGTATGTCAACGAGCTTACCTGTTTCGCTGGATGACCAATTCCCGTTTCATTGTCCAATGTTTAGAATGTAAGAACGAAACCATCGGAAAATCTCAAATAAATGTTCGACTCATTATCAGTATCACAAGTCGGACAACGGATAGTAACTTTTGTATAATGTCCGACATTTTGAGTGGTTTGTTCTGAATTGAAGCCGGCGTTAATTAGCCAACAGCCTGGGTATGGTGCTCAGACACAGGTGTTTGTTATCTCTGTTCGTGCACGCGTGTGTCTGTGTGTTTATGTTACTCAACATCAAGGTTAAGTCGCCAGTTGTAATCGGGCAAGTGTAAGTTTGGCAGATCGTGACGCAATAAAACAGGAGTTTGTCATAGAAGATCACTTCTTTTATGTGGTGTGGCCCTAGCCATGGTACCGCTTTGAGAGAAACCTTTCGATCTATTCTTGTCTTCTGTCAAGTTTCGTGTCCCTGATTGGTCAATGTTGTTATGTTAACGTTAGTTTAACGAAAATTTAAACGCAAGATTCATTATATCGTATTCTGTGTTGTGACTCAATTTGAGTGTTTATAGTTTAATATTAACTAACTAACACTCACGTTTAAAGAAAGATAAAGAACACACCACACTAAAGTTGAATCATGCCCGACATTATGTCATAAATATGTAAATTACATCGAGGTACTTCAATCAATAAGTGCATATTCTCATATTAAATGCTTATGGAAAAGGAAATGACTTGTGAGAGGGTGAATGAGAGAGTGGGTGAGTGAGTATTCTTTTAGCCTCAGTAGTGGCCTTCAGTAGACGACTTCAGACCCCGATAACAGTAGGATTTTGACCCGACGACCTGGAAATCTGGTGCATATTGCGCTACACGGCGTAAACACACAACTCTGTGGAAGAATGGGTCTACAAATATTGTCCATCGTCCGTTACTAAGAGACGACAGACAGTTTAGAGTGGAAGTTTATCAAAATCTCTTCCCGTCATTATTGTATATTATTTGGTAAACATCAGATGTAATCTCGTTAAGTAGACTGTAGTGGACCATTTAAGGTGGAGAGCATTGTTTGGCTGTGATTGACAAATACAGTTCATTGTCCGGGAGTCATTCTCTCTCTCTCTCTCTCTGTGTGTGTGTGTGTGTGTGTGTGTATGTGATTTAGCAGTGAGTGATGAGGCATTGACACAGAAAATCACGAATCACGATTACATCCTCCGGACGATTTACCAGGGGACTAATATCAAGAGGCTATTTTTCATGTTGAGACGCGTATTATCTCAGTAGTGCGTGCGCGTGTGCGTGTTTGGTATTTCCCCTAATGTCCATCTGTCTCCTGATTTCCCCAATATGCAGATATTTACTATCCCTCAGGGTTGGGGCCCAGCACCAAGTCAGTTCAGTAGCTATCGACATTACGGTCTATAGATTTGTTCCGTCGATGACAGTAGGAGGAGTGTACACCATCTCCGAGCATCGGCCCGAGTACACTTTATTGTTAGTTCGGCCAGGATGTGGGCAAATCGTACCGGATGATCCTGGACCAATGACACTATGTAACATTGTTGAGAACACTCGAACGATTGATGAGATCCCCCCCCCAGCACGCGCGCACACACACACACACACACTTGATGCCGAGATTTATGTACCGAGTTCAAATCCGGATTGATATCTGCCGCCGGTTGTGAAGCGTCCGACCCGAAAACGTGCAGACAAAGTTTGGACGTCGGTTACGTTTTATCATCGTCGATGTTAGTCCTCATCCTTGGCCGCAGTAAATCAACTAAATTAATTATTTGCCCCGCAGCAGACGAGATGTGCTGTTCCGTTTGTACGAGTGGCGCGGTTTTTAGCATTGGGCGTAAGAAAAACGTACAGTGGCGCCCCCCTATGCTCGCACCCTAATGACCGCTACTGCTCCATCAACCCCCCCCTCTCCTCCTCAGTGGATGGTCGTAACCCTTTTTTTGTTATTAGGCGATTGATTGTCTGATGGTTGTCATCGATCTGTGTTTGATGGAATCGGGATGGGGGAAAATTGACGCTCGCCGTGAATTATTGATGTCGAGGTTTAAAAATTCGCCTGGTCACTGAGCCAGATGACGTGTTTTACAGTTTACAGTCCGCTGATGTCGGTTTACTTGGTGGACTACGAGTATGACTGTAGGCTGGTGCCGTAATGAGGTGGTCGTCAGTATAGGGTCGTCATATGGTCATTGTTTGTCTTTGTTATCATTGTTGTTGTTATTGGGTCGACATTGTTGAGGATGGAGGTTCAGTAGTTTGGTGGTCCTTTACAAATAGACGATGTTCATGTTTGTATCGTTCTTTTAATGCATACTTGGATGTGGGGGGGAGAAGGGAGGGGGGGCGGTCGGGGGAGGGATGAAGTATCTAAAAGTACAATGGATCAGTTAACCTTTATACAATTGGTATGATGGTATGTGAATGTTCAAATGGCCGGTTATATTTGTGTGTATATATATATATATATATATATATATATATATATATATATATATATATATACATAAAAATGTGCTTGTGCGTGTAAAATATTATATAAAGTATCTTGATATAGTATTATCGAAATACCCCAATCACCAGCTTAATCAATCCCGATTCCGACAGAAACCAAAATCTTCTCATACGGATCAGCCTATATAATTAAAATAAAGTGCAACCGGGATTATAATATCCAAGCATCACGTGTAGATATAGAACATAATGTAAATACATTTGTCGCCGTCTTCTGTATTTGTCGTCAAAGGATTCTATGACCTGGTATATCGTACATGGCCTCAAAACTATTCTAATATTCAGATCGTACAATATACGTGCCGATATTTTTAACGTTTATTTATGGATGCTGTTGCTTACATATGGGTAGGTAATTAGTCGACAAATGGCTATGATGTGACTACCCTTACCTGTGAAGATGTTGGTGGTTGTCATTTTTTTCACATGCTAATGGTGCTGGTTTTTTATTGTAGCATTAAGTGTGTCTGGTCTCGCCATTGTGATGCTTATGGCACAAGAATGTCATCCGTAATTTCCAAATGAGGGCCAATTATAGCCGGGCATGGATTTAGAATGAATTTAGAATGGTCTTTGATGTGATGGGTAGCTTGGGTTCGGATGATGAGAGTTTTGGAATGCCGTTAATCAGAATCACGATTACATTAGCCAGAAACATGATCACATCGTCCTCGAACAATGATTACATTGGCCACAAACATGATTATAGGGCCGTTCGGTGGCCCGTTTGTCCTAGAGGACAGAGATTTCGTATTGTCGGGTCGTGTTTACAGGGCAGACGATATGTTTGATCAGACCTGGCTGGCCAGTACGTGTCGGATCTCTCCAACCGTCGACGCTGTGACACGGTCTAACACTGAACTGTCTCGGTTCACTGTGATCCAGCATCCATCAGCACGTGACAGCGTCGTTCGGTGTAAGGATGCCATTACTGATATCCGGATCAACTTGTTCACAAAATCCTCTCTTTTTTATACGAGTGGTTTCAACAATCTATTCTTTACTTAGGCGGAATTTGTTGTTGCCCAGCCTTCCCATTTTATGGTCTGTACATCACTGGGTGCTGAGTAATGATTCCGATCAATTGCGCTAACTATTAGAAAGTCCTTAGAGCAGCCACTAGGTAGTGTGGATTATCGTCGCTGCTGGTGGTGGCGCGGCGGTGATAGAGAGATAGCGAGCAACTACGTGAAGGGGTCAGAGTTCGATGCTGGAGACTGGTGGTTGGTTGTCGGGGAAACGTGTAAAGGCGGCCGCTTGCTGGTGGCCTAGGATAGCAGCCAGTGTGTGTGTGGGTGTGTGGGTGTGGGGTGTGTGTGTGTGGAATACGAAATGAACCATGAATCTGCCGTTGGCCAAGATGATGGTGATCTCGCATTCACCTTCTCCTCGACGGTATCTATACCGTGGTACGGGAACCACTTGTTGTTAATGGGAGTTCTATACCAAAAGTTGACTGACTGGTGTCTGTCTATAGTAAACGTTTGCTGATTTTCTCTGGCTCGGTGTCGTCGTGTCCTGTTGTTGGACACATAGCGGCAAAGTGAAAGGAACAAATTGAAGTTGTTATCGAAAAAGTTGTTTCACGACGTTCGGACAACGTGGATGGATGGATGGATGGATGGATGGATTTGGTGGTCGGTTAATTCGAAATGGATGACGGCACAATTTGCCGAGATGGATATATGTTTGTTATATCCGTTATTTGATTGGAGTAATGATGATACTATCAACTGTTGTTATTTCTATTAGCTGTGTCTGTGGTAGGTTAGCTGATGGATGTCGAAATAGCTAAATAGACGTCGATTGATACACAGGGTTTATAGTCTAGTAATATGTTATCTCTCTCTCTCTCTCTCTCTCTCTCTCTCTCTCTCTCCTGTGTGTGTGTGTGTGTTGTTGTTGTTCTTGTTATTGTTGGATAAAACAATGATACAGAGATTCGCTAAAACGGTGAATACAACATCTGGATGATTAATCAGGGTAGTGAAACCTGGGAGGATGTTGTTCATGCCGAAACGTGTATAATATCCCACCAGTTATTACAATATCATTATGGTATATCATCCAATTGTTCACCTTGATGATACAGATTCTGTGCCAGTAAAGAGTTTGTATTAACGAGTAGAATGTTTATTAGAACGCTATTGCTTTTCCGTGTGACCTTCAATTATCTGTAACAATCGAGTAGGATCATTGACCTTTCTGCTTGAAACGGGACACGGGTAGAAAATAGATAACTTATTATATGATGTTCCTGGCGAGTTTTAACGCTACTTTCTTTTTAAAATTTGCTGTGGATCATGCATTGATGATTTACTTAACAACACGAAGGATATATTTTTGTAATGATCTCGAAGAAAGATTGTGTGTGTGTGTGTGTGTGTGTGTGTGTGTGTGTTGTGTGAGTGAGTGGTTAGATTTTGCGGGGCATACAACAACCTGTGTTCAACTAATGAACAGTTAATTTAAGAACTGAACACTGTTGAATCATTGTTCAGTGTTAATTGGAAAATGTGACCTACTTTCATTTTTTATCATGTATGTTGAAGAGGTATACTTTGGGGGAAGGTGGTTTTTCAATGTAACATTATACATAGAACTAAATGTCAGGCTCTCAGTGGGAGGGGGGGGGGAGAGGGTTGGCTGAAGTGTGGGTTTCGCTGAAGGGTTGAATTTGGTCGTTGTTGATGATATATTTCAGGTGGCTGATGTATTTCAGGTGTTAGGGATGTCAGGAGTTGGTAGCGTCCATCATTCACCATATGTCGTCTAAATGTATGCACTGTTTAGAATTAGTTGTCTGTCTTCGAATTTGTTTTCTTTCCCGTTCTCACTCCGACCGGTAGATCGGATCCTTAGTCGTGAATCAGCAGACAGTGAAGGATCATCGATGTAAAAGTCAGAAGAGATATCTGTTTGTTTTGATCCATGGATCGTTCCGGAATGGGGAAGGTTTTATTCGCTGTTAATCTGATTACGAACTGATACATTTGATTAATGGGCTAGAGTTTCATCATTCCGTATGTTGCTGATGGAGGATTTTATTACCGGCGGATGATGCTCGTCGTCGGTCAGCCAGGATCTCCCCAGTGAGGCGGGGCGGGCTGTTGTCTGATTAATATTTGATTTGTATGATCCCAACATACGGCTATCACTGTTTGAAGGGGAAGCCTGAACAAAGTCTTTAGCGATCGTGTGTGTGTGTGTGTGTGTGTGTGTGTGTGATAAGGTACTGGCACAGAAAATCATGAATTGTGAATACAGGCTCTGGGTGGTTCATGGGGGATTGCATCCAGAACAACGTGTATAGACGTGTATCATCTCAGAAGTCCCGCTGTTCTTCAAGGTGGTCTGTATCATAGCCACCTCCTGTTTGTCTGTCTCGTACAAGTGGTGTTGAAGATTTTTTAAGAGATGTGAAAAGGAAAAAATGTGAAAAAGATTTTGGGAGGGAGCTTTTAAAATAAACAGTAATTTTTGGCTGAGTCATCATTTTACAGAACAGCTCTGGCCATCTAGTTTTTCACTATTTCACTTTAACTGTTTTGTGTTAAGTAGGATTGCTGAAGGGATTCCTTGGCTTTGATGTATCCAGATAAAAAAATTGTACTGGTGTGGTGTCCTGAATGTGAAATGAACCGATTTGCTCTCTCTCTCTCTCTCTCTCTCTCTCTGTGTGTGTGTGTGTGTATGTGTGCTAGCCAAAAAAACGTCACTTTTAAACTCTGCTAAAGTTCAGAACAAATTCACAAGATCAAATTCAAAAGTAATCGGCAACATAGCAACATAATTTGAATCCACAGTCATTTCGTTTCCCATTGAGACACCAAAGAGTACAGTCTGTGTGTGTAAAGTAACACTAAGACGGGTGTAAAATCCGAAAGCCTTGTCCATGTTAGTTCAAATAATTCCAACTTCATGCTTCACGATATCGTCAAAACTATTGCTTTGGTCTAGTAAATATTTGGTATATCACGTATGCTACTCACATTGACTGAGAATTTAACACCTTATTAACAGTGGCCGCCCTCTGTGGTTAAATCCTTTCAGAGTAATTGACATGAGAATATTAATGGCAGCGGTTTTGCCGGTGATGAATTTTGTTAGTGTGTTGTAAATTAATGAATCTGGATTTGTCGTGTTGCAGTGCCACTTCAAAGCCAGTAGTTAGTTAATTAGCGTGTGTGTGTGTGTGTTATAATTTGGGAATACAACCTGTAGACTATTCATCCGGGAACCGAGACCAGAGATGTCGCCTTTAATGCTGAAATGCCTAATGTTATATGCTGATTGGCGTCTTAGCACTGTACATACCATGTGTATGGACTACCTACTTCAACCTCCTCTAATACCTCAGCGTTTCGTCGTTCATTGTTGTGTTGGCCGGAAGAATTTCACGAATGCCTCCCCAGTCGGCATTACACGCAGCCACTTTATGGTATTATTACTGATAATTGGCTAATTAGTGCTACAGGCCACACCCATTCCAGGACCGCCGACACGAAATAGTTCCACAGCCACAAACTTTAATGCCGTTCTCGGAAAGCTGACCAAGCTTGGAAAATGGGTCCCCCGAAAAACACCGGCAATTAAATGTTGGGTTTGATTCAATTAACACTGCCGTGACAATTAATCCGCTGAGGGAACGAATTTGCTGACCGTAGCTACAGTGTGTGTGTGTGTGTGTGTGTGCGTGTGCTAGAGGCATTTTGCCGCGGGCTGCTAATCCAATTTGTTATTTGTGAATAATAACGTAGGCCACTCGGTGTTATGGTTGTGTGTGAGAAATAGTTATTGTAGTGCGGCAGCGCTTTGAGCCGATGGAAGCATCCCGCTCTTTAGCGCCACGTTAGCAGCAGCTCCTAGGCATTGCTTCTGTGATAAGGCACCACTTTGTAAGGTTAATGGGCTAGCCGATGCTTTGGGCGGTGGCTGCGATGCGGCCTTGTGGAGTGCCGAAGGCGAGGCGTCCACTGTTGACCTTCTCCTTCCTTGTATTCCCTGGTGCCTCTGGGAGGAGACCCGTTTCATGGCGTTGATTTGATAGCAAGTTACGATTGTTTACGTGCTAATCCATGGCGGGACACGTGTAGACTCGTACTGGGCTCTTGTTAGATGTCACCTGTTACATTGCTAATGCCAAATACGCAGATTCTGAGATTGGAATGCCACTCGCGTTTTGTGTGAATATCTGTCACGACAGCACTCAATTTGTGCATCACTTCTCGGGAAGTTAGATATTAATTAGTAACATATACATATATACTCCCATTGTATAGGCATTTGTATAATGTAAAAGTAATCATATTTGACGTATTTAGGGCATAGGTTTCGAAATCGATAAAATAAGATATATGATTTATTATTAGTAATAATAATAATGACTGAAATGGATGTTGTTTTATGTGATTGGGTAAGCTGCCTCCGTGGTCTAACTGGTATCACGTTGGATCACAGATCACTACCACCTGAGTTCGAATCTCGGCGTGGCTATATCTGAAGGATGTTTCATCTTTGACTTCGCTTCATTACTTTTGGAGGTCGCTCGGTGCATTTAGCCTACCATGTGCACAAAAATGGCCGTAAAACATCTATCATCGGGTCAAATGGGAGATACTTAGATGATTCGTGATTTAATGCAATGTCACCATGCAGAACCACTCCTAAATAAATTTAGAAATTGGAATAGATTGTATATTCAGTAGATAAAGCCTTGCAAGTTGAGAGAATGATCAAATAATAGTTAACTCCATTACCACGCCACAGTTTCCATAAGCGTGATGCCCCATACTGGACCCTACTCGGCCATAGAACAACCTAATCAATGACACAATATGTCTCTGTGTATGTGTTTGTCATACAACTGTTGGCGCAGTGGCTAGAGCGCTGGCCCGGAAACCTCGATGTTGTGGATTCGAATCGAACTGGCCTGTATTTATGGTGATGTTTCCCTAGTCTAGAGAGTCGCCCCACGGCATATGTCCCACGTCACCCACGTGCGATCGGTGCCGAGATTAAATAACTCAAATCAACTCAGCTGGTACAAGTTTAAAATGGCTTAAATTTGGCCGTTAAATCAATAAGAAGTGGCTTGTGGCTGATTGGAAAACAGCAATAAATAGATTAAAGCTTTACCCAGAGGCGGCTTACTCTCTAGACAAGTTTGGTAGTTGTTTAATCTGCGTGTGATACACAGTCTAGACATTTGATGTAATTGTGATTACAGGTGACTGATAAGATTCTGGTAAGTAGTTCTAGTAGAAGTAGATCCTTATCTCTCTACCCGTCAGCTGCTAGTTAAAACGTGGCAGATCTCTACGTTCTTGGTATCCGATTGTGTTTGTGCCTCTTTCTTGGTGGAAGATCCGACGGCGCAGTGCTGGGTGGGTAGAGATTTATGCTGCGAACGTATTGGTTTGTGGGTTCGAATCGTGATTCGTACTTATGTTTGGTCGATGTTTCCCCAGACAGTAGCCCGTCGGTCATATGTCCCAGATGTGACTAGCGACGAGGTCAAACGACTTGACCCATACTTCTTGGTAGATGGATGGTCACAGGGGATCAATAACGCTTTATAGAATGATCCATCATTGGTTTGCTTATAGGTGTAGCTTTGGTGCGCCTCAGTGGCCTAACCGGTAGCGCGGCTGGGCACAGATGTTTAGCACCTGGGTTCAAACCCCGGACGGGCTATGTCAGAAGGGTGTTTCATCCTTCACTTCGCCTCATTACATTTGGAGGTCGTTCGGCCCATTTAGCCTACCTTGTGCACAAAGGTGCCCGTAAAACAGCAACATTTATATTTTATTTACAGGTGTAGCTTTATGCGCGTCATTACGACACATATCTTTGTTATGTTTAGCTTTCGTGGTGGCATTTATATTTGCGTAATATTAACCTCGCCGATGGCCAATTTCTGTACCGATTGTCGACCGCTAAACTTCCTCTAAGAACCACACAATATAGTACGGTTGACCTACTTACCTATAGGGAAACAGGAAGTACCCTGGACAGCTGTACTCTAACAGCACTGCCCGCATGTAATCCTAGAAATTGTGTAGTTCCTAATATTTCTGTACAACTGGTCAATATGGGATTAGTTCGCCTGGATCCTCCGGTAGATTCTGTTCGGGAGAGCGGATGATTAAATTAGGGATTGGGGACACAACGGGGAACTTTAAAACCGTTTAGTTTTCGCCTCGGGGCAGTTTGGGTGTCTGGTATTTTTGACCAAACAGTTTTGAATGATGGCGTGTTTAATTGTATACAGGGAAGCGGAAAATGAGGGATAGTAATCATATAAATGTGACAATGCACCATTCCGTATGGTGATCGATCCTTTGTCGTTAATTACATATATCTCTTTTCATTTGTTCTGTTTGTTATTTGATGTTGTACTTTATGGTATTTCCCATGGCTCTGTCAGTTAATCCGATACATCTTCAACTGACGTAAGAGTTTACATCGGGCTGTCTGTGACCGTGAAACTTGTGTCCCACTCATTGCCATTTACCCACATAACATACCCATTGATTTAGGGCTGAATGGGCTCAGATATTTGTATGTCGAAGGAGGAGGAAGGCAACTTCGGATAAGAAGGTACAGAAGATTCTACGAACAAAGAATAATTCGCCCCGTCCATGACTTAACAATAAACATCACGCAATAGCCGGAAGACATGCAAATACTCAATTGTTTCCATCTGTGTGTCTTGGGCTATGTTTAAAATATTGTTAATGGCTACTGATATTGTCAGACAGGATTGTTAGGTTATGGTGTCCTCATCTCTATTGGTCTAGGAACCTAAGTATTTGGATTGCCATTAGTTAATGCAGCATGCAGTTCAAAGAATAAATGGCATGCTGTTGTGGTGGTGGAAAAGTTGCCTTCATCTACTGACTAGTCACGAGGTGTGTGTGTGTGTGTGTGTGTGTGTGTGTGTTTTTAAAAGGTTATCGAGTACACACCTGGCGAACTATATCAAATATAGTAGTCTCGGGGTGCTACCCTATTAGTACCAGTGATTTCCGTAAGTCTGCCAACATATTTACTTGATCCTGTACGATTTCCTCAGAGCATGCGCAGTACTCGATCCTGATCTCGGCCACAGTTTACGGGTCAGCGACTCGCGTGTACACAGAGAACTAGCACTGAACAAACAAATATATTCGTTTGTAAATTGACAGTTTTACTGATTTGCAGGACAAGATAGATTTATATAAATCTTTTAGCTTTTTCATGAAATAACTTTATATTTAATAGCTGTAATATTTTCTTGTTTATCCATTCAGGCAAAGATTGGCGCACATATTTGTTGTGCGAATGATAATTGATTCGCGGGAACAGTTTTACGGAAAATTCAGAATTAACTGCTGAAATTGGAAGTAAAAATATCACGCCGGACGTACATTTACTTAACACGTCTATTGGTATATGTTGTTCCGCTGTCCATCCTTTTGTCGAATATTAGTAATTACTTTGTGGGTTATTGAAGAAATAACTTCACAAACGATCGGCGATTGCACGTGCATACATGGCCATTGTTACGTCATTTGGCTGGTCCTGCTTAACTGTGGAGCACCGCTTGTGTGTGATGCAATCCTTCACTTTAATAATCATTCATTTGCAAAATGGATTTGCGAGAATCAACATCGATTATCGCAAACTGTCGCCAAAATCTAGCCATGAAAACCGTCGGAACGCCACGCGCAATCTAACATCCGTTGTCCTTCGTGGTAAAACTTCTGCAGCTGAATCAGCACTCACTGAGATGTTACCGAGCCATAACATGTTTACCGGTGTCTCCCCATTGCCAGTTAACCGTTAGTTGGACAATGTTCGTCGGTGTGTATATATAGGCCTATTGTTACCGTTATTGGCCTGCCTCTTCTCTCTGTCTGGAGTTGGCTGGCCCGTAGTCGGCCAGTCGTCTTGCCCCGGGCTCGTAAACATCTCGATGTCGGTCAATACACAAACCTGGACCGGCAGTTCATTAGTATGGGGCCATTAATCGGACGGTCTGCCGTCTGGCGTTCGCTACCTGTACTGCTCATTTCATTGCCAGCTCTCCGGGTCTGATGTTAATAAGTCATCCGTGTTCTTATTGCCATCTAACACAGAGGTGGTAATGTCGGCGAGCCATTCTCCGGTCCCGATCCCATTCCGAACGACGCCATTGTCGACCGAAGAGCGGAGTGTATTCGGTGCAGTGCCATTGAAGACGAGCCGTTTGTGGTTTTTATAACTCTCGGAGTACAATTGAAGTATTCCACCATCTAGGGTACAACGGGCTGGGAGTAAAGGGGTGAAGATGCTCCGCCGACTGGGAGTATCATCTCGTCACTGAGCTCGTTACGTCCGATTATCCGACCTGCCGCTTTGGGTTTACCGATGGCTTCTTGGAGACGGGCGGTGGTTCGGCTCATGCATATGTATGAGCGATAATTGGTATTGTGGCCCAACCGACCGGATTATAGCAACAACATCGGGAGATGGATGGGTCCTGCGGAGCTGTTATTGGTCATCATTGTCTTTTGTTTGGATGTTATGCTGACCGTTTCCAGATCTCGGGTGGATGTTGGTGAGATGTTCGGATGATGTCGGCGATCATGCAGTCTGCGGCAGCGGATGATTTGTTCAGGACACCGGAGAGATCTGGTGATGTGTTCGATGATTGCTATTGTTTCGAATTTATATTATGCTTAAGTGTTAAATGTGCGTTAATTCGAACCAGACGTTATTGGTTCCGTGGGATTCGGGGGGGGGGGGGAAACGTTATTGATAAGTTGGGTATTTGCTTAATTTATGCGGAAGCTTGTTTCTGTCTCTCTCCCCTCTCTCTCTCTCTCTCTCTCTGTGTGTGTGTGTGTGTGTGTGTGTGTGTGAATTATTACCAATTCAAAACTCCGACCACTAAGACGTGTTACCGTGTGATTTCTGGTCAGGCTCAGCAACTTTGTTCTTTAGTCCTGATGAGCCAAGAGAGGTTCGAGTTATCCCCCGTACAAGCCGCTGGTCGACTAGATGAATATAAATGTGTATCATTCCGGGGTTATAGTGATCTATCTAGTACAGCTCCCCGACCTCTCATCTGAAGAGCGCTGATGTAAACCTCTCCACAGTGGTATCATCTCATCTGTCATCGTATCCCTATGGTTCAGATCTAATGGGCTATCCGTATCTGGAGGCAGCATATCCTTGTAAGTTTTGTGATGTCTGGATCAGTGTAGCCAACCGGCTGAAGAGCTCTTCCCAATTTGGCCGAACTGATTTTGCCAGTTAAATTGATTCACTGCCCCCCCCCCTCCCCCAATTCTTTGATTTGTACGAGGCAATGACATTACAGACTATATCCGTACTGTATTATTTTGCAGACCAAACTATATAACATCTTGGAATTTTGTTTAAACTCATATAAAAATGTATAAACATTATATAAAAATGAGGAGAGGTAGGCGTATGGTTTGACCAAAGATCCCCCCCCCCACTCACTCTCTATGTTTATGTCTGCAAACGTGTGCGCATACACACAATATGTATGTGCCTATGTCTGTGTGAGGAATGGTTCACGCTGATCAGTGTTTGAATAACGTAAATAACAGGAAGTAGAAGTTTCTGATGATGCTCAAATCTCTGGCAGTTGTTATGTTTAGGATGAAGCATGGCCAACGTGATAGATAAGAGATATACACGTATAGCTGAAAGGTATCAGAACACATTTAGTCTATTATTAATGGTACGACGTGTGTTTCTTATTTTACCCTTTTTTATACAAATTTTGACTGTCACTATCAGTTCGTGGAAATTATTACGAATTTGTTAACTAGTGGGTGGTTCCCATTCCTGAACTGTCAGTGTGTGTTAATAAAGGAATGGTGAGACACGAAGAAAATATTGTCTGGTCACGTTATCCCCCCCCCCCAAATGGAAATATGACGCATGAAATCATTTATTTCATGATATAGCTACTATTTCCTGTCACCCGTGGGTGGAGCATTTAATAAATAGGAGCCAGAGTGAAACAACATTAATCAGCTATAGGTCATGACCTTAGATCCGGGCTCTGTCAGTGCGTAGTAGTAACCAAGATGGTGGTCATTGGATGATGAAAGGCGTCCTGTTCGGTGTTGTCTTAATAAACAAATACAGGATGAGTAATAACAGAGATAGGACAGCTTAATTGAAACATCTCTACTAGCTGTGAATTAGCGGACATACGAAGTTACAAAGAACGAAATCCTCACCCCCCCCCCACACACACACACCCATGTTAATAATATAATATTAATAATGTATAATTTCGTAATTACCTTTAAAAATATGAATTGTTTTGCACTAATTTTTTTTTAATTAACTCAGAAAATATAACTAGTGAATGGTAAATGTAAATGCAATGTTAAATGTTTAGGAATAACAATTATTTTGAGATTATATTTAAATATGTTAAACACAACATCTTTAGACCATATCATACTTAGGGCATATCATACTTATTAACAATCCGTTAGCTATTATAGTATTATTATGAGTGTTGTTTTTATCTGGGGCTACTGGTTTAATATTTTACACACTAGCAAATGATATTCTATGATCAGTATATCCTCTGTTTTAAATATGTTTATGCCCCACTGATAAGTTTAGTTTTTAATGTGATGTTATGTAAAATGACCTCTACATGATGTTGTACATAATTTCTCTGTTTAATGTGATAATTAGTTACTTGTATTGTATTAGTATGGACTGAGAGTCTGAAATAAAGATGTTATTATTATTATTATTATTATTTATTGCACGTGGGTTCTTCTGTATAATAACGGATAGTGTTAGGTAAGAATCTGAGTACTCAACCTATATAATATAGCTCTATCGAGGATTATAAAATAGGTACTTAGTTTTAGGGACGTATTTCATTCTGACAGTCGGGAGAAGGAGATGAAGCTTTGGAAGAAAGCTTTCTGAGTGTCATCTCGGTGCGTTGTCTGTTCTTCTTAAACAAAACTTCTTTGGTTCTTTTTTTGTATCCTTCCAGCCTAATAGTATTTCAGGCAATGAATGTATCATGTCAGAACTTTGCCAGGTTGTAAATAATTGATTTCTGGCAAATAGATGTGTGTGTGTGTGTGTGTGTATGTATATGTGTGTGTGTGTGTGTGTGTGTGTGGTGTGTGGTGTGTGTGTGTGTGTGAAGTTAGCATCATACACACACACACACACACACATACATAGGGGTTTTCAGGAAGCAAATACCAACATATGGCCGGTGCTTCCTGATGCATTCATCTGATACGCCGCCGTAACACAACATTTAAATACAAACAATGTTTCTGTAGATTTTTTACATTTCCCGGACCCCATCCTCCCCCCTAACATTTCACTATGCCGATTGGCAGGTAATGGCCTTTCATCTTCCGAAGCAGAGTTAGAGAGAGAGAGAGAGAGAGAGGAGCCTCCCCTGAGCGCGTTGTTACCGATATATTCCGTTGATAGCTGGCTATCGGGTGGCTCGACGTCTGCTATATTTCCAGCGTAACTAATCTGGATGTTTTGTTGAACTAGTGCTCTTTTACTTGGCAACGTATCCGTCTCAGATCCGGAGAAATCTGACTGAGGTAATCTGATATCAGCATCTAGACGTGCTCTTTAACTGAGTTTTGGCTAGAAATCCGGACGACGACTGCTCGTACTGTATAGCGTACGATAATAACTGACTCCGGATGAGCGACGACGGCGTGGCCGCTGCTCGGCCTAGTGACATCAACAACGGGTCGCCTAATCAATCATCATCACTGGGATCCCCGTCCGCGTACGTGAAGTGCTGCCGCCTGGCGGGCTGGATCGATTTGACTTACTGCGCTTCGCTATGGAACAAGTGTCCTATATTCGGCCAAATGGATAATTGACCCAGGGACATCTTCAGCGTCTGGATTATTGTTGTTATTATTATTAATTATCATCATCATTGCCATCATCATCATCATCAGCGGCAGTCTTCATTTCAGCATTGAGCGCGCCGAGTGTCTCTAACAAATCTTATCGTTGCTATTATTAGAACACCGGTGACAGGTGGATCGGGAAGCAATCCCTAATAGTAATAGCATAAACTGTGATATACAACAGGCCTGAAGACAAATTGGATTGGTGTTTGTAGCATTGTTCACAAAATGCATGTGGCCTATATAAGTGACAAACAGCGAGCTCTTGGTTTGGTAAGAACAACCGCCTGTTAATAAATAGTGCATGTTTCTCGGATGGGGAGGGGAGGGGTGGAAGGTTGGATATAGTGCGTATATGCGAGATGCAGCTGTGTTCATCTCATCATCTGAGTAGAAGTGGTTTGGTCCCTGTTTGGAAACTTTTTAAGTACACATCCACTGAAGTATCATAAAATGTGTTTCTTTGGGAATCTTGCATGCACAGATTGTGGGTCTGTTGAAAACTAAATGGTGTGTCATGTTCATAGTTGTGTTGTTTTGTTGCTACAGTTCTGACTCAGATGACAAAGTAAAATATTGCTGGCTTACTGTGCTTCTTTGTGGCTTGTCAATCCGCTTCTGTGACATCAGTGATGTTAATAATATTATCTTGAGATTGTCTGATATTTTAATTTGTTCACCGTTTTTCCAATTTTTGGCAAGTTGTGAGACGTCTTAAGTTAAAATGGACTGATGTAATTTAAAACTTTAAAATATTAGATGAGTTCCATCACATCACTGTTGTTACATTTATGTCTTATGGAGAGCTGTATCTATTGAAATGGCTACTTCATCCAAAAGTTGTAGAGAACTGCTTATTATCTCTACCGAACCATTTTTTCTCGCATCACCTTTCAAAGGTCAAATTGCTGGTTTGAGACCGAGGATTTGACTTGAATGTGACAGTAACTGTGTTATTTAAGCCTTTGTATATTAATTTTTGTGCAGTGCTATGCTGATTGAAATGGCTGCTTCGTCCAAAGCTTGTACTCGACTCGATTTCATCTGTACACGGAGCCATGTTTCTTGCATCAGTTTGTTGTCAAAATGTATATATTGTGGATTTGTTGTAACCTTTCATTTCATTATGCGTAAATGTTGGTACAGCGTTCCTGAATTACAGCTCCCAATTATTTCTTCTTCAGTTGGCAGGATTGGGCCTTATCATAGCTGGTGCCCTCATACAGACCCAGTTCCAGGAGTACTTCGCCTTGCTCGGCTCTAGTTTCAATGGAACGGCAATATTACTTATTGTTGTTGGGAGTATCGTCTTCATCATCGGCTTCTTTGGCTGTTGTGGTGCCTACAAGGAGAATTACTGCATGGTCATGACGGTAAGTGGAACGTCATTGTATGGGGTGTATAGGGGAGGTGATGTTGTTATATGGGGGGGGGGGGTTAGATCTTTATAGAGGGGACGATGTTGTTAGAAAGGGGTGGTGTCATACTAGAAGGGATGATATTGTTATAGAGGATGGTGATGTCATGATAGAAGGGGTGATGTTATATAGGGGGAAATGTTGTTATATATGGGAAGGTATCATAATAGAGGAGATAGAGGGTGTAATGTTGTTATATAGGGTAGAGGTGTTGGGGCATGAGGTTAATGTTGTTATATAGGGTAGTGGTGTCAGAATAGAGGGTATAATGTTGTTATATAGGGTAGTGGTGTCACTAAGAGTATAATGAATAGGGTATTTAATAGAGGGTGTAATGTTGTTATATAGGGTAGTGGTGTCACGATAGAGGGTGTAATGTTGTTATATAGGGTAGTGGTGTCACGATAGAGGGTAGTAATGTTGTTATATAGGGTAGTGGTGTCACGATAGAGGGTGTAATGTTGTTATATAGGGTAGTGGTGTCACGATAGAGGGTGTAATGTTGTTATATAGGGTAGTGGTGTCACGATAGAGGGTGTAATGTTGTTATATAGGGTAGTGGTGTCACGATAGAGGGTGTAATGTTGTTATATAGGGTAGTGGTGTCACGATAGAGGGTGTAATGTTGTTATATAGGGTAGTGGTGTCACAATAGAGGGTGTAATGTTGTTATATAGTGTAGTGTGGTTGTGATAGAGGAGGTAATGTTATAATATAAGGTCATAGTGTGGTATCATGATAAAGTGTATAATGTGGATATATATATATATATATATATATATATATATATATATATGGTAATAGTGTCATGATACAGGGGTTGATGTTAATATATAGGGGTCCAAATCATGATATAGGGGTGATGTTATTATATAGAGGGTGATGTCATGATGGAAGTGATGATGTTATAGAGGAAGGTGTTATCATAGATGAGGGCCTGTTGATATAGAGGCATTACAGAAGAGGTGCTGTCATTATAGAGTTATAGGGTAGGAGTAGTTATACTGGACACAACAGTGTCATAATAGAGTAATGGGCATCCTAAAATGAGGTGGTGTTGTCATAGAGAAACCAATGCCATTATCAGGGAGGTGATGTTATCAAATCGACCTCATTGTTATTGTGTTCTAGATGTGGAGTTCTGAAAGTAGTGTTTCTCTAAACCCTTATAGGAGCCTTTAAAAGAAAACCTTTAAGTTGCCCCCCCACCCCCACGTCAACCTTTAAACTAGAACTCAGTACACTAAACAATATGTTTAGTTTAGTTGAGGCTAGGTACGAAATAATAATATTGATATAAAAATAATATAAATTAGTAGCTGTGATGCACGTGTCCGCATGCTCAAACACACACACACACACACACACACACACACCTGAAGCTTCACGCATTGAGAAATATAGTAATCTAGACAATGGCTAGTAAATTATTTAATGGTCTGGAACAGAGTTAGGGTCTGTGTATGTGGTGTACACATCTACCACACCCAGTCATTGTGTGCTCACACTACTGGTAGTTCCTGCGCACGCGCACACACACATTCTAAGACATTTTATGGTAGTTGAGATAAATATAACCGAAGAATAAAAGTTCAAAAAACGAGATGAATATAAAAGCTTGAGAGCACAATTTTAAACTCAGTAATGTCAACCATTATGTAATCACCTGTAGATTTGTTCTCCTAAATGTGATAAGGATCCACTAATTACAGACAACCCTGAGTGACCATTTTTTGCTCATTCACTCATTCACTTTCTATAAGATAAGTGCTATCTCCCACCATGTATTTGTCTCATGTGATTAACAAATAGGATCATGTTATTGCCGCAAAGGACATTATGTAATTTGCTGTAATCATATTTTCAGTTTGCTGTACTCCTGGGACTGGTCTTTATACTGGAAGTGGCTGCTGGAATCACTGCTTATGTGATGAGTGATACGGTAACTATGGCAACAGTAATATGGCTGCTTTGTTTAGGTTGTGGGTGTAGTAGTGTTTTGCTTGTGTGTGTGTGTGTGTGTGTGTGTGTGTGTGTGTGTGTGTGAGTGAGAGAGCATCTTCTCCAAATTGTTTGTCAGGAAGAATAAATATTTGTAATAATCCTGTCAGTTTTGTTTGTCAGCCAAAGATAAACAAAAGCCCTCCTTTGTACATCTGGTCTAGATATATGTGTGTTTTCCTAGTGGGACTATTGCAAGGTTGTGCGTGTATGTGTGTGTGTGTGTGTGCATGCATGCACACATGCACATGTGTATATGTGACCAAATTTAATAAAAACTATTATGGCTGCTTATTTTGGGAGACCAACTAATGTTATGGTACAATTTAACAAATACCTTATATGTTTTAGCTTTTTTTAGGAGTGTAGATTCATGTGACAAAAATATGAAAGTCTGTATAATAGAAAAATGGCTATAAACAAATATTGGATCACACACAGTTTGGTTTGCCCACCAAATGCTATAACTTGTAAGCCAGTAATTCAATAACCAGATATTTAGTTTTACATAGGGGGGCTCTCATGGTATTAATGCTCCAGCAAAAACAAAGCCCACAGAAGTAGCTCCAAAATAGTAATAGCTTTTAGAGTAATAAGTGTTATGGGGCATAAATATATGTTTTGGACATACACCTGGTGTGTGTGTGTGTATGTGTGTGTGCAATTGAATTTGACAGATGCTTCCCGTTAAGTAAATACACCACTCCTGTATGGCGTCATTTAACCAAGCCACCAAACCTAGCCGCAATTGAGCAATTGACGCAATTGAGCAATTGACGTATAGCTGGAGTAGAATCTCTCAGAAATAGGATGAACATATAGTGGCTAAGTGTTTCTTTGTTCATTTATAGACTCAAGCATCCTATAATTAAGGAATCCATTCTGGATCACAGCCTGGTGTTGTTAGGTATAATTAATACTAATTATTCACTAGAGTAATGTCCTGATGTTGGTTTGCCAAAGTTTTTATTAGGTATAATTTTATCAGTGATATTTTTTCTTAAATCTGTCAGTTTCATCACATCGTCGTAGTTCAGGGTTCGCACAGGTCTTTGAAAACCTGGAAATCGTGGAATTTGAAAATTTGGATTCCAGGCCTGGAAAGTCCTGGAATTTTTCTAGAGGTCCTTGAAAGTCCTGGAAATTGGACATACAGATCTATATTTCTAATCACTGGCGTACAGCAATTCAGTCGTTACACTTCTTCCGAAATATGGATGCATCTTTGCGCATTAAAAGTTCATGAATTCATTGAAAAGGTCCTTGAATTCGATATTGGAAGGTCCTGGAAAGTCCTGGAATCTGAGATGTCAAAATGTGTATGAACCCTGTAGTTGCTGGTTGGTCATCATGTAAAAAAAGAAACGAAAAAACTGGCCACATTTCTGTCTTCAATAATTTGTAGATGAATTGTCCCACTCCCAACTGTGAAGAGTCTGGATACTGAGGTTGGCATTGCAGTCTCATTAAATGCATCGCCACTGTAGTCGACCTGGTTACTTTCTTTGCCATGGATAAGACTGCAGTGGCGGTGTAAATTAAACTGCTGTCTGCCATCTCACTATTGCTAAACAGTTTCTAGGAGTGTTGATGTGGTTTAGTTACACGGATCTTAACAATGAGGTGCTAATTTTGAGGACTGTCAGCTAGTTATCAGTAGTTCATACCTTCTTGTGGTAAATGGTATTATTATTATTATTATTATACCAAACTTATAAAGCGCTCTTTTCATACTTAAATCCTGTTTAAAAGCGTATTGAATCAGGTAGACTAGGTTTAGTATGACTCTCATTCCTGATCGCTGAGCAGAGTTCTATCATCACGTAAAGGTATTGTGTATAGGACAGGAGTATCACCCGTAAGTTATTAATAGATCTATGTAAGCGGTGCCTTGGTCATTCGATTTAACAGTTGTGTCTCTACCGTGATATAATTTTGGCCTCTGTCAACAAAAAATTAGAACATATTATGTCATAGAAAATTTGTTTAAGCTTAATACAAATAATACATACTCATAATAATAATTATTGATAATATGAACTGCATAACAATCTGCATAATCCCGTTGTCATAATGTTTCTAAATGCCTCATCAAAAACAATGACTTTAAATAAAACTTGGTCATAACTTGTCGATTAATAATCAGGTATTCAGCTAATGTCAGAGACCTCTGCTGACATTTTTCACTTTATAGATGCGATGAATAATTGATTTGTTCTTGAATTGTGTAGGACGACGATTCACCGTAAGTCGTCTAAGAGGAGAAATGATGTCCTCACTGATTCCTCCGAGCCTAATTACCATCTGACTAACTGTATGCTGTCTGTGTTTGTTTTAGGTGAAGGGCTTCGTTAAGAAACAGATGATCAAAGGCGTAGAGGAATACAACAATAACACTGACGTAAAGAAGGCCTGGGACACCACACAGACCCGGGTAGGCCGTTGAATGAGTGCATCTAAATGATGATCTCGCTTTTTCCTAATAAGACCTCAAATCCCCATCACTCGTTTTCACGCAACCTAAAAACGGGTTCGGATTGGTTCCCACAATCATGATGGGCGGGGGCCAAAAAAAGTATTTGCCATTAAATTTGAAATCAAAAGGCCTGATCATCCATTGACATTCAACAAGTGTCATTTAAATGTGTTAAAACCAGGATATCCTATGGTTTGGGTATCATTCTGTGTAAATTCAGGTCACAAAGACTGCATAACATTAACAGTGTGTTTGGAGGTGTCAGCATTTACTATTGGTATAGTATTAACAAAATTTTAATTATATAAACGAATTATTTTGTCTGACTTATCTCCACTTAGACATTTACTTGATTACCTATTATAGTTGGTAGTATTATTTTGGGTTGAGTTGAGTTGTTTAGCCTTGGTATTGGTTGCACCTAGGACATATTGCCATGGTGTGGTTGCCAAGGGAAATAAATCCCACAAATATGGGCACAAGTCGTATTCGAGCCCACAACCTGCAGGTTTGCAGTACAGTACTGTAACATTGTTCTTAGGTTGAGGTTCTGCATTTGTTTGTGAGGTTGTTTTCATTCATGACTAATATACAGAACAACAACAAGAAGAAAACAGCAAAAAAACACCGGAACAGTAGTAATGATAATGGTGATGATGATGATGATGATAATTTAATAAATTCATCCTAATAACTGAATCTTACGAGTGGGCATTTTCATTTTAAAGATTTTTTATAAATTAATGAAATCAAGTTTTCTTTATGGTCAACCATATTTATATGATGTTTATTTTTTGCCTAATTTTGTTTGTATCATCCTAATATATGCCATGTAAGTGCGGAAATAATTGAAGACGTAATAATACTGATTGGAGGGTTGAACGTTTTGATGTCAACTAGGAACTAAATTCACATCGAAGTGACCGATTAGTCAACTAATGGCTGGTCTTTGAGATATGATTATAGGTCGTGTTAGTATCAACACACGCTAAACGCGTGTGCAGCATCTGTTTGAACATCTCACGTCGATACACTCAGAATAGTCACCGAATGATGTAAAGAAAGTGTGGTGTACATCGACCGGATCATTATTCTTGTACTATGGTACTGGCTTGTGTTTTCTGTTTGTGGTAACAGGAACTGTGGACAGGGCTTAAGGTTTTGACGAGATAGCCATCAGCTGTGTTAAAGATGGCATAAAATGGTAGCATTGGGGGGGGGGGGCTTGAATCGGGTTTATGCTCGATTTAAACTTAATTAAATGAACTGCGAGTTGGACGAGATAAGACATACTCGGCTATAATCAGGCATTTTGACATTCTTACAGTTCAAGTGCTGTGGGGTGAATGCTGCAGGAGACTGGTGTACAACCAACAAAACCTTAGACCTGCCAGAATCCTGCTGTAACATGGCTACTGCCAGTGTCGACGTAAGCAAGTGTACTAAAAACCAGTGTCCAGTGCCAGACCCAGTGACTATTTACACTAAGGTATGTACAGTGTTGGTACTTCAATCGTCTTGTTGGAAAATAAATAAAGTCAGTTATTATTATTATAGTGTGTGTGTATGTATGTGTACATACACACACAGTACCTGCTCAGCCCATATACACTACCATTTTCTTAACAAATGGCCATACAATAGCAACATTTACATTAGACATTTTATTGCTACAATTGCAACTTATAACATTGGTGTATATGAGTGTCGCTAACAAGGTGAATACTAGAACTAGAAGATTTCACACTGACATGGTAAAACAAAGGTTTTTAGACTATTGTGTATGTATAATAGACAATATAAATTATGGAATCTTGTCTATTATTCACTTGTAACACTGACGCAATATATTTCTTTTTTTATTCCTATTACCTAACACTTGTGTTGTATATGTTATTGGTATTAGGTAATTTAGCATTTACTACTGTTGTAAAATAGGTTAAAAGAAAGTTTGGCACAACTTGTTTCTCATTTTTGGCCGACGTTCTAAGTTAAGAATGGAATATGTGGATAGAAATGTGTATGGAACTCGCTGCTGTTTCAGTTTCAACATCTTCAACTAAGAATTTATCTCGTACTCGTAGTTCTCATTTGCCTTATGACAAGTATTGGTCCTGTAGTAGGGTTTGTGTGATCTCTTGGAAACTCTTGAAACTTATTTTTGGCCAAATTATCCCCGAGAACTTTGTAATTTACTCTAGAAAATAGTTTCACTCCTGATAGTTCCAGTTTCATTTGGCCACTAAGAATACACCTTTGGTTTGATCAGTGTATTTCAGTCTTTTTGCAATCGTTTGATATTGATAGTTCCTGAAAAAGTATATAATATATACTTTTTTCGAATATGTATAAAACAGTAAATAAGATATTTAAATATTTCATATTTTTAACTCGCACATATTTTACTTTATACCAATAAAAAAATTGGGAAAATGTTATCCTACCTCCATATAAATGATGCCTAATTATGTTTGTCTTTTATTGTAGGGATGTCTGCAGCAGCTGTCTAAATGGGTAGAGGGCAACATCTACCTTATAGGGGGCGTTGGCATTGGCTTAGCGTTTGTACAGGTATGTTATGGTAACAACCGGCTAATCGGTGGCGACCGAATTTTGCAGAGAGCTGCTTTGATATGTGGGGCTGATTCTATATTGCTGTCCGAAATCACTGCATGATTTGTTTTGAGGACACCTAACTGTCTATGGATGGAAATGAAATTGTCTGTGTCTGTTGTGTGTGTGTGTGGTGTGTGATTAGTGATTACCCAAGCGACTGACACCACAAGTCAAATCAGATTTTTTCAATCATAATTAAATTCAGCCATTCAGTTAAACACATTGAATGATTTTGACAATACGTGATCACCTGTAGAATTGTGATCATGCCCCTGAAGTAATTGCTTAAAATTTTTTTTTTCGTGAAACATGCTTCTAAAGAAAATAGCAGCTGAGTCTGGAGTGAAATTATCAGATATGATGATTACTTTACTTATTCATCTGGCACTTCACTTTCATTAACATTTAAGTCGAATTTTTGAAATATGTTAAATGTCGAAATCTGATGCTGCATTGCCCATTGAAGATAATTATGACGAAACTTGAAATATGTTCTACCCTGGTGCCTTTCTGACGTAGAATTGCCAAATTTTTGTGGGGAATTTTGATACTTTAGTAGAAATAAGTTTTCTTCCTAATAACAATAATAATAATCTAGCGAACCAATTGTAGAATTATATTACATCTCTATAATTGATTCAGTTGATGGTAAAGGAACTGGGCATATCTATAACTGATGTAGTTATGATATACAGGCTTATTGCTGTGAATAATTTGGAATGAGCTAATCCTTTCCGTTTTTCACTTTTCTTTATCGCAAATGTTTGCATAAATATGTGTATGCGTGCATACAGACACACACACACATATGGGAACATGTTTGCATGCACTTATGCATGCATGCACATGTATTAACACACACACACATGCAGGCAGGCACAGTCCAATAAGTATAGTCAATGGGATTTAGATCCAGGCATCATGATGGCAGAAGCCTAGGATAAGCTACCATGTCTCTTAACATCATGTTTACTACGATATTACATGCATAAAATTTAATATTGTTATCTAAGTTGTAAAAGCGTACTTAATGTTTACTTCGCTTAAGCATCAGGTTAGTTAAACTAATGTATCCGACTGACCAAACAGAGATGCACCAATTCCAGGCTTATTATATAGCACTAATAAATATTCTTGTCAATTGATAATGATTAGCTCTTATTAACTGTTCTTCTCCGTGTGCTCTTCACTGCCTTAATGTTGTGGTCATTAACGTTCTCCTATAGTGACATTTCTAATTTTGTAGACTGTTAGTTTCCATGGATCCTACCTATGCCAGACCGGATCAGTGCATGTAGCTCTGTGTGTGTTCTGTACGTTTTTTCGTTTGCAGATTATTGGTATAATTGTATCGTGCTGTCTGGCCCAGGCCATTAGGAAAGAGTACCAAGTGGTTTAAACGTCTGGTGATTAGCTTTGATTCTGGCCAAGGTAAAGAGTCCACAGCATTTGCGGCAGAGCCTCTCGCGGCTGCCTGCCGGCAGATCGGTCTGCGTTCTTATTTTTGTGCGTGTTGTCCGATGTGCAGTTTTGGTAGTGTTTTCCGCTTGCATATGCAAAACCATGCGCTTTCATTTATGATAGAGAACAAACTTTTAAAGCTGGTCTAAATCTGCATTAGCAGAGGACTACTCGTGTTAAATTAACAGTAAACCAAAAACCATCCGTAAGATAATCATCCCGTTTAATCAGATGGACGTTTTTCATGTCATTGTCTAATCATATTAATATTAATGGTTAACGTATGTAAAGTGAAAGAACTTTGTTTAATAATCGAAACCTTATTTATGCGTTTATCTGTAGTCCACTTGATATTGAATTGTTTGTAAGTAGTTTGATGATTTAGCAAATAGTCATTTGTTTTTTTAAGTCTGCAGTTTAAAATTTTCTTCTGTTTCTTTTTCATTATTTCCTTGCCTTTGTTATCTTAGTAAATGTTGTTTTGTGGCTTAAGTGGAGATGCTTTGGGTGTTTAATTTCCGAAGTAGAATGAGCGATGTACGACTGCGTTTTGTGCGGCGAAATTTTATGTGGCATCATCTTATTTTCAGATTGTTGGCATTATCTTGGCTTGCTGCCTGGCACGAACAATCAAGAAAGAGTATGATGTCGTCTGAACACATTCATTAGAGAAATTTGTAATTCCTGCTGGTGAAACGCAACTCTTGTACATTTGAAGTAATCCTCTGTACAGTTAGCATTATTGCCAGTTTCTGTCATTTATAAGGTCCAATTTATTAAATTTTTGATGCATTTTATAACCAGCTGAGGCGGAGCTCAGCTCCAGAGATCAGATTTTCAGAATTTTATTCATTACAGATTAATGCTGTTCGCATAAAATTTGGTATTGCCATTGTTCTTAGAATCTCAGCATCATGTGCGTGTTGTGAATTTCTGTGAGTGACTAACTGAAAACTGTAAAATATTTTGTGATTTTATATTTGTATGTGTCGTGTACTCTGTGATGTTGTCTTCAGGATGAATCGTGTGAGCCTTTATTGTCACTCTGTATTACTCGGCTTTTCTGAAGATTTTCGAATGTGTTTTATTTTGTTTTATATACAATTGATGATAGATCTGAAGCCTTTCGATCGAGTTGTAGATCTGGTTTAAAGTGTTATCTAGAACAGGGTATTTTTGGATTTACTATTTATTAAAGCCTGTTAGTACTCGGTTAATACTCTGTCAGTTTCTCGGCAGCCTGTTAAAGTTACCTAATGAAAGTGAAATACTCAGAATTGATCAGTCTTGCAGTAATCAAAAATTCTATTCATGCAGTTACTCAAGATAAAAATTGTTGAACTAGTTTAACGTGAAAAATAATTCTGCTTTAATGTCAGTGTTTACACTCTTTCTCCGTGTTTGTGTGTATGTGTGCATGAATGTGCTGTGTACGCCATCCATATCTGTTTGTTTATGTATTGACATGTACAGCTGACCATTACAGTAGACAGGGAGGCTCCACATGTGCACACAATGTTTCTTTAAGTCTCTACTATGATAATAACGTTATTACACAATATTCTGTAATTTGAGTTGTTAATTTTTGGGTGTTGGATGAGCTGGTGCAGCATATGTAGATATCCCCAGTAGAACTTCGGGTGCTTGATGACCACTTGGATTTCGACACAGTTATCAAACAGGAGGCCACATTAAAATATGATACCTGTGTTACCGTGGCTATCATGCTAATTATGGCCCGTAAATATTTTGTTTGAAAGCTGGTTGCCGAGAAGGACACGTTTAGGCGTCGGTGTTTATCTAACTGCTTTATCTTGTTCTCATTTGCCGACCTGTTGTTAATACTTATGGCAGATGTCAACATAGCTTCTCGTCGAATGCTGTGTCATATGTATCACTCCTTTATTTGTAAATATCATAATCATGCTGTTGTGGAGACGGTGGCTTCCGTCTCTCTGTGTCTGTCCGATTGTGCAATTTGCTTCTCGTTAACCCGTGCACCGTTTGCGTGTTTAGGCGTTGCTTTATGCATGTTAATCCAAAAGAACCATTCGTCACATTTGAATTTTCTGTCTGTTGATCACTTGTTGACTTGTTCAGTTACTGATGGTGTTGGCACTGTTTGGCTTGCCCTGCCATCGAGACAGAATGTTGTTTTATTTAGAAAAACAAATGAACACGGGTCAGTAAACTGCAGATATGAAATCTTGTTCCATTGTTATTTAAATAACAAGCAAAAATCTACTACAGTGTGGTTGTTCAGTCAACTTCATGTATTCATATTTTCTTATATAATTTGATACCTGCTGGAGCCAGTCAGTCACAAAATTATAAATCCGAGGCAGTCCTTAAGAGGGCATATTTGTTAAGATTGCAGTGAGCACCGAGTGCTGCCAGTTATAATGTGGAAATTAATGACAGTGTTAGGAAATATGCAGCTATTTTATAATGAATTGTTACGAATACTGAACTTATACATCAGTGTTTTACAGTGCGGAGACGTATGCTGGTGGACGTATTGCAATGAATTCATTCGAACATTGAAGTCTTGCAGAGATGTATGAATTGTGTATTTTTCATTGAATTAAATGAACCATGTTCTAGATTGAACTGTCAGCTGATTCTTTACTAGTTTTGTATTCCTGTGTAAGGTGCTTGCATCAAGCTTTCTACTTCTGAACATTCGAAATGCTCCCCTGGATTGTATTATTACTACCACTGTGTTGTAGCAAACAAGTATATTTCTATATGAAAACAGTTATGTGTGTATGTATATATATATATATATATATATATATATATATGCTGATTAGCATGGTAAGTTATTATTAAAAAGAGGCATTTTGCTTAGTAAAACATGTGGTGATGGGATGTGTTTTTTTTTCTTCAGACATTTTTCTTTGGATAACGGAGAAACAAAATGCTGTCTGTTTGAATTACTATTGTGTGGGGGGGGGACATGGCGACGTGTCGTTGGTGATTATTCTTGTACATTTTCTACCATGTATTAATCATGTCCTCTTTATTGTTGCACCAAGCATTATTTGTACAGATTCAGAATATTTTGTATACGACAGCATTATAGTCATTGCAAAATGATGATGCGCTGTACAGAGCTCTCTGCACAGGACCCGTTCATTATTCTGTCGGTTGTATGTCTTTATTCAGTATTGTAGCGTTGTATTGCTTTCGAGGGGGAATGTTTCTTTCTAGACCACCTTCCACCAATCGACTGGCTGCCAGGAAAATCTTCTGTCGATATAGTTCACCGGAGGCTGGTAAACATCTACGGTGATAACTGTGATGATGGGTTAATTATTCGACTGTAGAAAATTAGGAGAACCGTTTGAAACTGGAAAGTCATTCTGACCAATCGTTTCGCTAATAACGCTGTCGCGCAGTCCTGGAAAAGAAGCAGATTCCTGGCAAGGTGACACTTGGCGAGTGTGCAAGATTCGTTCTTCAGAAAAGCGGGCATAGCTACATCACATTGATGAAACACTTGTAATTTCATAGCTCCGAGAAAGCAGAACACAATCGTAGGTTTGTTCTGATGATGGTGGCGAATTAGGAAAGTTTCGCACTTTCTCTTCTGAGAATTTGGCTTGTCACTGTAAGAATTGGGTAATTTCTATTTCTCTGGAAGATTATTGTCTCAGCTTTGTATTGTTGTATAAAAATGGGATTTATAAACACTTATTGATTCCTTTTGGCATTTTAATAGTAATTTTAGCTTTTAATTCACCAGAATTTTAGTGTTTTCTTCCGATTTTATTTATCGCTGAGTAAGAACAGGCTAAATTGTGTGTTTAAGTTGATTGCGTTGATGATTTTTGTTTTCCGTGTAACTGGTGAAGCATGCATATACAATGGTTATGGTGCATGTTTTTGTTTTGCCTTGTGTTTCGGTGAGATTTAATTCATTAAAGGGGCTGGTTGAGCTATCTTGATCACACCTGAGAGGTTTCTAATGTATATATCTGAATCTTTCGACGTTGTGAAAATTTATGGGAAATAAAATGTTGGTCGATATCAACACATCACATTTTCTTTCAGTGTGTGTGTGTGTGCGAGGTGTTAAGTTGCAGAGAAACTCGGTTGATATAAATTGGCCTCATTTAGTAACAGAAGTTCACTTCGGCTGGCTTTCCTAAACAAAACAAAAAACCACAGTTAAACGATACGGCGGTATACTACTGCATTTTACAGGATACTAGCAAGATATCCGCTGTAGCCAGGGAAATAAGACACTCGGTTGCTGACCACTTGGTTGAAAGAAAAATACCCCCAAACAGAAATACACTGTTAAGAGAAACTTGTGGGAAAAGTAAAAAAAACAATGGTCTTAGTTTTTTCCACCATGAGCATTCACATAAAGACTGCGCATCCAGTTCCTGAACATCCATCATGCAGGTTTCCATGAGAGATGTAGGGCTTTTCCAACCATAGTCCAGCCACTTTCAACATCCGACCTTGGGATTTGTTGATGGACATGGCAAGGCTTAGGCGTATGAGAAATTAGAGTCTCTTTAATGTCCTATCACTGAGAGTGATCGAGTTTCCTGGAACACACACCTGTCCCCCTTGCCACATCCAAAACGTATTTCAGTTTAAATACAGGTGGCTTAAGCTTCTTAACAACCAGTTTTGTTACATTTGACATACATGGTGGATCTAAATTACTAAAGAGCATGATCGGTGTTCCCACAATTAGACAATGTACTTGCATTCCTGAAGATTCAGTGAATTTAGGAACTCTGGGATAGTTGACCACTTGAGTCTGATTAAGAACGGTGTCAAATGACTTGTAACAGTGAACATTACCAGGTAGCTTTGTTTAATTAACGAAGTGGTTACGTATCCGAGCATCGGAACCCTGTACCTCAACGTTTTAGGTCCGAGCACTCAATGCGCATGCGCCAATTATTCATCGTTGGCTATTACTTCCGCTCAAATATGGCGGCCGAACACGTAGTAGTTACATATGGGTTGAAAGTAGAAGATGCTTTTCATGGTTTTGAAGGGGTACAAACGAAAAGAAATAGAAGATAGAACAGCCATGCAGCTTTACAAATAATCGGGGTTCCAACGCGTTATAGAAAACTTGGAAAATAACAAATTCATTTTCTAAGTCCCGGAAATGTCCTTGAATTTTAAAAAATGTCCTGGATAAAACACTGTCGTTGAAAAAATTCAACTTAGAACAAAAAACCTGACTAAATAGTATACCTGTAGAAAATAGCATTTCCTTGGCTGAGAGAACCATGAAATACTGTATTTATTATAAATGTCAGACTTTCTTTTAATTTGATTATAATGTATATTAATAATAAAAGGACTTGCTCTCTTATCTTTATTAAACACTAGTAGCAGTAATTATAACTAAGCTCCCTACAATGACACTAATGTGAGCCGATAAAAAATTTAAACGATCATGAAATGACTCAGATTTATAATAACATTGATGAACATTGTTCCGATGCTGACTGCTCGTATGTTTATCACCAACAAACACGATTCCGACGCTCGGCCTGTGTCAGAGCACCGGAAACATCCAAACTTGGCGCACGTCCATAGAGTGTTCGGCCCTTTATCATCAGCGAATACGATACGTAACAACAGCCTTTATTTAAAGATCACAGGGAAAAGAAATTCCATATTTCAAAATAAATATAACGTAGCAAACAATTATTTTATTCCCTGTCAAATGCACTACTACATTATTATATTTCCATTAAAATGTTCTCTAAATCCTTAAATCCCGAAACTTTCGCGAGCATTGCTAGTGTGTACTACACTCGCTAGGGATTATCGTGTGACGTCATCTGACAGATATCACGTAATGCCACAGCTTTGTTTACAAGCGTTTTGACAGACAGTTGACAGATTCCAACGAATATTTTGACATTATCAGGGATATCAAGCCCTACAAGTTTGAACCTCTCCAAAAAAATGTAACAGACAGTAATAACCCCGGGAGTTCGTTGAGTCAGTCTCAGGAGGTAAATAATTCTAAGACTGTTTTCAACAATACTATTTTTGGCGGAAAAGATAAAAACATTCACCCACAAACATTTCAAAACATATTCTTTCTTTAGTAACGTTTATCACGGTGCGTGAGATTCCATACTATTTGGATAAAAGTAAATGCCTAAATGTGGTTATTAGTAAACAAAGCATAATTTAATTTCACATCTATTTCTTAACAAATTAAAAGCTTATGTGTGTGTGTGTGTGTCCGTTCCGTCAACGCGCTCGTATTATTTGTGACGTCACGCTCAGCTTGACCCTCATTGGCTGCAGCTGATCACGCCATATCGCGTGGCTTTTATATCTGTGCTGCAGGGAACTTGGTGCGTTCAGTAGTCGACTTGTGGCTGTTGTGATTGTACATCATTTGTGATTTTCTTTTAATCTTTCAATCCCTTCAAACTAACTTTGTCGAGCAAAAAGAGAAAGTTGTTGGATGAATAAGTACAATATGGATTCACGTGTATAAAGGAACGTGATGGGATTCAGCGTCCTCAATGCATAATTTGCAATGCCAAGTTGAGCAAATTGAAACACTCGTAAAACCAGCTGCATTGAAGATGGCTAATGTCATGCTGGGAAAAGCTGCTGAAGCTAAGTTTTGCCAAATGCCTCTTTCAAATGAGCGATGACATCTTGGATCAAGTAGTTGCAGATTTGATTTCAAGTCTAGCAAAAATCTAAGCCAGCTTGTTGTATTCGTGCGCTATATGAAAGACAATGTGATAAAGGAAGATTTTTTTATTTTGTAAGCTTCTTACAACAACAAACAAGACAGTCGATGTGAAGAAACTTGTAGATGACTTCAGAGACAACGATCTTACGTGTAATATGGTTTCTGCAGTTTGTGCGGACGGAGCTCCAGCCATGCCCTGACGACACTCGCGTTTTGGGGTGCTGGTGAAATCCGATGCCCCACACTTCATTGTTGCGCACTGTTACGCACAGGCATGCGTTGGCAACAAAAACATTGCCTCCAAAACTGGCAGAAGTATTACAAATTGTAGTTGAATGTGTGATTCGGTGGTTATCCCGGGGAAAGGTGCGTGTGGAATTAGCCTTCGAAAATTATGATTTCATTCTCATTTTGGCGTACATGGCTAATATTTTCGATGCTCTCAATCATATCAATCGACAGATGCAGAGCGGTGGATTCAACATCATCGAAGCGAAAGAAAACCTGAAGGCGTTTTTTAAAAACTACCTTTATGGAAACGACGAACAGAGCATGATAACTTTCCGCTGCTGGACGACTGTGTAAGTAAGATCGAAGACGTGTCTGGAATTGGAGACATTGCTATAGCTGGGGAGCTGAAGCAAGCAATGCCATGCACTTAGATGAGCTCGCGAAGTATCTCGACTGGCACTTCCCAACCAGAGAGTCATATCCATCTTGGGTGAGACAGCCGTTCACGTTTAGTGTTGCGATGAATACCTAGACGAAATAATTGAACTTCAGCAGCAACTCTTCCGAACAACAACGCTCTCAACGTTTTGATGTCACCAAATCGCACCATACCCTCTTATTGCTAAGAAAGCCCTCGAGATACTCACACCGTTTGTTACAACGTATCTTTGCGAACAATCAGTTTCGAGGTTGGTAGATATTGAAACTAATAAAAGGAACAGACTTTGTTGCGAAAATGATTTGAGAGTGGCACTTGCTAAGGTGAAGCAGCGTATTTCTGAACTTGTTTATGGAAAAGCAACAGCAAAAGTCACATTGATTTGCAGTAAATATTCATTGAGTTATGTTTTTGTGTGAAATGTATGTTTTTTTCTTTGAACACAATGATTTTGTGTGCAACTGATGCATGATTCATTTTATGTACTAATACAATATATACCTTTGTTTTAAATAAATCATACTTAATTTTTCCAATTAGGAAGTGTTCGACGAAGCTTGCCAGGTTCAGTACCTCCAATAAGGTTAAGAACCACTGAATTAACGGCAGCAAGTGCAGACGTGGCCCCAGAGCAGCCACCTGTGCCACCGGCTCCGTTCCAAAACAAGAGTTGGTTTGGTGTGTATTTGTGTTGGTATAAGCTTAATTGATAAGTCAACACACTACGAATATTTCCCTCCTCCTATCACATAACTTCATTTAAAATAAGGGGGAATTTGTCGGGAGCCTGGTGGGTGGGGGCTCTCCCATATGTGGCATATACAGGGATGTGCAGTCCTTTTAGACATTTTCCGGGGGAGGGGGGGGTATGCTACTTATTCACGAATGTGTAAACTGGTGAATATCTAATGGTTTGCTCCCAAGATTACCCTATTATCACTTATTCATACACGTTTCCTATTCAATTTCTCCATCAAACTGCTGATTCGTTTGGGCTTAGCATCACAATTTGTCAAATATGGTTGGAATGACATCTTCTGTGAGCCTGACACTTCATGTTATCCAATTGATCGTGCCAAAGAAATAACAAACATACGTTGCTCAAAGTGTTTCCCACCAGAGTTGGCTTACACTGCACTCTGTTCATGCTTCGTAGCCAATATTGAAATCCGATGCCCCACACTTCATTGTTGCGCACTGTGTTACGCACAGGCATGCGTTGGCAACAAAAACATTGCCTCCAAAACTGGCAGAAGTATTACAAATTGTAGTTGAATGTGTGATTCGGTGGTTATCCCGGGGAAAGGTGCGTGTGGAATTAGCCTTCGAAAATTATGATTTCATTCTCATTTTGGCGTACATGGCTAATATTTTCGATGCTCTCAATCATATCAATCGACAGATGCAGGGCGGTGGATTCAACATCATTGAAGCGAAAGAAAACCTGAAGGCGTTTTTTAAAAACTACCTTTATGGAAACGACGAACAGAGCATGATAACTTTCCGCTGCTGGACGACTGTGTAAGTAAGATCGAAGACGTGTCTGGAATTGGGGACATTGCTATAGCTGGGGAGCTGAAGCAAGCAATGCCATGCACTTAGATGAGCTCGCGAAGTATCTCGACTGGCACTTCCCAACCAGAGAGTCATATCCATCTTGGGTGAGACAGCCGTTCACGGTTAGTGTTGCGATGAATACCTAGACGAAATAATTGAACTTCAGCAGCAACTCTTCCGAACAACAACGCTCTCAACGTTTTGATGTCACCAAATCGCACCATACCCTCTTATTGCTAAGAAAGCCCTCGAGATACTCACACCGTTTGTTACAACGTATCTTTGCGAACAATCAGTTTCGAGGTTGGTAGATATTGAAACTAATAAAAGGAACAGACTTTGTTGCGAAAATGATATGAGAGTGGCACTTGCCAAGGTGAAGCAGCGTATTTCTGAACTTGTTTATGGAAAAGCAACAGCAAAAGTCGCATTGATTTGCAGTAAATATTCATTGAGTTATGTTTTTGTGTGAAATGTATGTTTTTTTCTTTGAACACAATGATTTTGTGTGCAACTGATGCATGATTCATTTTATGTACTAATACAATATATACCTTTGTTTTAAATAAATCATACTTAATTTTTCCAATTAGGAAGTGTTCGATGAAGCTTGCCAGGTTCAGTACCTCAAATAAGGTTAAGAACCACTGATTTAACGGCAGCAAGTGCAGACGTGGCCCCAGAGCAGCCACCTGTGCCACCGGCTCCGTTCCAAAACAAGAGTTGGTTTGGTGTGTATTTGTGTTGGTATAAGCTTAATTGATAAGTCAACACACTACGAATATTTCCCTCCTCCTATCACATAACTTCATTTAAAATAAGGGGGAATTTGTCGGGAGCCTGGTGGGTGGGGGCTCTCCCATATGTGGCATATACAGGGATGTGCAGTCCTTTTAGACATTTTCCGGTGGGAGGGGGGTGGATATGCTACTTATTCACGAATGTGTAAACTGGTGAATATCTAATGGTTTGCTCCCAAGATTACCCTATTATCACTTATTCATACACGTTTCCTATTCAATTTCTCCATCAAACTGTGAGCCTGATACTTCATGTTATCCAATTGATCGTGCCAAAGAAATAACAAACATACGTTGCTCAAAGTGTTTCCCACCAGAGTTGGCTTACACTGCACTCTGTTCATGCTTCGTAGCCAATATATATATATATTTTTTTTTTTGGGGGGGGGGATCCTCCATCCACTGGCAGAACCATCTGCACAATTATAAGCACCAAAATAGACCATTTTACATGTTTAACAATGACAACATCGAATTCGTAAAAATAGGCCAGGGCGAGTGTTGGCATACGTTTGTCAAATATGACGTCACAATCCAAATTTTCCCGAAGATTCCCGAATAAAGCTGTGACATATTTGTCTATGTGAGATGCTAGCAAAGCAAGCTTTAAAACCGCTGTAACTTCATTTCTAGGAAAAATTAAAATATATCTCTGACTGAAATTGATTTTAATAAATAACATTTTGACTAATTTGGGAAACCCTTTCCTATGATCTTTAATGCCAGTTGCGGGGTCCTTTTATAATCCTGTTTCGGGGGCCCGTTTATTTAACGTTGGTACTGGAGCTCGCTTATTTAAGGCTGGCTCCGGGTCTAGTTTATTTAAAGTAAATCTTTGGTTCCCAATACATTTTTTGAATGATTCTAATAACACATTATTTGTTACTTTATCGCTGATATCTTGCAAGTTTTACATAAAATACGTTACGTGTTTTGTCGGTTGTAATGTCGTCGAAAGTTTGTATTTACATGGATTGCTTTGAATTGAATTGCTTATTCGGCATTTCCGGCCTCATGTTGTCCTCCTGCGACATCAGATGACGTCAGTTATGAAACCCAATGGACTCATGGCATTAAACACCAACTGTTTTGGTTTTCATTCAATTGAACCTACGATGTGTTATTACTTTACCGCTCCTACGTTTTCTCCGTAAAACGTGTTCAACTGCACTTTTGAACTATTGGGATCCGCCTTTCTGTACTAAATGACTGTATGCTGTATTTCGTATGGTGTCTGAAACGGTTGTTGAACACTCCGAATTGAATGGAATATTCTGAGAGTAAATAGTGCTGCTTCTATCTATTCAGTAAAATACTGATTATAAATAGCTGTAACCGATCTACTTTGGAATGGATAGAGATGAACAATCGAATGTTATTTTGCCTAAAAGAAGGTACCAATTACAAATCTAATAAAGTATTGGAAGTATCATGCGGTTATTGTGATGTATTGGAAGCCTTGACCTAACTGGTGATGCAGATACCTAATGACCACAAGGATTTGGTTCCCAATCTTAGTGTTTGAAGCAGTGCGCTGCAAATTTTCGCGATGCATTTCTAATCGAATCAAAGTACCTGGTTTTGGTGGAGGGTTTCCACAGTGAGTTGCCCCTCAGTTATATGCTCCAAGTGTGACCAACGTCGAGGTTAAAGACACCATTCCGCATACTAAACGATGTACTACTAGGTCAACAAGCGCGGTATATAGTACTATATAGGTACTATGTTCTGCCTGGACTTTGTTTTTTGTAAATTGATCAATGTAACAGATTTACAAAATAAGACCGAGTTATCATGTAGGACACTGGTTGCTATAATAATCATGATGTGCAAGACGTCTGGCGCGCTTCCCGTCGGTTCCAAAGCGTCCGATTGTTTAGATCCACTTCGATGACACATCATAAAACCTCACTCACGTCGAATGGAACAAATAAATAAACGAAATGAAGATGTGTTGCATACGTCACGAGTGGAACTTCTGAGGAATAATAAATAAATGTGAAACCAGCCTTTATATACCATCGCCATCGAACTACGGACCTATCTCCAATCTGAGTTTTATTTCTTACTGTTCTTAACTCTAGCTATAATGATCGATTGAAGATTAGCAGGTTATTAGGTTACGTAGTACAAGAGATCTATTACCGTGTCTGGTGATGACCCGCAAAATGGTCGACCACCCACGATTTGAGGGGGGGGGGGTTGGCCGAGTTGTGGATTTGTGGCCCACTGCCGTAACCGCAGCGCATCTCTTTTTTGGATAATCGGTAATTAATAATTATTACGATGAGTGTAATTATTTTATTTCTAGACCGCAAAAGCGCAGTCTAAGATTGCCGTAAATGATTAAATTAATCTCTTGTTGTCCTTTCTGAATTGATCTCCGTAACATACCAACAATCTTTGATATAATAATAAAAACTGCATCAAAATATAGGAATTAATTAACGTTTGTTGTTTATTTGCATTAATTTAATATCACGTATTTATGGCCGATTGAGTGAAACGTGTACACCGTTGAAAAGGAGAATGTCAGTAGCGCAATGTTTAACATTGAAGATTGGGTCCCCTTACAACATGCTATTCCTCTGTCACTCTCTTACATAATATAAGTATTAATGTTTGTATTTTACTTCGGGTTATCAGGAAGACAACCGTTACAAGGTTATGCTGCTTCCCCCATTTACTTTATTATATTTAATCAACTTATATATATATATATATATATATATATATATATATATATATGCTATGGGTTATAAATTTAGAAATGGGAAATAAATATCATATCATAATTAGGGCTAACACACGATTGTTATTATTAATATTATTATCATTATTATTATTACCAATGTATCGTAAAACCATATAACATTTCAATAACATAAATTCTCATCATAATAAAACATTAGTGTATTATCTCCGGAAGTGGGGGCGTCCTATTTCCGTCAGACTTCTGCTGACGATCCTGAATAGACTTTTCTTGTCGGTTGTCGTAAACGACGGCCTATTGGTCGTGACGTCTCTGACGATTTCTGTTCACCGTCGAATAAACGGCTTGCGGCGGCGAGGTTTGCCTCGTTTCGGCAAGGAATCGATCCGGAATCGATTCGTACAGGTCCGTGGTCGGCTTGAATTCGTTCCAGACGTTGGCGGAGTCGGCAGCGGAAAGTTGCGCCAGCGAGTTCAGATAGGAATCGTCTTGCTCCCGGGTGCCAACTGAAAATCCGAACGAGTCCTCTTCGACCGAGATGGTTCGTAGCGATCCCGTTGTACGACCGTTATTATAATTTTGATCTGATCCGGACCACGTAATGGGCGTAGTGGGTAAGGATCGTCTCTGATAGGACATCTTCGGCGTACCAGTAATTGTCACAACCGTTGTCTTCGTCTTCCGTTTCCTTCTAGAATTACCCTTTCTTTTAGTGCTGCAAATAAAAATTGTAAAAAAATGGAGTATTGCCTCCATTCGAATTCGGGGAAAACAGTGTTACGGTGAATCATTGTCTATCATCGTACGAGATAATTTTCTAAGATGATTTTATTATTTTAGGCTTGATGCCGTTACTTACAATTTTGCGACAACAAATAGAAATAGTCCAAGAAATAGGAACACCGTGGCACACAACACTCCTATGATAGCGTAAATTGACGGAATACCTAAACAGTGAAATGATAATAGAAACAGAATGACGTACAGTGGTGTACGATATGTAAATATACGTAAATATCCGAGTACAGTTTTATATTTATAAAACTGTTATTTATCTCGCCGTCATAGTATTATCTGGTTCTATTCAAAGTTGGCTGATGTACGCCTGTCAGCTAGATATCAACAATATACAGCCGTCGTAAATATCTGTGATATATTTATTCTTAACTTCCGGTGACTTGTAGCTACTTCGTGGGTTGTATATAACATCGTGGGGACAATATTTGTTTATTATTTCAAAAGATTTGTCTTCCTCAGTTTATTGTATACCGTGACTTACTAAAGACCTTTTATTTATCAAGTTATGATATTTTATATATCGTGAGAAAATGTCAAATTAGGTTGATCCAGCAACAATAAGTCGAGTTAGTAAATAATTTAATTGTTGGTTCTTTTTTAATGAAATGTAGTGCTTTATGGCATATATCTACTGTCTTATTTCGTCGTCATGGTGTATAAATCAACAGATTGACACACACACAGAGAGAGAGAGAGAGGGAGAGAGAGAGTTAAAAATATATATATGTATAAACTATGAAAACCAAGTTTATTGCAAAATTTTGCCTACCTTTGTTTCAAAACAGCATTTCTTCATAAAAAAAAACGGGACGAAACATTCATTTTCACCAACAAAAACCGACCTTTCTGCTGTATATCTAGTTACTTTATAGGTCAAAGTATTTGTTAACGATAGACACTTTTAGACATTAAGGCTAATTAATGTTTTACCTTTTCCCGGAGACGTCGTCATCTCTTTAGCGGTAATCGTTGTTTCATTCGGTATTTCTGAAGCTGATGTCCATAAAAAAACAAGTTAGCCAATAAACATTATTGATAAGTGTTACAGTATCATTAACATAAACTTAATGTTGTTATTTTCAATTATTGCAACTTTCCTGCGATGCTCAAGGTTACCTGAAACAGTGAAGAAGAAGCTGGCATTTTTTTCAGTCTTCAGGTCGCAGGCTGCTTCTCTGACGACGCAGCTAATACTCAATTCGCCTTCGTAGCCATGAGCTAGACGAAGAATCAGTCGATTTCCATCAGCACTGATCACCTCTCCGCTGAGTGAACCATTAGTTTTGATGCCGTACCTCAAGAGATAAGTGAGTGAATCCCCCTTCGAAGATGGTTCCGAATTCGAGTTCGCTTCGCACTTGACGTTTATCAACGAACCTCGCTGTAATAAACTGACAGAGGGCTTAGTCGGTGTATCTGTAGTAACAACGCGTTCCAAAATATCATAAAAGGTGGTTGTAAATTCTAGAGACAAAAATGATTATCTCAGAAACAAATTAGGTAGAAATTACTGTTATTCGACGACAATCCACAAAATTATGGCTTCCAAAGAGGCATTTAAAACAATTATTCTAAATATTAATTATGTGAATTGAGTTAGCTTAATAACGTCAAGTCCTGATGGCACAGTTAGTTAGAGCGTAGGACTCCTAACCGAAGGGTCGCAGGTTCGAGGCTCCAGAAATGAGAACCTGACCGGACGTGATGTCAATATGTCCTGAGTAACGCTTTGCGAATATAATTGCAGCATGCGTTATATACTCCCTCGGTTGTTGAGGTGTGAGTCAGGGATAAAAACACCGTAAAGGGCATTAGAGCAGCTATCTAGCTGGATAGGACGCTATATTAATGATTATTATTATTATAAATACATGTTTCTCACGCTTTAAGATAAATTTCGAACTGAGAGTATTATTTAAAAGTCCTACTCTTCCCACCTTCTCGTTCAGCACAGTTTATAAATTAATAACGGGTTTTAAATGGAATAATAGTTGACATTGAAATGAAGTTCACCCCAAAGTGTAATCTAAGATTTGAAAATTACGTAACCCTGATGATCCACCAAGAATGTTAACAAACCATAAATAACGTAGACTCAGAATAAACTAATAAAGTGAAGGTTGATCACAAGCAATTGAGAGCAGTTGACTTAGCGCTATATAAATCAAATGTTGCTTATTATTATTATCATTATTATTATTATCTTTACTAGGAGTCAGAGGTAAAAAAATTACCAAAAATAGTGAATTAACCAAAAGTGACGAGTTATTCCCCATTCATTTAGCTATTCATTATCCAGTCGAGTATTCAATATGTTTCTATAATATTTTGTGTATCAGCCTATTATCTCGCAAGTTTGTGTATTGATACGTCAGCGTACGCGAACCCCCCCCCCCCCCCAACCCGCTCCCCTCCGTCTTAAAGGTTTACCGAAAATAAAACGCTTCTACCTTGAACAATAACTGTTGTCAATTGTTCAATTGTGTCGCCATTATGACATCTAATCCGTATCAGATAATCACCGGCCAGCTGCGTGTTGACGTTGTATGCCCGGATCCTGAAGGGAACTCCGGGTGCCAAGCCATGGAACCGTCTATCTGGATAGACGCACTCTATCCCTGACGTGTTTCTAAGGCAGCTGGCTATCAAAGATGGCTTCTGTTCGTATTGTCTCATTAAGGTTATGCTGACCATTTCCGGTTGGCAGTCCTCGTGTAGATAGTGTTGTTGGCTGATTAGTTCTATCACTAATGACGCTGATCCAGTACACGCCACCACGGTACGTGTCTTCTTGGTTAGTACCTGAACTGTAAAGATAATGTCTCTGATGATGATGATGATGATGATGATGATGATGACGACGACGACTATGATGATCATCATAATGATGATGATGATGATGACGATGATAATTATGATGATTATGATGATAATGATGACAATGTTGATTATGATGATGATGCTGATACTACTACTACTAATAATGATGATGATGATGATGATGACAATGATGATAACAATGATGATGATTATGATCATGGTGGTGGTGATTATGATGATGAAAATAATGATAAAGATGACGCTGAAGTGCTGTGACCATGGTAATATAGATGGATGGCAGTCTTCATTGCATGAAATCCAGATTGCCATCATTCCATTGATTAGCATAAAGCTATACAACAACAACAACATTAACAACAACAACAACAAAGTCACATAAGTAGGGGAATTAAACCCCTCCTTCATATATACGTAGGTGTGGCTAATATAAAAACCAAAAATAATCAATTTATTATCGGAAAATTGATTTATCATCTAACGACATTCCATAAGAATTATCACCAGATAAATAAATCAGACATTAAAAAGTCTTTATTCAGACGTGGCTATAGGTGTTATGTAAGAACTCTGAAATATATCAACGGACTAAGTAATATTCAATCAGACTTAGATTCACAATCGTCTATAACAGATCGATCGATAACAATAAATAAAGATCCGTGTTTGAGACTTTTGAGGCAATTAGACGGCTTCGTAGTAATATTATACTTACCGTAAGTTGAGAGAAATGTCAGAAGGAGGGTGTGATAGAAGATAGTGTTACAACGTTTGACAACCATTTCCACAGAGGCACCGATTCCTATAATGTATTCGCTCACAGCCAAAAAATGATGATCCTTATATATATAAGACTTTTTGGCTGAATTAATACTGAAGCTTTAATCGTCACAATTAAGATATCCTTATATAATGTGGATAATTCGAGACGTTTTCCAGTTATTTCGGTTTAAAATAAAGATGCCCATTTGAGTCCATATATATATATATATATATATATATATATGTAGGTCAATCAAAGCTGGAACGATTTCGTTCTACGACGAAAACGCCGAGAAAGAATGAGGGCTATTTACTGAACAAATAACATTCACCATGATGGCGGATAAACACGGATATTTACTACAATAATTATAGATTATAGGACGGCGGCTAGAGAGGTCTCTTAATATGAGTCACTATAGAGCAAACAGCGTATGGTCCACGCTAAAGGCGAGAATGGTACATGTAAACTCTAAATGTGGTAGTATTCGTACTGTAGTTCTGAAATAACCTGTCCGCTGCCAAAATATTGATAACTATAGAAATATCACTGCGAAACTTTGCTGCTGGTGCATATTAATAGATTATGTGTGAAATTATCTGTAAAAAATGTTTATTCGATAACGTACTAATATTCATCCTCATTAACATATATTTATCAGAATTCTTAATGTACTTATCTACAGTAAATAGAGCAATTTAATACAGTACAGAAGAGCATCTTTAACAAATACCTTTATTAATCAAGCAACGTTATCTCAGTCTGCTATGTTATCGATATAATTTTTGGTCCTGGATTGATTTGAAAGGATGCATGATACAATTATATGTCTTATCTATTATTTAGGATAACACGAATCCATTGTTCCTCATTGCCAAACTAATCTGTTTCATATTTCTCGTGTTCTGATAATTATATGAATTATAGGGGCTAGTAGGAAGACAGCACGTTGCTATATTGGTCCCACAATTTCTACATTTTATGTATGTTATATTAATATATTTTAACTTTCAAATCTCATTATTATTATCATGATTGGCAATTGTGAATAAAATTACTATTACTATTACAACGGACACATCAAAGAATAACACAGTTGAGGTCACAATATACCTTCAACGGATCAATAAATAATATTCTTTATAGATATAGCCAAATATACAATATGTGTAGGAGATTTAAATTTGTTATATAAAATATGAAATAAATGTTATTTTTCTAAACATCAGAGAGCTTAAATGTAGAGACGTTACTCTTGCCGCGCCTCTATTAAAAATAAAGGGGGACGTTAAAAACCCTCTGAGGACGTAAAACACTCTGGCAGTGACCACCCTCAGGGTATTTCGGTTCCATCTTTCCGTACTGCTCCCCTGTGAGTGGTGGGGGGGGGAGGTTTCTCAACCACTCCAACATAGAGGCTGTGCTGATTAAGCGACAGCCTGGGGATTCTCCCCGAACAACAAAACCTAAAACCTAAAACCTTGCCGCGCCATGTTGAAGTTTGAACCGGTGGCGCCCCCAGCGACCGTAGGTATTTCTCAGATAAACAAAAGCTCTCTGATTGTCCACAATATGATCTTTTACATGTGTGCACATGGTTGAAATGAATTGCCAATACTAGTACTATATGTTACATGATCACATAGTCTTTTATTAATTAATACTTTAATTGTGCACACATGATATTGAAAAAAAAACGAAGCTCTGAAACTGTAAATAAAGAATTAAGTGATTTCACAGCCCAGTCACTTAATTCACAGCCTACAATTTGCGATTACTTGACAGCTGATCAGAAAATAATTGAACGTGGTTTAGGTTATTTCACAGCTTTGTGATGAAAACAATGAGGTATATATGATCGAGGTAAATGTATACAAACATACTTTCATCATGTCAGTTTATCATAGTCCATAGATTTTTATTTATTTGGATATATACATATAATTATATATACAACTATTATAACGCAACCATAACACAATTCACCATATATTCATCATGTTCGTTTATCATATATTAACTAAAGAAATCATAAGTTCATTTAAAGTCTACACCTCAATAATATAGATCATGCAATATAGGCCTGCCCAGCTGAGAACAAAGAATATGCATGGAATATTAACAATGTTTATGTTTGCGTTAACATGTTAGAGATAGAGAAATTAGTACTTTCATACAATAAGCGGCATCAAATCTGTTGTGCCACGGGTTCATCTATAGTTACAATCAGTCATTTGTTATCAAATGGATAGAATAACCCAAACTGCTTCCAGCTCCAAACAACCACTACTACAAAAATATGACATTTAGTCCAGATCAGTGAACTGTTTAAAGTTAGACAGAATATACCCAGAGTTGTAATAGACACATGCATTGACTACTGTAACAGATAACACCAGTAAATCTGTAACCAAGAGATTGGCCTGTTTACATGGTATCTCGTCATCATAGAACTTCAAGGACTGAAACATAACATTACCTTGTAAAATAATGACTTAAACCAAGTGCACACACAATGTGTAAACACGTGTTTTCCTTTTTTTTCAAGTTGGTTAAAGAATTTGATTTGATATGCATTTAAGTTATGAAGAGAAATATACCAATTAAAGCACATGAGCTGAACATTCGAGTACTAATTCAGGTGCCGGCAATCCTTTTTTTGTATGAAGATATGAAATGGGCTGACAAAATCTCATGAGTTTGATGCTGATGCCTTGTTTTTTATTTAATTAATTTTATAATACCAATTTTCACCATTAATATTTATAAATATTAATTACCATCACAACTAGCCCTGTCTCCTGTATAGGTCTCCTATCTGTTAATACCTTCCTCTTTGATTTCAGTGGATGCATGCAGTGGATTTGGTACATCAAAAATACTTGGAATAGCATTCTAGATAAGTTTATCTTTTGGCTGGTTCCTCAATTCTGTTTCAGTGAAGTGCATATCATACATTCTACAATTAGTATTCAAGTAATTTAAATCTTTCCTCATCATATATCTGAACGACAACATTTAGTAACCCATCTTTTACTTCTGTCAATAGAAAAAATAACAAAATGAATGTTTCTACCACTAGTTGAGGTATTTAATAATTAATTTCATAACATTTAAATTATAAATAGAAGTCCATATATATCTATAAGTACCAATTGTTTACCTTTAAAAATAAATATGGATGCAGGTGATCATGTAAATACTCAGCTACTTATAATTACTATAATTAGGGAAAAATTATCTGATTATAGTAATGTAATTTTAGAAGTCCAATTATATTATTAACAATAATAAAGTAAAATATACCTCCCGCCCATAGCATCTTCAATGGCTCTAGCACATCATATAACTGTAAGCTTATGTATATCTTACATACCCATTTTGTGATTATTAAGTTGATATTGTTCAATAAAATTTAATAAGATTTTGTCTGAAACAAATATAGATCTAGATAGATCTTGCTTGGGTCATGTCAAGTAGGGGCGTGTCTACTTCAAATTGTTATGCTTAATTTTTAAATATCCTTTATTTTTTAAAGGGTAGATCATATCAAATGTTTACACTAGCTTTCATTTCCTTTCGGGGATGTCTTTATTTGTGCATACTTTTTCTGTTACTGCAGCCGAAAGCGGCGCAGAATGAACCAGTGCCATTAGGCGCCATGTTAACGAAGGGAGTTGTCGCGCCCTGGCGCTCCTTGAATTCAAAATGGCGCCGCATGTTAAAACGCGAAGTAACACGTCTTGTTATAAATAGTCTTTGTAAACATCCCGAAGTGGTACATATGTTAATACTGAAATATTAGCATCTCTAAATTGACATACATTGTATCAAGAATCGAGTTGACAGAAAACCATTATATTATGACGTATGCTTTATCGTTGCACATATGTAGGGACATTATGATGTATGTATGATACTCTATAGTCAACACAAGGAAATTTTCACATGTAATATATTTTTGGATGTGATTTTTTATTAGTTGACCCATTCATAAGAACTCACAGCACACACACACACACGCACGCACACACAAATCTAGGGGTTATTTTTTACCAATGTATGAACATGCCACATCAGTATGCCGAACTGCTTATTACTATCTTAAGAACATCCACTGTTTAAAAGCCTTCTTGACACAAGAAACACTTGTAACTGTAGTCCATGCCTTTGTTACATCTCGTATAGACTATTGTAACTCCCTGTTATATGGCATATCTGATTATAACATGAAACGCGTTCAGCGAATTCAGAATGTGAAGCTCGCATAGTGACAAATACTCGAAAATATGATCATATCACCCCAATTCTTTGAAAAGTACATTGGCTACCTGTTAGACAGCGTAGCCCCCCATCCATTTCAAGATTTTATTAATAACTTATGAATATATTAATGATATGGTGCCAGAATACCTGTGCGAACTGGTGTCCATTAGAAAGTCATCCCAAAAAACTCAAGTCATCCAGTCAGATACTAATGCAGGTGCCAGTGTCTCGGCTGAAGTCATATGGTTTGCTTGCTTCGTTTTTCGGGGAGAATCCCCAGGCTGTCGCTTATTCAACACAGCTTCTATGTTGGAGTCGTTGAGAAACACCCCCCCCCCACCACCACCACTCACAGGAGACCAGTACGGAAAGATGAAGTCATATGTGCTTCTAGTATTGCAGCCCCCACTTTGTGGAATGGGTTGCCGGCAGATATTAGAAATGCGTCGTCTCTTGAGATGTTTAATGTGTTCTAAGAACACACCTGTTCAATGTCGTTTTCACAGATAAATAATAATTGTATTTTAAATCATTTACAGGTTTTTTTTACAGACATATTATTTGTGGTATTATTATATTACATATTATTTATACAGGGGCCTTTGAATTGCTCCTGCTAGTAAGGGCGCTTTATTATAATATATATAAATATATATTATAATATATTATATATATATATATATATATATATATAAGAGAGAGAGAGAGAGAGAGAGAGAGATAGAGAGAGAATGTCTGGTAACTGTACAAAGGCAGATGAGTGTATATGTGCCATGGGATAATTTCGATACCATTCGGTTGCAACGATCTGTAATTTGTAACTGATGGTATATAGTGTAGAAATTCGTAAAAATGGCGGTAGCTATAAAAAGAACATCAAAACAACAGAATGGTTTACCTGCGAGAATGGGTTCTAGAACAGTTGAAGTGAAACCTGTTGGTGTCTGGGTAAAGCCAGAATCGATATATAAAGATTATACTGAAGATGCTGTGGTAATGTATTCCCAGTTAGGTATTTAGTGTTTTACTTGTATTATCGCCCATAACAACAAGCTCAAACTTGATAGGCAATTGAAGTCGTACTGATAGGCTTAGCGATGGTTAAGATTGACCACCGAACAAGCTATTAGACACATAAGGATACTGTATATTTATCTAATAAATAGACTTAAAATTAGAGCATCCCGGACTATTTTCGGCGACCCCCCCAGAAATTAGCTGTCTATCCTAACGGTAACCTAGACCTAACCTTGCGTGACAGTACGGCTGGCCGCCAATTTCGACGGTCAAGTGGCCGCTAAAACTGGCTCACAATTTTTTTTAATGGATGGTGGATGGAAAATTGCGTTTTCCCCATTGCCGCCTAGAGTGTTTTCAACAGAGCAGTGAACACCAACCTTTAATGTTGAAAGGTGGCACAACCAATTTAACAACATCATGAACATGGCTACCAACCAGTCATCAGTAAATGTTTATAAGTTGATTCATCTGTTGCACGTCGAATATAAAAATGTGAACCTACAACTGTCACTTGTGGGTAATAGTGACGGTTGGAAAAAAAAGATTTTTGGGATTAAATCAGATTTTTTCGCTCAAATTGATTTGTTTGATTTTTTTCAACATGCTCGCCAATCTCATAAGAAATAATATGTAATTCTGAAAATGAATAAATACGTGTAATATCATAATATACCCAATAGGTTGAACATTTAATTTTTAGCATTTCTAAAGAATTAAAGCAAAGCTGTGATGTACAGATTTAAACTTTATTTAAAAATACATACAGTTAAATCAAGGGTAATCTGAAAAAAATCAATATCTAAAATTTTTCATGTTGATTAATAATAATAGTAATGTATATTTAATAAAGTGCCCTTACTAGCTGGAGCCATTCAAAGGCGCTGTACAAATAATATGTAATATAATAATACCCCAAATAATATGTCTGTAAAAACCCTGTAATCATTTAAAAGATAATCATTATTTATCTGTGAAAGCGACTTTAAATAGGTGTGTTTTTAGAAGAGATTTAAAAGTTTCAAGAGACGACACATTTCTAATATTTGCCGGCAACCTATTCCACAAAGTGGGGGCTGCACCCTGCCTGCCCCCAATGACTCAAGGACTAACTCACCTCTCAGCAACACACTTGGACTAATCCCGACATTGATGCACTCCCCATAAGAAAAGCCACTATCATCCCAAATATTATACTCCCATTATTCAAGAAAGACCCACACACCTTCCACTCACATCATTAAAAATCCCAAGTCCATCTCCAGAGGATGTGTCCAGTAAGCGACAGCCTGGGGTCAATCCCCAAATGACAAAAAGTAAAAAAGTTCTATACAAATTTGGAAGGCGTCTAAGTGTACGGATTGTCGGTTTAAACATGTAAAAACATCCTTATGGAATATAAGTTGAATGTCAGAAAATGTGGCACATACTCAATATGGGAAAATAAGTATCAGGCACAGATGGCCAGTAAACTTATTTAACTATAAGCTTACATCAAAGTAGTTCCATAGTATAACTTTGATCTTTTGATGCATCTGAAACATTCATGAATGAATTCCACGATACATCACTAGCCAGTAAATCTTTAATTAAATCAATGCCAATGCAAGATATATATTCTAGAGTGTTTGCCACCATTTCTGAGTCCTGGAAACAGCTGAATGGTGGTAACATCTCAACAAAAGAAGTTCTTCGGAGTTGTGGTAAAGTTAATGGCCGTGTTTAAATATTATATCAGGATGATTGAATGATAACTTTTATATAATGATATTCTTTAATGTGATGAATAAACCAACGTACTGATGCAACTTTCATTTCTTCATTTTATTTACCTTAATCCATATGCTTTAAAAGAATAAATTACTTGTTTAAGCCCATTACAAAAACATGTTAATTATAGCTGATTGTTTAGATCCAATAAGCCTGAAGCATGATGATGTCAAAAACCAAAACAAACCAGATGCGCTTTGCATTGTGGGATTTATAGGGGGTCCATTGAGTGATGATACTGTGATAATCCCACCATTTTAACTGGTTTGTTTTGGTTTTTGACATCATCATGCAATGGGTCTATTACAGTTTATTTATTGCAAAAACACTCTGACCTTCTCTAGGTTTTGGTGCATGTTAGCCATTTTCTTTTGTTATACTGTGACTTTTTCTGACACAGAAATGAGTCTCAATCAGTGATTCTTTCACAGACTTTTTTTAACTAGGTAGTTACATTAGTTTTGGCTGAAAAGCAACAGAAATATTGCAGGACAGACACCTGAATTAAATCTTAAAAATAAAAAAAGAACTACCGTATTCTTCTGTGTAAAATGCTCACCTTTTTTCAACTGTTCCCATCGTGTTTTGTGGGGGTTCCTGCTATACATCATAACTAAATGTGTCCATTTTTTTAAAGAAAAATATATTGACAGACTGATAGATTTATTGTTAAGGCCATTGTTTTTTGAGTACTTGTTTTACAAAGTGCCAATCACAGCTGAAGCCCACTGCTGGGAAATGAAATCGCTTTTATTCTTTTTATTATTATTTTTGTGCTGACCCACCTGAACACTGTGCCGAAGTGAATTAGACTACCACACGGCCTAATCCAAGATCAGTTCCGCTTCAAAATTATTTCAGTTATTTCTACAGTAAATCAGCCTTCAAGTCTAGAAATCTTGTAAATTTAAATTAATTAATACCCCCTCCTCATCAAGAAACACAAATAGTTCGAATTTTGCAGAGACCTACTTAAAATCATCATCAAAAATATTGCTATGATAAGGCTAGCACCGATAATAGAATATGTGCATTGCTATTTAAAATACTGTAAACTTAATTGAACTGTGTTAATGGTTATTATAATAAATCAGTTAATTTCCTTGTGTCTAATTATTATCTTTTATCACCTTTAATTACCAAATGATCAAAAGGATGATTATACAAGGTGTGAACATAAGTAAACTACCATACAAGCTCGAAAAACATCAAAGCAATTACGAATGCAAATCAAAGGTTATGACAAACAGCTTTTGATCTCTTTTCTGACCTTAAGAGCAAAATCCGTATCAGGCCGTCCGTCATATGCGGAGGGTGTACGTAGTTACGGGAAAATGGTCCAGTTGCAGTTTTTCCCGGTTTCTCCTGTGCATTATACATCAAAACTAGTTTTTCCTGACATTTTTCATGTCAACAAGGGGTGCGCATTATACACAAGTTCACTCTATACACAGACGATTATGGTGATTGGTTTCTGTCATGCAAACTGGGTTTAAAAATAACAATACATACTCCCCCAAAACCAGTATTTAGCCACAATAAACAGTTTATAACCAAGGGAATTGTTTATTTTACCATATTCTAGTTGCTATTATGGAATTGTGTTAGGGGATGAGTTACTGTAAACATAGGACAGTGTCTTGTTTTAATGAAATAAGTAATTAGCTTTAAAGCTGGACTATTTTAGGGATGGTTCTAAATTTTCTTTCTAAAACAATTAATGACTCTAATGGGAAAAATAGACTAATATAAAAAACAACAAGCACATGGTTGTTGTTTTTTTGTAAAATCTTTCCCACTACAATTGCTAAACAAATTGTGTCATATAGAGTTCAGTAAAATATGGAAAAAATTCTACAGTTTCATATTGCTTCTTAGTCACATTACACAATGTTTACAATCTTAGTTGTGGTGGGAGTAGTCTAATAGTGCAGCGGTTAGAACACTGCACTGCAACCCTCCAGGTTGTGGGTTCAAATCTGTTTTATATATGTGTTTGCGAGATTTGTTTTCTTGTGAGTTGCCCTTCCATCATACGTCCCAGGTGTAACCAACACTGAGACTAAACATTTCAACAACAATCACAATGTTGTGGCTTACTTACTGATTAATACATTTGCAATTATCTTTTAAATTTCAATACAGAATTATAAATTGATATAAAAATATATATGCTTGTATTATTTTGATCTAGTTAATACATGTATAAAGCAGTAAGTTGTTATATATACCGATTTCTTCTATTAGTTTGAAAGAAAGCAGTTTTTTTATTTCTTCCACTCTCCTCGATGAAACAAATTTATTCTTGATGAAATCTGACCTCGGTTATGCTATGCATTCAAATATGCATCTCACTGGAGGCCTTTAAGCTTCACATTGACATATCTCTTTCAGTACAATGCTCAGCTGGAACAGCAACGACTGGAGCAGCAGCAGCGTGAGAAGGCTGAGAGGTTGAAGCGATTTCAAGAGGAGGTCAAGAAAAGGGTGCAAGCCTTAGATAGAGCCAAAAAACAGCAAGCATTGGAGAAGTCATTCCAAGCAGTAAGTCTTGTAAATCACCTCGTCAAACTGAAAAATTGAAATAGGTTTAATACAAATTTTGTATGACTGATTTATATTTTTTAAATATTTAAATATAATGTTTTCTCGCAACTGTTTTTTAAATTTATTTGATCAAATAAGCGGCTTATTTTATTATAGAAAGAACTGTTTAACTAAGTTTTGAGTAATGTTTACCATAAAAAGATATTTACCTTGCTACAAGTTTTTTTCATGACATCCCCTAAATGTTACCAGACATTTGGTCAATTCCACATCAAATTTTTCAATTCTAATTTTCCAATTCCATTTTTTACTTATACTTTTTACCATGAATAGGTACTCCGAATACCTATCCTGAGTATCTACTTGGAATACCTACTCAGAATAGTTTATATTCCAAGTAGGATTGTCATGGAAGAAATATTTCTGAATAAAAAAATTAAATGGTAAATGAATTTGTGGATAAAACATTTTTGGTAGCAAACTTCAATTTCAATTCAAAATTTATCAGTTCCAATTCCATTTTTTTAATTAAGCAATTCTGGAATTGGAATTAATGGGCAATTCCAATTCTGGAATTGAATTGATCCCATATCTGAATGTTACTATATCTATGTTTTTCTGCAGGTAGAGTTGGAGAGAAATGTTGTACGACAGAGTACAGATGCTGCAGAAAAGGTGACACCGAGAAAGAACTGTTGCACTGTCAGACAGAGTGAAGATCTAAGCATAAGACATTCAGCCAGTTTCAACACGCAAGGTAAGTAGGTGTGGTGTTCAAAGATTATGTGAATACAAATTAAATGATTAATACCTTTAGAGGAAAATCTGTTTTTACTGATCACTTAATAAATTTTGTAATACAGTCAGGCTCCGTTATATTGCAGTCCGTTATAATGCAACGTAGGATATAACAGGGTCAGACCTTGGACCCCGAATCGTGGGATCCACGACAGAGCATTTTTACGCGAAATGGCATGAAATCTGTAACTGACCAATAAAATATTTAGAAAAACTTTCACAATTTGTAATTTACATATAAAAAACGATAGCCAACAGCCACAACATACTGATGCATATATATATTGAGCATAAATTTAATTACACACTACCTTGGCTCAATCAGCCAAACAAACAGCCCAACCCACTAAATTATGTTCTATAAATTTGTTCAATAAAATATGACATTTTCATTACAAAGGCAGATACACAAACAAATAAATTTTCATGGATGTTTATTTGCGCATATACACCTATAAACGTTCATTTATTGGTTCATATAGTTGCTACCCTCATCTGTAAAACATGCACTATTTCTGGCGGATGAATATCACCAATTCAAGATGGCTGCTACTTTTTGCCCAATTTTGCAGAAACATTTTATTTTCCACACAAACACTGAGGTAACATTTATGTTTTAAGTTAAGAAATGATTAAACAATTACTGGGAACATTTATGAAATAAACAGTTGTCTGTAATCTTAAAGGATGGTGCAAAACTAGGTGAATACATGAACTCCCTATTATTGCCCACCCCAATGGTGTCCCTGTCTAGCTTTGCAGTCCACCTACAAAACGGTCGATGGGTTGTGGACCCCAACAACCGTGTTATAACAGGGCCCGACTGGATAGGTGGTTAATTTGGAGATTATTCAAAATAATGTTTGTCCAGGTGATGTCTATTTTGTGGTTCATTATTATATGGTAAATCCTGCACTCAGTATTATCTGATTCTCTGAGTTGCTTCTCAAGTTGGATGGTCACATATGTCCTATACCTTGATTCAAAATTTCTTATAATATCTATCACCTTTTATATATTCAACTATAGTATGGGTGTCTGCCTAATCTAACTGTTAATGTGCGTCGCCTACATGGTCTAGTGGTAGTGTGTTGGACCACAGATCACTACCACCGTGTTTGAATCTTGGCGTGGGCATATCTGAAGGCTGTTTCAACTTGACTTCGCTTCATTACCTTTGGAGGTCACTCAGCCCATTTAGCCTACTACATGGACACAAAAGTGGGTGTCAATCATCATCATCTAACTGTTAGTGTGGTTAGCCCCAGATCTCAACCACCTTTGGAGGTCGCTCAGACCATTTAGCTTACCTTGTGCACAAACGTGTTCATAAAATAAAAATTAAATTGGAATCAGGTATCATGGTTTGCCAAAATTAATTACTGTGTCCCTTGAATTCTCTGACTAGAGGAGATATTACGGATGTGGAATCTGTTATTTGTAAAATCAAAATATATTACAGTATCAGTGTATTAAACCATGAGCATTATATTTCAAATATGCCTGTAGACTTTAAAGGTTTTTTTAGGTAGTTGAAATAAGTAAAGGTGTGTTAATTGAATGCTTTTGTTCTTTTCCCTTTGAAGTTTTGTTGCTTGGAAATAGTTTGCTTTTGAATTGATTAAATCTTTCTATAATTGCTGTTACTGTGTGTGGGCCTCTTTCAGGGGGAATTATTAATCCACATGAAGATGAAAGCAATCAGTTTGAGGAGCAGTCACAACAGGTAATCCTTAAAGTTTTAAAATATTATGTTTGTGTGTGTGTCTGTGTGTGTGTGTGTGTGTGTGTGTGTCTGACTTTTAGACACTGAACCAATAATAGTATCACCTGTATAGGTGATGCCTCCCCGCCATTCATTTCCTTGTCTTTTCTAGGTACATAAAGTTACTCGTCAGGCTCGTGGTAGGCTTGTCTCTCGTAAGCTGATCACAGAACATTATATCCACAAAGATTTACCTGGAGGTCCTTGGACCAGTGGCTCCACATTAGACGTGAGTTGGGTTAAAGGTTTTGTGTAATTTGTATAATAAAAACATAATTTAGTTATCATATATGACCAAATAAGGCTTGCTAAACCTGTACTAAGACATTATTTGATATCTGAACGAGTGTCATTGTGTTCTGACAAAAAATGTGTACTTTTCTGTATTTTGCAACCCCATCATTCTTTGTGTGTGTGTGTGTGTGTGTGCACGTGTATATGTGTGCGCATGTGTTCTAAAATAGAAAAAGAACAGACTGAAAATTATATATATATATATATATATATATATATATATATATTAGCATCCAGTAAAAAAAAGGACAGAGGAAGATGGTGTTGATGTTCAAGATGGTGATGATAATGATGCAGGTATGTACTGTTGAGCTGACCAATGATTTCCATCCATGAATCATGGATGGAAATCACACACACCGAACAAAATTAGATTGATCGTAGTACGATAAATCTTTTGTTTGCATTTTAAGTTTAGTATTATGTTTGAAAGCTGTTATTGTCATTACTGTAGCGAGTGATGTATTTTTTATTACAGATGATCTCGAGGCAAAACTTGTACGTTTTGATCGCGAACCGTCCCCAGAAAACACAAGAGAAAGGAGGATAGCTAAAAAGAGTGGTCAGTGAAATTTTACTATATTTCTTTCCCATAAAAACTGAACAGTTTTAATTTTATTTGATGACCATCAGTAATTGTAAATCCATACATACGTGATTTAGTAAGTTGTTGATGAAGTTGACGAAAAAAGAATCTTCTGATGCAGTGTAGCAAATAATGCAGGAGTAGTGCTAATGACTTTGATTTTTCAAGGTTGTGTGATTCTGACTTTATTGTTGTCATTTTACCATATTAGCCGTGGAGATCTTGGGCACTCAAGTAGAGCGATATCCAACTGTTCCGAACATTTATCCGGGTGTGCAATCCGAGGAGGAAAGAGTACTGGCACAGAACCAACGAGCGATGTATCGACGCCTATTTATGGACATTGAACGTGAACAGGTTAAAGAAAACCTCAGACGTAGAAAACACAGGAAGAAAGTCAGCGAGTATGATATTCTAATCATCTTTGTATAAATGAGTTTTTGATAATATGTCTGACACTCCACCATTCAAGTATGGAATAAAACACACAAATGGGTGTCTTTTTCTGATAATTTACATTTAGCAATGATTTGTAATTAAAGCACAGATGTGTCTCAGAAGCAAGTATTTATTTATGTGTATCAGGAAAAATTACTGAAGAGAATGATGTCAGGGAAAGAATTCAGGCAAAATCACTAGGGATATATATATATATATATATATATATATGGTGAGATAGAGAGGGGGATATGTTCATTCAACCTAGAATCATGATGATCTACGGGGAAGCAATAATTGCATAGTCAGTACATGAAGACTTGCGGATGATGCCATTTAACCTGAGTTTGACTACTGACTTTTATAATAATCATACTGAAATGAGGAATTTTAGCCCCAGATTTTACTATTTACCTCACCTTTTTATAGCAGCATCTTCCAGTTTTGCATGGGTTCAGCAGTACCTCTTTATACAATATTTTAATCCTGGAAGCAACTCTGTTAGTGTCCTCTATTTAAGGTGTATACCATTTCTCTTACCTGCTGCTCTTAGTTTGCTATCCTGTCTTAAACATCAACTATTCTGATATCTCATCAGGATCAAGAAGGCAGCTGAACGAGAACGACAAGCAGTAGAGGACCAGGCACAAAAGTTGATTGAACCCAAAGACCCAGTTACAGGACAGACGGAAGCCGAAAGCTTCAGAGAGAAGATTAGCGACGAGTTGAGACAGCAGCAGCAAATCGTTGAACGGCTGAAGCAGATGCAGCGACACAAAGAAAGTGCCAGGTATGTCATCAGATTATCTCAGTAAAGGTCATCAGCGCATTAGGTGTTTATTAACTTCTCTGAGGCTATCTGAACAGGCTTTAGACATGAAGAGGTTATAATATTATAGTAATTGTTAGATATAAGACAAATTATATGATTATTATGTTAAATTCTGTTATTAAAGAAACTGCTCTCATATATTATGACTTAAATATGTAATGCTTATAAAAGTAACAAAAATTCCACCGAAAATATTCACGAACTGTACTTACAAGGAATATATATAGATACAAGGAAATAATCTAAATTACTGGAGTGTCGCGATTACAGCTTCCTCGAAGGCTAGATTTGATAGTGGGAGGGAGAAAAATCACATACTCTGACATCAATAAGCACAAGGATCATGTAGCCATATCAATCCAAATTTAATCAGGTCACAGACGGCATAGCATAGCTATCCTCATCACCTTACCTGCCTTCAGGGTAAACTTACTAGATTCTGCAGTTCTGCTAATTGATACATCAGTTCATTTACAAAAAAAAACTGACAGCTTGTAAAACACTTATCTATATAAGGTATATAAGTATAAAATATATAAGTATAAAATATATAAAATATATAAGTATAAAATATATAAAATATATAAGTATAAAATATATAAAATATATAAGTATAAAATATATAAGTATAAAATATATAAGTATAAAATATATAAGTATAAAATATATAAGTATAAAATATATAAAAATATATAAGTATAAAATATATAAGTATAAAATATATAAAATATATAAGTATAAAATATATAAAATATATAAGTATAAAATATATAAAATATATAAGTATAAAATATATAAGTATAAAATATATAAGTATAAAATATATAAGTATAAAATATATAAAATATATAAGTATAAAATATATAAAATATATAAGTATAAAATATATAAAATATATAAGTATAAAATATATAAGTATAAAATATATAAAATATATAAGTATAAAATATATAAGTATAAAATATATAAAATATATAAGTATAAAATATATAAGTATAAAATATATAAGTATAAAATATATAAGTATAAAATATATAAGTATAAAATATATAAAATTTATAAGTATAAAATATATAAAATTTATAAGTATAAAATATATAAGTATAAAATAATCTTCATCTGGAATTTCCCCATGTTCTTTCTTTTGGAACTTCATTATCATATGAGGCTGATATCAGGCTATTTTGGTTCCATCTTTCCGTACTGCTCCCCTGTGAGTGGTGGGGGAGGTGTTATTCTCAACCACTCCAACATAGAGACTGTGTTGATGGGGATTCTCTCAAAAATACAAGCAACCTGTCATCACACAGTGGGTGAAGACGGCCTGGGATTCTATCGACCCCGCCATCATTACCAAATCATTCAAGAAGTGCTCTATCAGCAATGATTTACATGGCACGAAAGATGATGTATTGTGGGTTGAACAGCATGACAAATCCGACACTGACTCTGACAAAGGGGGCGACAAGATGTATGATGACACACAAACAGATGTTCAGTGAAGAGAGTGATGATGATGAATTTTTGGGTTTTGAATAAATATTGCTGATTTTAGTGCATCTAAATATGCGGGTTTGACCCCAGGGAGGGGCTTATGGTCCGAGTTATACGCGAGTATATACAGTGTTTCACATGTTCAACAAAACGTGTACAAAAATTGTACTTTTATTATTTATACGTGTGACATTTTACAATACCAAGGTTCATTATTTAAACTATGATATTCCCAGATTCCACAGTGTATAATTGTTTTGATGAGAAGCTAAAATAGTCTTGTTTAATACAAGATTGTTTGAGATATAAGTGCAAAGTGCAGCACCTAGTAGTATCTTAATGTTTATGACGTGATATCACTTAAAATTTGAAGCATAAATTGGTTGTTGTCACAGATTCTGGTATACATATTTCTACAACAATTTAATATATTCTCTACTTGGTGATAATTTGTGTTATTAATAACATTGTATTTTTTAGAATAAATATTTAAAAAAATAATAATGTCAAATAAAATGCAATGAGTTTATGGTTAAGACAATATATCATGATGTACATCGTAGTAAAGTCCTATATTTACACAAAAGATTTTCATTCTAATGCAAATGTAATTTATAAATGATTTCTATCGTATGAAACAAATGTTGGTTTAAAAAAATATGATGTGTTTTTTAAATGAGAACTTAACTCTGGTTTTCAGGTTTCTGGAAGCTTTAAAAAGAAATCTGCGAGAAAAGATTGAAAAATTAAATATTGAATTACCTCCACTGTGCTGTTGTGCACCAACAGTATGGGATACAAATCCAGACACCTGTGCCAATAATTGTACTTTTTATAGAAATCATAAAGGTAAGTGTTAACATCAAGATATTAATAAATTCATAGAATCCTTTATAAATGTGTTATTGTGTTCCATGTTAATACAAGTTTCATTTTGCTTTTTGTTTTATTTTTGTTACAGCATTAACTACAAATATAGGTGTTTGTTGATATTAGTATTAATATTAGTATTGCTTCTAGTAGTTTATATAGTATTTCATTCGAGAAATTCAACTATACTTTTGTGGGTTATATTAATCTGTCCTATGTATTTGTATATTTTCAGCTTATGCAGCAGCCTTACAATCTTTATTAGCTTCTTTTGATGTCATCTGATAAGCAGCAACAACAATATAGTTAAATATATGTTGCTTTTTATGACGTTACTGCAACCAAGATACTATTATAAACGCTTCCAGTTATATCATTCAGTACTAAACTATTTCATAATGTACAGCAAAAGCTCTGTTAAAATATTGTTGTTAAGATCACATCCAGATGGTCCTTAAAATAGGTAGTCCTTTAAAACAGCTTCTGTTCCTATAATGAACCACTTTTCATTGGCCTTTAAGACCGCTGATCTGTTACTGCAGGTAATCTTTAGACATGTTGTTTTGATGTAGTTCATTTTTAATAAACCATTTTATAGGATGTGTTTCTCATCGTTTTAGTGTCATATGAAGTTTCAAAATGTGTATATAACAGGAAAACATACACTCTGAAAAACTACCATGAATATTAATTTCAATTGTGTTCAGTGATACTTTCAATGATTTGTTTACTTCTCTTTAATTATGTTCAAACAGTTAACAAAAGTAAATTTTATTCCATTTGAGAAATTTTAGATACACCTTTTGCCTTACATCCGTACCTTGAAATTGATACATGTAGAGACTTAAAAGCCGAGCTGCATGTGGACTGTAAAGCTTGCTCTTGCAGAGGGCTGATTGGACTAAGGGTTTTGAATAATAAAAAAAAGAATATTAATGAGTAAACGTCATAGTCCCAATCATGTTCCCAACCAGTGTCATATTCACTGCAGTTTAAGACTCTCTGGTCAAACACACACACTTTCACTTTTATTGATGTAGATGTAAAGTACACAATGTCTGATGCATACTGTATGTGTGGGCTTTTATTTGTATGCTCATAAAATAAGAATTATTAATGTGTGGGTTGATGATTTTTTAAATCAGTTTGAGAACAAGGATAGCCAATGTAATATTCATATATATATATATACATATACACTGGAAAGTGCTTCCAACTTTATTGTGAAAAGAGTCGAGGTACTGCTTCTTAGTGAATATTAGAGTTATCAATGTAAAGACACCAACGTGTTGCAATGTTTTATCTTCAAAAAACCTTGGGACGCCTTCATTTCTAAAATATTGTAATGTCTTTTATATGGCTATACTTTGGTTTATATGGTTGCTATGGAGCCACAACACTATATTCAGCAATGTGTGTGTGTGTGTCCTAGTTGGACCTAGTCCCGTACCATTGAAGGAATGACTTTGTTGAGGTAATATATTCTTGAACATCTGATAATTAACAAAGTTATTGTGATATACATGTGTTGTGTGTGCGACTATATATCAGCACAAATTATTGAGACAATCATCACTGTGACCACTTGTTATAAAATATAAATCTTGCTGACTACTCCAAATCTTCAGATGAGTTAACAGAACATAAAGCAACGCATTTCTAATATGCTAAACTAAACTAAACTGTTGATATTTTCTGCAGTTTTCTAAACTGACTTCTGGTAGGTGTACTATATCCAGGTTTGACCTTTGGTCGACCCAGTTTAAGAGCGCTAGAATAAGTTCCAAAATAAAGTAGGAAGTTTATCAATGCTCCAATGAGTAGCACGGTTGCCCACAGAACTTTAGCATCTGGGCTTAAATTCGGGCCTAGTTAGTTCTGAAGTGTGTTTCATCTTTCACTTTGCCTCATTATCTTTGGATGTTGTTCGGACTATTTAGCTCACTGTGCGAACAAAACTAGCTGTAAAACGGCATCATTCAATATTTGAAAATAAAACACCCACAAAAATACGGAACCAGAAGCTCGGTTAGATAGATGACTGGTTGCCAAAATAGCAGCTGTTTCACGTGGATGACTAGGAATTATAATTCAATGCCTCGCCACGGAAATTAATTCTTAATAAATGTTAAATTTAGAACAGATGGGGGAAATCTTGCCAGTTGCTTAGCTGGGCGAAAAAACAAGAACAACCTTACTAGAGTGTCGGAGTTGTGATTTCTATGACCTAGTGGGTAAGAGCGCAGAACTTTCTTACCCATGGTCATGCTGTGACGGAGGTTCGAATCCAGGCCGTGGCACTATAGTAGGTGTAGTCCATTTGCCGCTCCTATTGCTATGGTAAACGGACAATTCCCCGCACAGACAATTCCCCACTCGGACAATTCCCCACTCCACGAATTGGCATTTTTTTTAATTAAACATTAACCAACAATAATTTTCATTAGTACTGACATATAAAACTGCTTGATTTACCTAAAACTTACACGATGGCCAATGGCATTAAGTAGGTCTGGGACAGTCTTGCTGTTGTCACGCCTGTCAATGCACAGTTTGTGCTACTTTTACAGGAGTTTGTCGGTGTGGCGTCTTACACGCTTTAATTGCTGGTGGCTCGCCACACAGGTCACGTAGTAGGCCAGTGCCAACCTGGGCCTGATCTTTCCGTATGCTATCAATGGCTCTCCAGATGGTAGGGTGTGTATGCCTAACTAGCTTTGCAAAGGTGTTGGTCCATCACTCCCATATGTTGTTGGTTCTTGATCCCCCACCAAGAGTAATGAAATTGACGTTCAATATGGGTGGTGGGTACATACGAGGCATGCGATGCATCCTAAGTGAAGGGGTGAATCCATCTGGAAGTTGTGGGGGATGAATCCGACGGAAGGCTCCGGACACATAGGTGTTGTCAAAGTAGTCCAGGAGAGGTTCGAGTCATTCTGATGTGTGCTCCCGTAGATATGTCATACCCTCAGGAACATCATCTATCTAGCATGCCACAGAAGAATCACCTCCTCTTCTTTAAATCGCTGTACAAGACCAAGTATCTGGATCTTCCTCCATGTGGCTTCTGTTAGATGATAGAAGCAGCCATGTATGTTGACTTGGAGTCCGAAGGATGACGTTACATCATTAATCACGGCTTGCACGAAGTCAAGGGTGATGGTGTTGGGATCAACCTGGAAACCGAGCTCTGTACATCTGTCTTCTGTGGCAGGATAGCATGTATTGAGAAATATATATCTGAAAATAAGTAATGAACCAGGTGTACTGGCCCCTATAAAGACCTCATCTTGTGTGCAATTGGCAATTAGTTAGAAGCCATCTTGTCATGGCTTCGTGTGCAATTGGAAAATAGTTAGAAGCCACCTTGTTGTGTTTTCTTTGTGCACAAAAATCAATAATACTCTGATAAACACGTAAAAGACACTTATAAAACACTAAGTGTGGGTAATTGTCCAAAATTGTCATTATGGAGTGGGAAATTGTCCAAGTGGGTTATTGTCAAGTGGGTTGTTGTCCAGTGGGGAATTGTCCGAGTGGGGAATTGTTCTGGATTCTATAGTTATAATGGTGAACCTATGAATATTCTATAGTATAAGGTTTTTTGGTGGATTTATCATCACATGGGTGGGAGGGGGTTCACTGATAAAATCTAGTATGGCATTATCGCAAAATCTATTTGATTGAATATTGTCGAAAGTAGGGTAGTAGGAGGAGGGGATGGGAGGGGGGTGTCCTCGAGAACGTACTGATCCATCCGAGCAGTTACTTCTACGTCACATGACGTACAATGACGGAGAGTGATTGATGAAAACTACAGTGCGAATCATCCGTAAACATGATTCAGAGAATGAATGAGTGAATGGATCAGTTAGAAAATGAGTGAGTGAGTGAGTGAGTGAGTGAGTGAGTGAGTGAGTGAGTGAGTGAGTGAGTGAGTGAGTGAGGGGAGGAGGAGGAGGAAGGGAGGGAGCGAGCGAGTGTATCGGGGCCATATTATCCATAAGGCTGACTAGGCTGACTATTATTTTTTGCTGAGATAGTGTTATCAGCGCCCCGGGGCTACGACTAAATATATATATATATATATATATATATATATATATATATATATATATATATATATCACTCTCTCTCTCTCTCTGTATATATATATATATATATATATATATATATATATATATATTATTTTAATGTTTATTTTAATAATGTTTAAAAACAAATTCGTAGAATTCTTCAGGAGACCCGCAAAATGGATATAGAACTATATACTGTGAACTAGTACCTACCTTATCAGAGTTATAGACCGTCAGTTTTAGCGGGGTAAAAGATTGATGTACGGGAGGAGGGGGGTGATATCTGAAAGGCTAGGATCTCGGTCATGGGTTAATAAGGCCCCAGAGAGAGAGAGAGAGAGAGAGAGCGTGTGTGTGTGTGAGTGAGTGAGAGTGAGAGAGGGTGAGAGAGAGAGAGCGTGTGTGTGAGAGAGTGAGTGAGTGAGTGAGTGAGAGAGAGCTCGTGTGTGTGTGTGTGTGTGTGTGTGTGTGTGTGTGATAATGTGTTTATCCGACAGAGACATATAACGCTGGACTTCAACGGCGAGGTAAAGAATACTGAGAGAGAGAAAAAAACAACAACCTTGATAATGATTTCTATAGTGATAATTTTACGTCCTCTACGCTTGTGAGTCGCAATTTACCGGACTCTGGTCGTCAGACAACAAGACCGACCACTCTCCGGTAATAAGGAAGAAATGGCGGTCGGTGAAAACCCACATTTCGCACGCCTTTCGGTCATAACGGGACCGAGGTGACGTCATTAAGATCAATAACGTACGTCACTCGACTGGCGTCGCCTTCGTTCTCTGGAGTCCGATTCGTGGCACAAAAGCCAACGTCGGGTATGTGGGTATTCAGGTATGTGACGGCAGTATCGGTAGTGTGTTTGTGTATGTGTGTGCGCGTCTCTGTGTGCGTGCGTGTGCGTAGGGGGAGGTACGGTATCTCTGTCAGTGCGGTCTGTTGACGTTAAGTGCCGTGATATTTCGGTGTTTATATGGAAGAATGATCCAAGGAAACGGTCGGCTCAAGAACGTCGTCATCCGAGGTGAGTGCTATTTCGGCCGTTTTGTCATCTTTGGGGCATTGGTGATATAATTCGGAGAATGTGTTCACTGCACATATACGCGAACACACACGCGCGCGCGCGCGCGCCCGCTCGCGTACACACACACACACACAGAGATAATTATATTTATCCCTATTGTTACTAGTAAGCGAATAATTAAGAGCTAGCTTATTCTCTACCGTGAACTACATCGTCTTAACACAGACTGTAGCCTTTTATAATTCATTTATAATAGACCAGTACGTCATCATATTGCCTATTTAACTGAAGTGAGTCGACGTCAAATTAACTCCCCGATATGCATGCATATCAACCCAATCCCGACCCCCCATCCCCGAACTCTATTTAGCCATTACAGACGAGGAAAGATTAGAAATCAAATGTACAATCGTTGTTACAGGAATAGGACTCGATACAGAATTCAATTTCTAGCATTTGTTCTTGACGTACAATATTTCATCGTGTGGCCTTTGTCCAAATGGGGAAACTATTCACGAATGGAGGAAAGCTCCTACCGAACGTAATTAACCGAGTCTCAGCCTGGCGGCCACGCAATTACCCGAAACATTATCTGTGTCCGTTGTCATGGTGACCGGAAATGGCGTAATCCGGTGCCGAATTGACCGGAATATTGATGTCGACGGTGAATACTTCCGACGGCGTCCGGGGTTGAAAGAAATTTGTTCGCGAACAAAATAATAAACCGTGAATATATTATTCAATGAGCTTCAGGTTGCTTCATGGACCAATGCTGGTTCTATACTTCACGTGAATGGCGTTGTCGGTATGGACTTGCTGCGTGTAGAATACGATAAGGACTTTGTGCCGTTGTTCAGTAGTGACCCGGATAGATTGTGCGTAAGCAGCTCAGTTTTTAGTTTAGTAAGCTGTGGGCTCGCGTCCGCCGACATCTGTCTCATGTATGTGTGTCAAATACAGAACAGACCGACGGATTGACTTAGCCAGTTCATTAATTCTGATGACCTATATTGACAAGTCGAAACTAGGTTTATTTAGGGTCAAAGCAAAAATTCAGTTAATCATCTCCTTCTATGTTTAGATAGCGGAATGAAACATCCTACAGCATGGCCCAGTAATTATATTTGCATTCAATTATTTGTATTTCTTTATCGATACAACATTTGTGTCTCGTTTTATTTAGTGTAACGCGCCACAACCTAATAATATACAGTACAACAAAACGTCTTGTACAAGTCAATACCACGCAACCGAGCACAGTTCGAAGTAATGTTACATTCCGGTTACTTGCTTCTTAATAAGTTTCAATATTTTTATTTAATATTTTTTAATATAATTATAGACATAGAGGCTCACTGGCAGACAGAGAGACAGATTGAACAATGAGGCATTACTCATTTCACACGAAGACGCTATATTCATGACTCATAATTCGTTGTGCCAGCTTATTATTGGCGCGCCTCTGTAACGCAATCGGTACAAATGTCAACATTGGCATTTCTCTAATTACGAGCCACACTGTACATATCGATATAATATCGCCCAGTTCGTTGGCTAAGAGTTCCTGTCGTCTTTTCGTTTCCAGATAAGTCATCAATAGAACGGCTGCTGCCGTTCTCTCGGCTTCCAAGCGCAAAACAAAGGTCGACTCATGAGATTAACCCGATGACAGCCATGTTTTATCATCCTGTTGGGAGCCTCGGTTTGATTTGCTGACATATTGGTGGATCACGTGACGCAGAGCAATATCGTCTGGCCTTAATCGTAATAGATGACGGCTTTGATCAAATGTTTGAACGATAAAGATGGCAGTTCGTCGTATTGCTGCTCGTCTGCTGGACAATAATTACAATAATAGCGGAGCCCCTCGTCAAGAGAAGTCGTTGATTATCAGGTAGGACACAATCACCATAAAGATATATTATTGGTTTTTGTCATCTTTTTGTTTTACCCACAGTCCATTATAATGATCGAAGAAGGAGAGAAACCTGCAACATCAACCCTAACAGTTTAAAGAGAACCATTCTTTTGATTTTAAATTCTTTATTTTCTTTAACTGTCAGTTGTTTGGAAGTGTTTATTGCCAGTTTATGTCACAACGGTGTAGAAAGGTTTGGGGTATCACTTGCTAAAAGGTAGAAATACTGCTATTAAATATGATTAATTTGGCTAACATCAGTAATAATTATATTAATGATAACGGGTTATTTTAGTTTGCTAAGAAGATATGTTATAACTTGAGCAGGATACTTAATTATGACTGGTTCCAAGTTCAAACCCGTCTTGAAATTGATCACATGATCAGTATCTTAAAGTTAAGTATTCAACGAAATATATTTTTGGATTAAACGAAAGAGGCCCTCACGAGTTTTTTTTAATAATAAAACAGAAACGATTACTCAGCTTAAAGGTAGCCATAGGTATTGAGTGTAAGACCTAAGCGAAAATGACTAAAACGCACCGAATCACACCAAACCTGCAGGTTGGTCTGCGTATATAACAGACCTGCCAATATTAACATTTGGAGCCTTATTTTATAGCTTTCGTGGCGGAGAATATTTCCCCAAATGTTAGAAACCGACATAAATCCTATTTTAGAAATGTAGCGGTAGAGGTAGAGGTAGAGGTAATCACGTAGGATATAATGAAGAATAATATGAAAAGACGGCTTACGTTAGTTGTGATATTGTCTGAGGGATCAAGTGTAATAATCTGACGTTTATGTCCAAGATACGTGCCGAATGAATTGATTGTCTCTGATTACTGGGGATGTCCAAAGTTAATAAGGATTTATTGGCTATTTTAATTGACCCCGTCCCCCGCCCAATTATTCACGTAATTCCGGTTTGGTGGCATATGGTGTGTGTGTTTATGCAAATTATGATGGAGGGAAAATGTCTCGTATATTACATCATCTTCGGAGATCTAGGTAATTCTGATATATGAAAGACTTCCAACCCGTTTACACACACGCGCGCACGCCCGCACACACACATACACACACACACAAAAAAATAGTTTATGATATGTATGTAGCAAGTCACCATTGAACCACACGCCCGTGTTTGTTGCGAGCTGTGGTATCAAATGGTATGTTTTTACGTGCTTCCGCTTTTTGTACGTAGCCTGCATGTAGCCGCTTTCCTGTGGGCGTGACATATTTGTCGCGTACGAAAAGCGAATTAGCTGGTTCCCACAGGCTGATGAGTAGACCAGACACATGCTTAGGTATACGCACACATTTATCAATATGTGGAGGTATTGAACATTTAATATTTAGATTAATGTATGTATAGTTGTATTTAGATTTATGGAGGTAGGTTTCGAAGGATGTTTAGATATGTTGATGCTCTGTGCCTGTTGCCTCTTACTATGTACCCTAAAACACACACAGAGAGAGAGAGAGAGAGAGAGAGAGAGAGAGAGTGTGTGTGTGTGTGTGTGTGTGTGTGTGTGTGTGTGTGTGCGTTTATCACCAGACCACCACAACACGGTGTTTGCCGCAACTTTGGTATCCAGATTGAATGAGTTGTTGGTTTGTTTTCCTTGGTTGGTGGGAAATGTACACAATTTCTCTTCCACAGTTGTATTTTTTCACAGTCCTAACTTCATAATTTACTGATGAATGATATAGTTGACCCTCAAAAGGTTTTGGTTGGAACTGGCAGCATGCTGAACCTGATCCCGCGATGAGACAAAGATATTCTGTCTTTCGACCATTGATTATTTTTATTTCAGTGATGTCTTTGAGGGCAACTTGTACGCCAGTACCAATAGTGATCTCTTCCAAAGGTACGAGTCGTTTTTGTTATAGATAAATATCTCATCAACTTCCGGGACACATGTTACCACTTCCGCTTTTTGATATTATCAGCCAGTGCTAACGAGTATCACTTGAATACCGCTGCACGATCTCGGTATTGGTAATCATATCTTCAATACGATGCGTGACTATCATTACAGAAGAAGTGGTCGATTAAGAGAAAGGGTTTTTCAAGGACACGCGGCATTATAATGACAGCCAATAGTTACTTTTCACAAATCCACTTAGATGCGTTTGAGGCAGCTTCTTTCAAGTCTTGTCCAATTGTTGCTCTCTACTTTGGTATTTCTTTGGCAGATATTTGGCACATAATTGGCACCCCATTTACGGTAAGACAACATAATGATTGTTCCCAACTCATATAGAAATTATGAATTGTTAATCATGCTAATAATTAATTAATATTAACTGCCATTGCATTGCATTTTTGTGGAAATCTTTTCACTACACCATAGACAAAATGAATTAGCTTTATACTCTATTGCCATGCTTTAAAATTTAATTTTTCTTTTATAACTCGAACACCTCCCAACTCCGTACTTCAACCTTTGATCTCGGCCGGGGTCACATTGTAGCCTTGTTTGTGTTCATTAACGCATGCGTTAATTTAATTGGCTGCTTATCATCCGACTGCTGGCCTATTAGGGTCGTTTGGAGTTGTAGTTAAAACGACGGTATCAGAAAGAAGCCATGTACGATTGCTCGCCTTGTGACTAACTTTGGCTTATACAGTCTGAAAACAACACCAGTTAATCTGAAATGCCCGTTTATATGACTTATAATAGCGGCAACATCTGAAGCAGTGTTTCAATACATTTTCCTTTCATGTTCATAGAACAAATAAACTGACAAATCATCATTTGTATAAATATGATAGCAGTCTATCATGAATAAATCAGTTGTATTGTTATCTTTACATACCAAACCAAACCTATGGTATGATATAAAATGGTAAATAATCAAACACATTGTGTAATCGTGAAAGTAATCGCTGATTACGATTACATTTGCAATGTAATCGATTACGGTTATGATTACACTGCATCGGGAAATGGCGATTACGATTACTTGATATCATGTAATCGATTACAATCGATTACCGATTATGATTACCCTAAACCTGATATTAACATTATGTTTAATATATTTAGTGTTAGTAAGCCGTGTTCGACTTTCAGGGGAAAAAATCTATTTAGACACGAAAATATATTTTTCTGTCTTTATTTTTTGAATACACATTTTTTTTGTCTCGGGAATAGTTTAACACAATACTAGGATTATATATGAGACAATATACTGACTGTTGAATCGCTTAATATTTGTATAACATGCTTCGATCGTTGGTCTAATCTGTTATGGGAGTTGGGCAAGCATTCGACACCAAAAAGGCGGTTCTTGGAAATGTATATAACCCGTGACTGACTATTACTGATTAGTGGTTATACTGTTACAACAATTACAATAGTGTTACAACAATTACAATAATGTTACAAGAACTACAATAGTGTTGCCACAATGATACTGGTGTAACGGCAATTACAATATGGTTACAACAATAATAATTGTGTTATCACAATAATAATAGTGCTACAACAATTACAATAATGTTGCTACAAATACAATGAGAATGAGCACATATAAGTAATAACGACTATTCAATGAACAAGTACATGTTTCGTATACAGATATACCAAAAAGCAAGTATGTATTCTGGAACTATTTATTTAAATACTATTGTCTTTGTTGCGACACTATTATAATTTATGTACCACTATTATAATTGTTGTAAAACTATTGTCTTTGTTGTGACACTATTGTCTTTATTGTGACACTATTGTCTTTATTGTAACACTATTGTCGTTGTTGTGACACTATTGTCGTTGTTGTGACACTATTGTCGTTGTTGTGACACTATTGTCTTTGTTGTGACACTATTGTCTTTGTTGTAACACTATTGTCTTTTTTATGACACTATTGTAATGGTTGTAATGATATTGTAAGACAAAATTTCTACAATACCGCTTTTAGTCCAGAGGACGCATGAAATACCCCCCCACCACACACACACACACACATAACTCGCGTACTATTTGCGGTCCGCGGGTTTAATGCTGCTGTCTCCTGCTATAAATGGATTAGTTCTCCAACACTTAAACAGGAAAAACTTTCTCTTCTTAAGGAGCCTGCCGAAGCTAAGTACTGACCAATTACTGACTAATTACCATATCTGTTATTAATATGATGTCACTTATTGTTAAGCCATCAACCAGTTGTGTCTAGCTATTACGGTCAGTTCACGACCGCGAAATATTCCATTAGCATAATGATACCACGTGACGAAAAAAAAGTTATATTGAACTTCCGGTTTTTCAGCTAGTCACGTGACTCCGTACGCCGACGATGGACGAGAACCTCAGCCGCGGATACTGTCAGCTTCTGGATGACGGCCACCAGGGGTCAGCAGAGGAGCAGAGCGGACGACAGAGTCGCCACCTGCCGGCTCCGGAAGGCGGCTGCCCGGTGGACAGATTCAACTGGATCTATATCACCCTGGTGCTGTGCGGCGCCGGATTTCTCTTGCCATATAACAGCTTTATAACGGCCGTTGACTATTATCAGGATAAGTATCCCGGTTCGACCATCATTTTTGACATGAGTCTGACCTACATATGTCTCGCCCTTGCCAGCGTCATCCTCAATAACCTCTTCGTTGACCTACTACCGCTCCAGGTGAGAATCACCTTCGGCTACGTGGTGTCGTTCTTCACATTGCTGCTGATTAGTGTCCTGGATATCGAGATGCAATGGTTCTCACCTGTAGTCTCATATAGGATGACACTCGTCGCTGTGGCTGTTGTCTCGTTGGGATGCACAGGTAGGTTAATATAGATTTAAACAACCGTCCTACGACGTACGTAAGTTAGTTGGGGCACCTCCGTGGTCTAGTTGGTAGCATGTTGGACCAAAGTTCACTACCATCTGAGATCGAATCTCGGCGTGGGCATATCTGAAGGGTGTTTTATCTTCGACTTCGCTTCATTACCTTCGGAGGTCGCTCGGCTCATTTAGCCTACCACGTGCACAAAAATGGCCGTAAATCATCAATCATCATCATCATCATCATCATGTAAGTTAGTTGTTCTATGTACGATAATACGGTATTTGGTTACGTCGTCACGATAAGATTTATAATACCAACTTTGACATCTGATATTATAATAAATACAGGTTTTTCTACTATTTTGCTTGACTATATGATTTCCATATCAATCAATTAAAATGTAAAGCGTCGTTCTGATATCAAGTCCAGATCTCTGTCTCAAGAACAGAGCGAGTTATGATAAGTTTTGTTGGTGTTCTCTATGTCAATGTCAATAACTGATGCTTGGTCACATGACTGCGAGGTTTGTCTTCATACGAGAGAGTCCATCATTTACCTTGTTTTTATTGTGACACTTAGAGATCATGTTAGTTGTCCCCAATTTAGTCATTGGCCCCCGTTGGTATTTCACGACGTATCAGAAATACGACCTCACTTGGACGACAATAATCCCATTATTGGACACACAAAGAGCAAAACGGTTAAAATGCTGGCATAATGTGAGCCCCAGGGACGACTATATTAACATTCTGTGCATTTAGAAGCAGGAGGCACGTACTTATTGCCATTCTTATGTATTAACTCGGATATTTCTAACCTGGTACGGCTAGTCGTCGACCAGCGACCTTGATTGGTTACGACCTTGACCCGTCCGTAAGTTGATCTGGTCGTAAGTCGGCCTATGTTCTAATTACCTTACGTATATTATATCGTGTAATGATATTATAATCATCTTTAAGTCGTAAAGTCGAACGGTCGTAAGTTGCGTAGGTCGTAAGTCGACGATTACCTGTACAATCGCAACAGAGTTACGTTTTGTCCAAATTAGATTATGGTCCTTGTTACGGGTCGCAGCAATTATGTTTATGACAGATAAGACAACGATGATGGATTATCTTTAGCGTCGATAGGAACGATCGATTTTAAGTTTTGGCTTGAAATATATACAGCCCGATTATAATGAAAGTCAGAATTTCGTATAAATGCTGCTGCTATCTAACACTTCTCTTATTATTAAGATGGACGGTCTTCTTGTTTCCTTTAAGTCACGTTTACTCGTATCTGTAAATGAACACTTCGCTGGTTTATTAATTCGTCTGAAAGATAACATAGTTAACTCGTATTATAATAAAACTATTAATAATAATACTTCTTCGTCTTCTTCCATTATTGATACATGGATTTCTATTATTATTATTATTATAATATTAGTCTAATTTTCTTAATTGTAATCATCAATATTAAGGACGTGTCCATAATATTTGATGCACGAAAGAATCCCCCCCATCTCTCTCTCTCTCTCTATATATATATATATATATATGTGTGTGTGTGTGTGTGTGTTTGTGTGTGTGAGAGAGAGAGAGAGAGAGAGAGAGAGAGATTGATTGATTGACGAACATTAATTGACCAGACAAACAATGATCCACACTATGTTTTATATTTGTTTACAGTTCAGCAGTCTAGTTTCTATGGTTACACAAGTATGTTACCAGCTCGTTACACTCAGGCTGTAATGGTTGGCGAAAGTAAGTTCTAACCAGCGAATGAATGACTGAATGGATGAGTCAGTGAGTGAACGGGTGAGTCAGTCAGCGAATCAGATTTGGCGAAACCTACGTTTTAAAGCAATTTATATTAATTCACCATTAAATGTCCAGCTTTTTGTTTCTGCACGTGTACAAGTGTAAACATATATGCCGTTGTTGGTGGATCACATACAAGTGGAATTTCCATTTTCCAGGTGCTGCCGGCTTAATAATATCCATAAACCGGATATTGACGAAGATGTTGATGCCGTATAATGTCACCATGAACACAATGATCTTCTTCATTATCTCTTTAGTCATGGTGTTGATGTGTTGTATAGCCTTCCACGTGTTGAGGCGCTCGAAGTTCGCTCGCTATCACGTGTCATTGTGTCGAAGCGCTGGATTGGCTGACGATCAGCGCACCATCATCCAATCAGAACACCCCGAGGAAGTAAGCTTAGTAAGCTTGCATTACACCTATTTCTTCTCAGTACGCACGATATGCCCGTTCGGGATTTTAGAAATCAATATGTAATGTACTTTTCTCCAGGTTTAACGACATGATTCGTTTATTAGACAAAGTATTTCAATAATTTCCATCCTATGTGAAACAACTTTCCAAGAAAGTGACCTTTTATCTGATAGTCTATCTTGTTATTTGGTGTACCACATCATTCATTTCTTGGATCTTTTGGTGTTCACGATGACATATAGCTGTAACTGGATCCTGACACTGAGTCAAACTTCATTTCTTGCTTGGACAATTTGGGACACTCTATATTACTGATATTCGGCTATGAACGACTCAAAATATTTCAAAAATAAATAATTATAACTATATAAGCAAATATGATCTATTTTACTACACAACATTATGTCAAAACCTAAGAAGAAAAAATCCCACCAGCATTAGATACTGATGAATCTTCCATTATCCATAATAAGTCAGTAAAAAATGTATTAATATTTAACAACATGTCACATCAGTATGTCAAACTGGCTACTGCTAGCTTCAGATCACCCACTTCCTGAAAGCATTCCCAATACAAGAAGGAATAGTATAGGGTAGTGGTCCAGGCTTTTGCTACACCGCACATAGACTATTGTATCTCCAGATTATATGGTATTTCTCATTATAAAACCAATCATCTCGACCGAATTCGGAATGGTGCAGCTCGTAGAGTGGTAATTACTGATATTTTTCCAGCAAACAAAGTAGTGAACCTTTCTCTTTCCGGAACTGAATTGTTTTGTAATACGCGTTATGGAAGTCCCCTTAATATACACTAATTGAATAATGGCAGCTATTGAGTGCCACCCCCGGATGGCGAAGTGGTGATAGCCTAGCGCTGCAAAAGTCGTGGGTTCGAATCTAGCTCAAGCCTTTTGTCTGCGGAATGTTTTTCCTAAGCAGTCGCCCCTCGGCCAGGTGTCCCAGGTAAGACCAGTACGGAGGTTAAAAACGAGTAATCCATCAATTAATTCATTCGTCGCAGATGTCCATGTCTGTCTATCTCCGTAGAGAGGCGAACTAACTCCTCCCATACAAAATGTTGGGACAGAGTCCCGTGCTAATTGATCATTAGCTGTCAACAAATATTCCATTTCTCTTCGGAACTCTGGGGCTAACGATGAACGCTCTTATTGGCCAACAGGTAGACATAATGGATGGGAAAATAACGCGCGACAGTTACGGCGTTCTCGTTATCGAATCTCCGTCGACGCCACCTGGTGACCCGACCGGTCAGATGACTAACCAGACGACGGCGACACCTATCGACGATGACGTGGCCGTTCGGGAGGCGGAATACGTGCACACGAGACAGGGAGACTTGTACAAGCGGAACCTGAACAAGTGGTATTCGGTGAAGAGTACGTCTCTATGTATTCTAGCTTTCTCTTCCTGCGAAATGCACACGCACGCACACGCACACACACGCACACACACACACAATCTATCTATCTATTTATCTATATATATATATATATATATATATATTAAATCCCGTGTCCATCAACTATTCACCATAAGTATCTCTAATTTCAGGAGGATGTATCAAGAGATACGAAGTAGCTAAATACATCTGGCCATACATGTTGTCTATTGGTCTCACCTATTGTATTACGCTGTGCCTATTTCCTGGTATAGAGTCAGAGGTTATCAGCTGTACGTTGGGCAGCTGGATGCCGGTGCTTCTTATTTCCGTCTTCAACCTGTTCGATTTCGTAGGCAAGGTAATTAATTGGGCATGACAAAAACAAAACAAAACATTACTCGGTTTTTATTCTATCATCTTTAGTTTGTTCAACGCTAGCATAGGAAGCTTCCAGTTAAGTTTTTTGAGGCGCCTCCGTGGTCTAACATCGTGTTTCGAATCTCGGGCGTGGGCATATCTGAAGGGTGTTTCAACTTTGACTTCGCTTCATTACCTTTGGAGGTCGCTCGGCCCATTTAGCCATCCATGTGGACAAAAGTGGCTGTAAAACCTCAATCAATCAATCAACCAATCAATCAATCAATCAATCATCATCATTAAGTTTCGTACTTGACTGGATGACATCGTATTTTGCTGATATAGATGACAGTCGATGATCCCTTGAGTCGTAGTAGCTCAGAAGTAGCGTCTGGAAACAGGGAGATTATCGGTTCAAATCCAACGATCGGCTGTTGGTTGATCGACTCAGCCATAATCATATTGGCTAACGATCGATTATTGGATGAAGATCGATTATTGTCAAACATGAATGGTGGCTAGAACTGTATTTGGGTTTGGGACTGAAGGCCTATAAATAACTATAATAATTAAATAACAATAAGTATATTCCATTTCTGGATAATGTCAAAGCAGATGCGTACTACTGCCAAATATCGGGCCTCAGCGCAGTATGACCCTAGGTACCATGATGCCATGATACCAGAATTATACGGAAGTGATGATGATGATGATGATGATGATCGATGTTTTACGGCCACTTTTGTGCACGTGGTAGATTAAATGGCCCGAGCTAACTCCAATGGTAATGAAGCGAGGTCAAAGATGAAACAACCTTCAGATAGGCCCAGGCCGAAATTCGAACTCAGGTGATAGCGATCTGCGATCCAACGCGCTACCAGTTAGACCAAGGAGCCGCTCTCGCACGGAAGTAAAGACATGACTAAATAAGATCGCTTCACCCACTTCAAAATTTGGGCCACATACCGAGTCAACCAGAATAAAATATATCTGTAGAAAGTAATCCTTTTTATTGACTTGTAAGGTTGGTTTTGTTGTTCCGGGATAATCCCCAGGCTGTCGCTTAATCAGCACAGCCTCTATGTTGGAGTGGTTGAGAAACCTCCTCCCCCACCACTCACACGGGAGCAGTACGGAAAGATGGAGCCGAAATACCCCGAGGGTGGTCACGGCCAGAGTGTTTTACGTCCTCAGGGGGTTTTTAACGTCCCCCTTTATTTTAAATAATTCAGTGGAGACGGCAGCGCCATTTAACGTGGTCAGCCACCCACGATGTTGTGAGCCGAGAAATTAATCTCTAGAAAACTTTCGACCTCTTACGGGGTTCGAACCTGTGACCGTTGGCACCAAGTGCCGGGTACTTAACCGCTAGGCCACCGGAGCTCACTATTGACTTGTAAGGCTGTAACGTTCAATTTAAGTAAAACCATCACGGTTGCCTCCACTTCATCCACTCCTTTCTGTATGGAATCTTCGGGGGAGGGGGGGGAGGAGTATTTGAGGAATGAGGTTTGCCAAATCGAAATTATACTCTTAATATTCCATGCTTATACTACTCGACCAAAATCAACTTCGCCTACGTATCATTGTACCTGTGCGTCTTATCGTACCGACAGATAATGGCTTCGGCGAACTATGACTGGCCTAGATGTAAACTTGTTGCGCTGACCTGCTGTAGAGTGTTGTTCGTGCCGCTGTTCATGCTGTGCGTGACGCCGCGGGGTAGGCCTCTGGTTCGCGGAGAATTCTGGCCATTTCTCTTCTCGATCCTCCTCGGAATATCGAACGGCTACTTCGGCAGCGTACCAATGATCATCGCACCTGGAAAGGTACCTGACGAAAACAAGGAACTCGCAGGTGAGACACCGCTTAATTAGAAAGATGTACAGAATGTTATCTATTTTACGTGGACAAGAAGGATGGTGGTGCTGCTGCTGATGAGCACAAACGCTATGTCATATTTCCGGTCATGATTATTTATTGAATACATTATGACTGTCTAATCAATATTATCACGAAAATATATCCGTGAATAATAATAATAATAATAATTTTTACATGATCTGTACACTACAACTACAGTGTGAACAATACAACAAAGTACATAACAATATATTAGTCATATTATAAATATTATAGTATATTGAATCATATTATTACAAAGAAGATATATAATAATAAAAATATGTGATATTTATATAGCGCCCTATTCAGCTAGAAGCTGCTCTAAGGTGCTTTACATTATTATTTACAATATTAATATTCCTGAACAACAATCTCAACTCCCTAGGGAGCATACAACGCATGCTGCCATTATAGGCGCAAAGCGTTACTCAAACACATAGCCATCGCGTCCTGTCAGATACTCATTTTTTTATGGATGAATAAACCAGTCGCCACGTGAGCCTCGAACCCGCGACCGTTCGCCTACGATTCCTACGCTCTAACTAACTGGGCTATCGCGGCTCGCGTGATGGAAGTATATTGATCGTGATCAGAGATAGAGACACATTTGCTGCATGATATAAGTCAGTACCTGAGGCTGAACCCTTACGGTACAAACGTCCAACTTGGGTTTGAAGATCATCGAGTGGGTTGTTGGCTCGCTCACTCACTCAACTACCCGCCACCTACTCATGAACACACTCACTCACTCACTCACTCACTCACTCACTCACTCACTCACTCACTTTTTTGTCTTTCGCCATACAGGTAACATAATGACCCTTTCGTACAGCATTGGTTTGACGACTGGAAGCGCGGTGGCTTACCTACTAGACGAATGGCTTGGACCACATGTCGCCGATCCGTGTCATCTCGGGAACGTCACATACATCTCACCGTTTGTATACGACCACAAATTGAATGGGACCTTTTTCGGTGGTCTGTTACCGTTGCCACCCAGATATATGACATGAGATGGGTGGCCTGGTACCGTTGCCGCCCAGAGATGTGAAACGAGATGGGTCGCCTGGTACCGTTGCCGCCCCAGAGATGTGACATGAGATGGGTGGCCTGGTACCGTTGCCGCCCCAGATATGTGACATGAGATGGGTGATTCTGAACTTTACCGTAAATTTTTTTATAGCTCTATCATAATGCGTACCGAGAAAAATTGACAAAAACGGACATAATTGTGTTGTTATTTGATGTACTGAATCTCGGGTGTTGTTTGTTTTATTGTTAACCTTAAACAGGATCTACGAAGGAATTAATAATGTTACATTGTGCTGCCTTTAAACAACGAGATAACGAAATATGTGGTCAGGGTGCGGAGGCTGCCCAGTCTGTGCTTTCGACTCGTTCCTTCCAAACAGCCTACTGACTGCAGTATGACCGGATTGTTGGCGTTCGTTTTTTTTATAGAAATGATTATCCTATGTATTGTGAACAATTAAATGTAAATAAATTGCTATTGATATATTTAGGGAAATTCCCAAGAAGAAATAGCTTCGTGGGAAATGGTTGAGGGTTTGGAAGGTGCTCTGCTAACAAACTGTGTTCACCTTTTGTGCATCAGATTTAATATTTTAATTTTTTTATAAATATGTTTTGCAGTGTGCAGGTGTATGTGTGCAGGTGTATGTCAGGGTACACGATGTACAAGTCGGTGGTACACTTATTAAATGATGCGCAGATAAAGTAATTCTCGAACTAGTTGTTCCGGCTTTCATTATGGTGCCTCCACTTAGTATATACGTATTGTTGCGTTGAACATTTCTGATCGCAATAAAATATGCAGCTGGTTGTGAGCGTGTGCAAATTAGTCGAGTATTTGTGTGTGAGGATCGGGAAATGAGTACAGGTGAGAATAGGAAGAAACAGGCGCGTTTGTTTCCAAACAGACACACTTTGTCGACTGCGTCACTCAGCCGGATGAGGCCAAATACTTTCGAACCTGATATGCATCAATGGTTGTTAAGTCACGTGTGTCACATGATTTGTTAATTGGGATATACATACCATATCACATACCAGCAGGTATGCCAAATTATGGACTTATTTATCATTTAATATTTTTTTTCCGAGGCTTGTTGTATACCTAGACAGAGCGGAGTACGAACACATCAAAACAATTGATTTTGGAAGTTCAGCCTACCAGAACAATAGATGATGAGTCCTGGCGCGTATCCTCCTTATGAAAGATAACGATCAGCCCGGAATAAGAAGATTAGAAAATTTTAACAAAATCAAAGACGTATTAATAAAGTAAATTTCCGCTCAGACTGCTATTATATATATATATATATATATACAAATAGTACGTAAAAGTTTCTTCTCAAAATTCACGAGCCGTAGTCGAAATTGAGGTAAACCGGATATCAACCGGCGGTTAATTCGAACAGGTAAAAGTGAATTGATCAATTATAATTACGATACCAAACAAGAACCTGGGGAGGGATGATCGATCAGTGAGTGAATGAGTGAGGTTTAACAAAACTTTCGTAGCATAGCCCTATATTAGTGTCGCAAAATTTTGAAATTATTAAAGTTATAAAATAATCATGCCGTAATGTTAATCAAAAATAATTGTCACAATTTTCTGGGATACCAATGACGTCATACACAGCTATTATCTACAAAGTGGGATAATCATAATGGGATATCTTACGTCATCTCGGTAAGATGCCTTTCTCAATCTGTCAAAGAGACCCATAATGACTAACAAGCCTAATTGTTGTCACAGGACATATATAGTTGTCCAAGTGCACCGCTCCTGGCTTATAAATATAACTACTGACCCGATTTACCTTAGAGGGCGTGGATAGGTCACCCACAAACAACAAAGAAGAGCTTTCTTCACGCATCCATATTCTTTGTTCCGGTCATCGTCATCCTATCATCGCGTAGTTCAAACTCTAATGGGATCAGAAGAGAGAATCTCTTTGTATGAGTGGGACTGTCTCTCGCTTGGACATATTCTCTGACAGCTCAAACGGCCAATCACTAATATTAATAAGGACAGTAAATCTAATAATAAATCATATGTCAGGTCATATTGGGTCAAAACCCCGCTGCATCTTAGCCATCAATCTATGATATTAAACGCAAAGCCATATTAACAGTTTCCGATCTTTCTGCTTTTCCGACCGCCATATTTGTACTGATCTGATGCTTCACCTATCGGGCTTCGATAAGAAGCGATGTTTGGTCGACAACCATACGAACAACATTTAATTGTTTTACTTTAAGGTATAAAGATGGAAATAAATAATTATATGCTTTCTTTCCACGACATACTTTTCTGAATAGTTTGGTGCCATTCCTTTATTTGGCACATTTTAACTGTATTATCATCACTTGAGGCATTAATTTAGAACTCAGACTCTTACGGGCGGGAGCTATTCATGGGCGGCTGACAGGGATGCTGTACCGATAAAAACAAAGTCCAAGTGAATATGTTGAACACTAAATTTATCACTTAATGTAACCTAAAAAATATAGCTGAACTAAAGTAAATCATAATTTATACGCCACAATACAGTTGACTTATATAACCATTGTAGAGAATAAATTCAGATATCTGAAAGGACATAAATAATTTGCTAATTGACTAGAAGAAATGTTATTGGCCGAAATGGTACTGGCCGAAATAATACTGGCCGAAATAGCAGTTATTTTACGTGGCTTAGCCAAAGACTATTTATAACAAGACGTGTTACTTCGCGTTTTAACATGGGACGCCATTTTGAATTCATGGAGCGCCAGGGCCCTAGCGACCGGAGGTAGATTGTCACGGACAGCTCCCTTCGTTAACATGGCGCCTAATGGCACTGGTTCATTCTGCGCCGCTTTCGGCTGCAGTAACAGAAAAAGTATGCACAAATAAAGACATCCCGAAAGGAAATGAAAGCTAGTGTAAAATTTGATATGATCTGGCTTTAAATAAAGATATTAAAAAAATTAAGCATAACAATTTGAAGTAGACACACCCCCTACTTGACATGACCTAACAGTAGGCCCAAGCAGGATATATCTAGATCTATATTTGTTTTAGACAAAATCTGATTAAATTTTATTGAACAATATCAACCTATTAATCACAAAATGGGTATGTAAGATATACATAAGCTTACAGTTACATGTACTGGAGCCACTGCATATGTTATGGGCGGGAGGTATATTTTACTTTATTATTGTTAATAATATAATTGGACTTCTAAAATTACATTACTATAATCAGATAATTTTCCCTAATTACAATAATTACAAGTAGCTGAGTATTTACATGATCACCTGCATCCATATTTATTTTTAAATGTAAGCAATTGGTACTTATTGATATATATGGACTTCTATTTATAATTTAAATGTTATGAAATTAATTATTAAATACCTCAACTAGTGGTAGAAACATTCATTTTGTTATTTTTTCTATTGACAGAAGTAAAATATGGGTTATTAATTGTTGTCGTTCAGATATATGATGAGGAAAGATTTAAATTACTTGAATACTAATTGTAGAATGTATGATATGCACTTCACTGAAACGGAATTGAGGAACCAGCCAAAAGATAAACTTATCTAGAATGCTATTACAAGTATTTTTGATGTACCAAATCCACTGCATGCATCCACTGAAATCAAAGAGGAAGGTATTAACAGATAGGAGACCTATACAGGAGACAGGGCTAGTTGTGATGGTAATTAATATTTATAAATATTAATGGTGAAAATTGGTATTATAAAATTAATTAAATAAAAAACAAGGCATCAGCATCAAACTCATGAGATTTTGTCAGCCCATTTCATATCTTAATACAAAAAAAAGGATTGCCGGCACCTGAATTAGTACTCGAATGTTCAGCTCATGTGCTTTAATTGGTATATTTTCTTCATAACTTAAATGCATATCAAATCAAATTCTTTAACCAACTTGAAAAAAAAGGAAAACATGTGTTTATACATTGTGTGTGCACTTGGTTTAAGTCATTATTTTACAAGGTATTGTTCTGTTTCAGTCCTTGAAGTTCTATGATGATGAGATACCATGTAAACAGGCCAATCTCGTGGTTACAGATTTACTGGTGTTATCTGTTACAGTAGTCAATGCATGTGTCTATTACATCTCTGGGTATATTCTGTCTAACTTTAAACAGTTCACTGATCTGGACTAAATGTCAAATTTTTGTAGTAGTGGTTGTTTAGAGCTGGAAGCAATTTGGGTTATTTTGTCCATCTGATAACAAATGACTGATTGTAACTATAGATGAACCTGTGACACAAGAGATTTGATGCCGCTTATTGTATGAAAGTACTAATTTCTCTATCTCTAACATGTTAACGCAAACATAAACATTGTTAATATTCCATGTATATTCTTTGTTCTCAGCTGGGCAGGCCTCTATTGCATGGTCTATATTATTGAGGTGTAGACTTTAAATGAACTTATGATTTTTTTCAGTTAATATATGATAAACGAACATGATGAATATATGGTGAATTGTGTTATGGTTGCGTTATAATAGCTGTATATATCATTACATGTCTATATCCAAATAAATAAAAGTTTATGGACAAGATGAAAGTATGTTTGTATGCATTTAACTCATATACACCTAACTGTTTTCATTAAAAAAACTACGCCTTCCACACACAAAGCTGTGAAATAACCTAAACCACGTTCAATTATTTTCTGATCAGCTGTCAAGTGATCGCAAATTGTAGGCATGAATTAATTAAGTGACTGGGCTGTGAAATCACTTAATTGTTTATTTACAGTTTCAGAGCTTCGTTTCCTTCAATATCATGTGTGCACAATTAAAGTGTTTATTAATCAAAGAGTATGTTATCATGTAACATATAGTAGTTGTATTGGCAATTCATTTCAACCATCGCACACATGTACACGATCACATGTGGACAACCAGAGAGCCTTTGTTTATCTGAGAAATACCTACGGTCGCTGGGGGCGCCACTGGTTCAAAATTCAACATGGCGCGGTTGGTTTGGTTTTGGTTTTGTTGTTCGGGGAGAATCCCCAGGCTGTCGCTTAATCAGCACAGCCCCTATGTTGGAGTGGTTGAGAAACCTCCTCCCCCACCACTCACAGGGGAGCAGTACGGAAAGATGGAGCCGTTTTACGTCCTCAGGGGGTTTTTAACGTCCCCCTTTATTTTAAATAATTCAGTGGAGACGGCAGCGCCATTTAACGTGGTCAGCCACCCACGATCTAGTGAGCCGAGAAATTAATCCCTGGAAAAGTTTCGACCTCTTACGGGGTTCGAACCTGCGACCGTTGGCACCAAGTGCCGGGTGCTTAACCACTAGGCCACCGGAGCTCACTAACATGGCGCGGCAAGAGTAACGCCTCTCTATATTTAAGCTCTCTGGCTTAGCTACTTCAAATGAGGGAGACGCATATGGTCTTTAATTTACTGCTTCACCACGGGAACTAATTCTAAATCGATTTAGAATTTACATTAGATGGCATGATCGGTGGATAAAACCTGGTCAGTGCCTGGTTGGATGAAAAACACCTACTATAGTGCCACGACCGAGATTTGAACCTCTGACGTCATACGCAGCATGACCATGAGTAATAAAAGTCCCACGCTCTTAACCCACTAGGCCATAGAGGAATGGGGACAAGAAACAACCTTATCGAATTCCAGTCTTCACTTCGAATTGCTTGGTTATTGTCCTCCATGGACTATTCTGTAACCTATTCTTTTGTAGCTGTTCTTAATCAAGCTGAACAGCTTGATTGGTGTGCCGTAATGTCTTAGTAGTTTCCTTAGTGTGCCCTGTTAATGCTGTTAAACGCCTTTTCGTATTCAACAGTGGGGAGTTCCATTCCAAGTATTGCTCTACTATGATGTGTAGTGTTGCAATCTGATTAATGCATGATCTGTTTGGGCGAAATCCAGCTTGTTGATCTCTCAGCCATGGATCAATTTTATCTTTCATTATTTCCGAGATTATTCTGTTGAAGACCCAGCACTGACAGAAGTGTGATTCCTCTATAGTTGGAACGGTTGCTGAGGTCTCCTTTCTTGTGGAGTTTTATGCGGTATCCCTCCATCCATTCTGATAGCACTTCTTCCTTTTCTCAAATACAATAGCTCAACAGACGTGTCGATGTCTGTCTTGAGTGCTTCTGCTGGGATGTTATCCGGCCCTGTTGCTTTATTATTCCTCAGGTGCTTTATGGCTCTCTTTATTTCTTCCTTGGTCGGCTTGTCACATTTGATTGGTAGATTCACTGTTGCTGGTTGTATACCTTGGGGGGGGGGGAGTCTGGTGTGGCAGGTCTGTTCAGAAGTTCTTCAAAATGTTCAGCCCATCTGTTGAGTGGTTGTTCAGTTCCCGTGATGTTCCTTCCTAGCTTGTCATTAACGGGCCGGTCTGACTTGCTATACCTGCATGCTAGTTTCCTGATAACGGCATACAACTGTCTCGTGTTCCCACTATCTATATCTTGTTCTGCTTCTTCTGCCAGACTGTCGATGTAGTTACGTTTATCCATTTGTACACTCTTTTTTACCTTTCTGTTGGCTTTTGTGTGAGCTTCCTGTGCTTGTGTCTTTGCTAGGCTGTTGGTTATTGCTGATTTCTTCTCCTTCCGCAGCTGGATCCTGTTCCAGGTTTCTGCTGTCATCCAATATTTCTGTTGCGGCTTCTTCAAGCCAACGACTTCTTGGCAATTTGATGTCAGTATCTCTTTGATGTTCTGACACAGGCTGTTCAGGTCAGGTTCTTCTTCATACTGCTCTTGTAACACTTGAAATTTATTAGCAAGGTCAAGCTTGTATTCCTCTCTTGTCTGTGGATTTTTCAGAAAGTCGACATTCTACTTTCGTTTGTTTGTTGCTGTCACCATCCAATTTTTCCTCCACTTGAGTTTCAGTATATAATAATCAGCTGCTGGTGGTCGGGTGGCACGTCTGATCATCTCTTCACTCTCACATATTCAAGTGAACTTCATTCCTATGCACATGTGATCTATGTGGTTCTCTGTTCCAATCTTCGCATTGAAATCTCCGAGGAGAATGATCACATCCTTTTCTCTGGACTGAATGACCCCCATCTTGTGTTATAAAGGATGCTGCGATGATTCGCAGTTCATGCGCTTCCCATCCTATTATTGCCATCTGTGCCACTCTTGATAGCATTAATGTTACTCCTTCTGTGTGGAGGGCATGATCTTCCTCATATCCAAAGAAGAGTAACAGCTCTCCCGTAGAGATTCTTCTTTGTCCAGTCTGTGTCCATCTTGTCTCACTGATGCCCAGCAGTGCAAGTTTGGGGGTGCTGGCATCACGCTCAACCCTCTCCACAAAGGTATCAACACTCTCATTAATCATTATACTCCTTCATGTTTGAAAATGATTACGTTGAGAGGAGGAAAGCGAAGTGAACTTGACCCCAAATTTCCATGACAGTGCAGTTTGAAATATACTGTGAAATCTGTAAAGTACAAAAACAGTTATTCGAGGAGAACTATTTCTAGACTGAGATAGAGAAATCTGGAAAAGAGCAAAAGAAACTCTTCAATCAAACAAGGAACTTGACGGGAAGTAATTCACATTTTACCTCGTCTGGAATTATCAGGAATAAAATCATTTCTAATTCCCCAAATAAAATCTGCAAGATCGACATGAACACGGATATAGTGCTTAATAGGACTTTGGTCCACCGCCAACTTAAGTTTTGAAAAACAAATGTGGCTCAGCTCGTGCCACTGATAACCGATAACAACCGTTGGGTTTGAAACGTGAAGTCACAACTCTGATACTCAAAAGATCTGGGTTGGGTAAGGACATTTTGAAGAATTATCATCCTATATCTAACCTTACCTTTATCACCAAAAGTAGAAGCAATGCGCATGAAGAGAGATGATAGAAAAATGACCCCCACGACAGTTAGCAGTCTCTTGACATTGCTGCCAATAAACAGAAACTCTCTTGAAAGTGCACAGTGTAATTTCTGAAGCTCCGCGAAAAGTATCCATGGCTATATTAAGAATGCGAGATTGAACTAGAGTCGCTCGCTAATACCAAAGCACCTAGGATCTTCCTTTGACATAAAGGAAAATGCCTTAACCGGGGAAAGCTATACCTCATCGACATAACTCAGTGTAGTTCAGTGGCGGTTAAGCCTCACCAGATGCGCGACTTCATTTCGGTGTATTAGAGAGATCCTTTTTATGACCAATGAATTACTGTATGTCTACTAAAGCCAGCTGGTGAAATCTTTAAACGAAATAACATTAAATATCCTTTTATGTCTCTGATACTGTAAGAGCAAGAAATGGTGTCCAACATGACTTGCCACTGATGGTTGTTCCTGGAGGGGGATCAGGTTTGTTGGGCAGGAACTGGTTGGGCAGATTCCGACTGGACTGGGATGCAAATCACAAATTACACCCTCACACTTTGTGGGGAGGATGCCGACTCCTCAGTTGAAGAGGGTATTGAACAAGTATCCCGTTGTGCTTGAGGACCCGCATCAGGCTGTCAAAACAAACGCGGCCAAAAATACGACATTCTCGGCAATCGGCGAGGCTTCGGCACCAACCAACATCACTGTCTTTAGATCCTACCTTGCAATGGTCAACCACAACGGTCGCTTCTTGCTTATTCTAGCGACAGGAAACGAATTGCCACTGGAGGAAACCAAAACCAGAAGATTTCGACAGGACGAAAGAGATGCTGAACTCGCCACAGGTGGTAACACGTTTAGGTTCGTCCAAGGCGTTGATCCTGACATGTGATACATCTCCATATGACATTAGATCCATCTTTACTCACGTCATGGAACATGGCACAGTTCTACCAATTGCCTACCACTCCAGGGGTCTCCCAGAAGCTAAGCAAAACTACACGCAGATTGATAAAGAGGGATTGGCCGTCATCGATGGACTGAAGAAGTTTTACCAGTACTTATGGAGTCGCATGTTTAATGTCGTCACTGACCACAAGCCACTTCTGTGATTGTTTGGAGAAACAAAGGCTCTTCCGCGGATGTTGGCTCCACGAATGCATCGCTGGGCGTTGACACCGGTGCCTACGAATGTCAGATAGTCCATAGACATCCCCCAAGCAGAAGCTCTTATATGTCTTCCATGATGCTGACAATGTAGTATTTGGACATGTCTCACTGCTAGTGACATAGGGCGAGACAAAGTGTTATCACGAGTCTTCATCAGGACGAGGGGAGGATTTTCACATCATGAAGACGACTAATCTCTCGAGCCGTACTTCCAAGGAAGAGATGAACTCAGCATCTATGATGGCTATCTCACGTGGGGAAACCGTGATTATTCCATGTAAAGCACTACTGGAAGAACTTCTGGGGTCGTGCACATGAAAGCGGCAAGTCACAGTCTGGTGATATGGATCAGGACAACGAGAAAACGGTCAAAGCATGTCAAATTTGCATCCACAGCCAACTCAGACATACAGAATCTCTTCCACAACAATAGTTATTTCCCGATCGACCTTGGGTTAGACGGCATATCGATTACACAAGCCCATTCATGGCTAGAATGATACTGGTGGTGATCGATGTACATTCGAAGTGGATAGATGTTCACGTTACAGCGGGCTCCACCTCAGCAACGACCATCAGTGAACTTGCAATTTAAAGTACTTTGCATAGAAATAATTTTACTGACCTTAGACAAACGGTTTCCGGCGAAATAATACTGTGAGAGGTATCATTCATGCCAAATAGTAATATCAAACAAAAATATCTAGACATAGTTGCTTAAATGTAGAACTAGGCATACAAGTCTATATGTCGGAGAGGACAAACCGATAGTCACAATAGAATAGTTTGAACGAGCTGCAATGACTGAGTTACTTCATTCATGATATTATAAAACATTATTGTGTGTGGGGTTATCAAATCGCCTAGTAGTATGATATATGAATAAAAATATGTTTGGGAAAATAAACATTATAGAAACTGGTATCCAAAATAATTGGCACGTACTTTGATCTTTTTGACAATATATCCTGCAGTGTATATTATAACACTATCTTATTTGACATTTCCTTGTTGTCTGATTAGTGATGGTGATCCGGAACATAATTTATTAGATGACCGGTTACTCTGAGGGCAAATCGTGGGTGAACCAACATGGAGAGACATCCCATGATGAAATAAAAGACAATTACAGAACGAAAAAGATATACAGCTAAAAGAATCTAAACTGGCTTCTGACAGTTATTTGTTTACATCCAACCACCACGCGCCAAATCGAAATTCAACCCCCCCCCCCAAAAAAAAAAAATAATACAAAAGATTTAAAATTAACATAAGTGCAAATATTACTACTTTATGTAACATAAATATCATATCAATACAACACAGTTTACGGAATTACACACAACCAGCAACAGATTAATGGGTGTTTTATTATTTGAACACCTAGATAATGCATCTGTTCTTTACTTTAGGTTGGCATATTATGTGGAAGTGACATTTAATGCACGTCCGGATCTGAAGTTCTTTCCAGGTTAATGTTGTCTATGATTTATTTAGAGTTGAATACATGCCATGATTTCAACCTTCCAATCCACGTCACAATTTAACATTAAACGTCACAAAGATCAACGTTGATTCCACATCATGATTTCAACACTGAATGAGTATATTGCAACAGACTGATACACAAACATCCTTACGGTAGTTGCGCTAATAATTACATTTAAGTTACTGAATGAGAACACAAATGGGTAGATTAACCAGATAAACTTATTAACTTGTATTGCATACTTCTGTTGATTATCTAGCAATCTTATTGTTGCTGTTATTATTATTATTATTGTGTGTATGTGTATTATCTTGTCTCTAAATATCACTGAACATAATTGTTTGGATGATTGACTCATTAACACAATCTTTTGTTTATTCTAAATATAAAGAGGCTAAAAATGAAATATTTAAATAGAAACACAGGTAAAAGTATACCAATTTGAATTATATAATAATTTGAGACACCGAACAGTTAAAAACTACAAAAAGCACATCGTAAAACAATAATATTAACAACAAAACACAAAATAATTTCTTATTAGCATTATTTGGATAAATCTGTAATGTCAACTAAATTGTGCCACTCAACACAACAATGTATATAGCTGTCATGTTTTAGGTTATAATTATCACAAAGTGCTATCGAAGACAATAAATCTAACCACTGATCATTTCGTATCATAATATATCAGTTTAACATCAGACGGACCTCTGATATATTCAAATCAGTTAAAGTACACTCTATAGTCTATACAACACACACACACACATAACACACACACAGGGGCTGGTACAAAAATAGAGAATATATATATTCTAGCACATCAACCAAGTAATAACCAATATTTACTAGTACACCAAGATTCCTACTAGTCCAATATAATATCATTTAACAATATCATCATATATAGTTAACTTCATATCACTGCTACATAATCTTTTATGTAAAATATCAGCACATTTTCAAAATGATTAAAACAACATCCTTGATTTTGATTCTAAAGTGACCTAACACTTAAGACAGCAACTAAATTATGATGTCCTGTAAAGTTAATTAAGCAAGTTACTCAACGGCTATATCAAAACAAAACAGCAATAAAAAAATAAAACAGAATTTTACAACAGGATCTAAATTATCAAACATACATTGATATTATTAGTGATATATATATATATATATATATATATATATATATATGTGTGTGTGTGTGTGTTACAGTTAATCTGCATAATCAGGTAATATGTATATTACCTGAAATATTCAGGTAATACGTCTATTGCTAACTGAGATTTAATACAGGTTACCTGAAAATTTCAGGTTATATATATATATATATATTACCTAATTATACAGATTAACCGTAACATATATATATATATATATATATATATATATACCAGATATATATATATATATATATATATATACAATACTGTGAACAATTGGTATTAGTTACTGAACCATAATTTAAAGCAAAGTGAAATATTTTATTCATTGAGTCAGTTACATCTTGTGACTTGCTCTTTTAATTACGTCAGAATATTCACTGGCAGTTGACAGGTGTAAGTGTTTTCTGTCCTGTTATATATATATATATATATATATATATATATAAATTATACTGTTGTATGAGGAAATAAGATAAATGGCAATCAAGAATTAATTTTTAACTTAACCAAGGACAAGAGTACATCAATCTTTCGTATTTTTCAGCTCCACATGTAAAGCATCTCCATCTTTCACTCTGTAGCGTAACAGTGTACGGGTCGGGAAGCGCATCATTTCATGTCCTTGATTCCCATGGTCATCATGATAAATTTCCAAATCTTTAGCTGGATGGTGAACAAATGTCTTTTCCAATTCCTTTTTTAATCTGTTCAGCGTCCACTTCAGCTGCACTTCTTTCAGTTCAGTCCTGCCCTCAAAGGTCACTGTCACGCTAACTGTTTCAACTGGGCCAAGGTTAATTTCGACCAAGGGATCAAGGTCACCATACACCTCATGCAGTTCATCATATCTGAAACAATGCACCATTAGATTACATGTATTTATTAGCAACTTTTTCAGTGTTATTGTTGAAGTCAGAGATACGGTACAATTCTCTAAGCAAATACATTTTGAAGGATGATTTTTTTTTAACATATGAACATAAATCAACAGAGAGTGAGTAAATGATTTGTGGAGCCATAATACTGGTCACATTTGGAACATGTGGCCAAGGGATTTACAGTGCAATGTTCCAACTATTACATTCTCAAAATGTCCAAACCAACAGCAAGTTCTTTAATATACCACACGAATTATCTGTGGTGTTAAAAATTAACATATCAGCATTGAAATTTATTTTGTTGACGTTCGTACCAACTCAAGATTGAATACTTGGACTAATATTGTTTGTGTTGTTTATAAATGATACGTAGTAGCATATCAGGTAGAGTAAAATTCATTTTATTTGTTCATCAGTAAAGACGTTAAAGACACACCTGGATAAGAATTTCTTTTTATAAATAAGCTATTCATAGATGACTATGTGATAACAAATAAATATTTAAGATTAATTACTTGATTGACCAATTGATTTATTGATCGACAAATTGACAAAAGCTAATTAACGACAATATAACCACTGCATCCGTTATTGAATTGGAGACGATTTCATACTCATAATCTAAACGAACTAATTACCATCAGGAATGTCTACAGTCTCTCTGACATCAGAATAAAACATTGCTATATTTATAGCCATTTGTAATAATGGAAATAAGACTACATCAAATTTTTGTCCATTGGTGTTTACTAAATTACTGCTATATTCGTATTCCTAACTAGTGTCAGTACAGGTTACTCAGCTGTCTCACAAATGTTCGGCAGACCGCTGAGTACTGGTACCCTGTACAGTCACTAGTTAGTAACATGACTATAGCAGTAACTTAGAAAACACAAATGGACGGAGATTTTATATACAGAAATAAGCAGTCAAAGAATTAATAAAATAAAGATGTAAACGATAAGCTGCGATAGCGCAGTTAGTTAAAGCATAGGACTCGTAGCTGAAGGATCGCAGGTTCGAAGCTGCAATGTTATCATGTGGCGACTGGTTCACTCATCCATAAAAATGAGAACCTGACGGGACGTGATGGCTATGTGTTTGGTATAATGTTTTAGGCCTATAATGGCAGCAGGTGTTATGTGCTTCCTTGGGAGTTGAGATCAGGTTTGAGTTGGAACAGGTCTGAGTGCCCTAGAGCAGCTATCTAGCTGAATAGGGAACTATATACATGTCACATATTATATAATATTATTTCATGAAAACCATAAGACAGTGGTGTTGATAGAAGATGGATGTATATAGTTCTTAGTAAGTATGATAATATGCATCTATTTATTAAGTTATTAACAACCTTGCAGGACGCTCATCTTGAACCATGTAATGCCGAATAAATGCCCTTTCTGCATCTTCTCGTTCAGGTGCTTCAATGGGCGTCCCATTCAGATATGATATGTTAGGCAGATAGCCAATTACCAACTGTCTATATAGCTGCTTCTCATATTTCTGAAATGGAAAGGTTATATGCCAGAATAAAACAGAACTCTGAGATAGAAATCCTGTATATTAATCTTATTCAGTATTATTTTATCAGACAATTTAATTTGAGTCTATATAATGGTTAGTATATGTGTGTGTATGTGTGTGTATGTGTGAGAAAGAGAGAGTGAGTGAAAATTTAACATTAGTATTTAGTAACAGAACATCACTATGACAAACCTCTGTCAGTGGAATTCTCAAAATCCGCAGACGCTTCAGCTGTGGGAAATTGCGTAACATCACAAATGCCTTCCAATCACTGAGTTTACAGTTGGTCAAATTAATATCTTCAAGGTAAGGAAATGCTTGTCGGATCACATCAGACTCCACAGAGATGTCCTGTCAGCAAAATAAAAAGGCCGGGTGAGTGAGTGAGTGAGTGATTAGCTTTGTTTAGGGACATATGGCAGAAGCCCAACACTAGAGGAAACATCCTACAAAATAAACAAAACCAAGATTCGAACCTTACCTTGGAGGTTTGTAATGCAGAACCATCCAACCAACTCAAGTTAGCAAACGTTTACAAAATAAGGTCCATTCAATTACATTGTATACGGTTACACAGATTATTGTTGTTGCTGTTGTGAGTGGTAGTGGTGGTGATAAACAAATTATTATTATTATTATTATTATTGTTGTTGCTAGGAGTGATAACAGTGGTGTTACACAAATTATTATTATTATTATAATTGTTAGTGTTGTTGCTAGGAGTGACAGCAGTGGTATTACACAAATTATTATTATTATTATTATTGTTGTTGCTAGGAGTGATAACAGTGGTGTTACACAAATTATTATTATTATTATAATTGTTAGTGTTGTTGCTAGGAGTGACAGCAGTGGTATTACACAAATTATTATTATTATTATTATTGTTGTTGCTAGGAGTGATAACAGTGGTGTTACACAAATTATTATTATTATTATAATTGTTAGTGTTGTTGCTAGGAGTGACAGCAGTGGTATTACACAAATTATTATTATTATTATTATTGATATTGTTGCTAGGAGTGGTAGCAGTAGTGTTACACACATTAATAATAATAATAATAATAATATTATTATTAATAATAATACTACTATTGTTTGTTGTTCATGTTGTTTGGAGTAATTATGCTAAAAGCAATTTCATTCTGATTTGAAGGTTTACTTTAATTGCTGTGATGTGTTTTTTGGAGTAAGTTAGATAGCAATATGTTTCTCATACAAAACCGGGCTGATACATATATGGATATATGTAGTTAGAATTCCCAAATGATCACCCGATGTTTGTGTGCCTGGTTTCAGCTTCGGCCAATCTCCATAAACTCAGCTACGCTGGTAAGTACTTGGTGGACATGTGTGATTGTGTATTTTTTAAAAGAATATGAACACAACAGGCAGAAACCATATTAAACTACCGAAAATATGTTGCCACATGAAATATGAAGTAGTGAAAATATCTTTGAAATTAATAACACAGCTACTGACAAATTATGAAATACAGGCGTAAATAACAAAAAGAGAATGAACCCTGTATATTAAATCTAATTATTAAGTAAGTGTGTAGAGTTACTGCAAAATACTTATCATTTATCTTAATGATAAGACAAAAAATGTAAGGAAAACATTCACATATATTACTTGTAGAAAAATATGAAGGAATTAAGCAATTATTAAATGATTGTGTCATTATGGTCTATAAGCCTAGAATGAATGATCTGTGGAAGAACAATGAACACAATATGACAATTTTGATACCTCTATTGGATTGTCAGCCAGGACTAGATTCTGTAGCCTCGGGAAGACATGGCCTACTGTCAGCATATGTTCCACATCAGAAATTTTGTTTTCATAAAGGTATATTCTTTTAACCTTTGGATAGGTCATCTCTCCATCTGGAGCTATCACGTGCTTCATATCATTTATGCTGAGATGTAGTTCTTCTAAGCTGGTAAATAAAATGAATTGAACTGGTTGGATGAATTTTTATTGTAAAAATATTCATTTTATTGATAAAGAGTACAAATGGAGAAAGGGGTTATGGATTTAGGGAAAGCTGATATTGAGAAATTACATATACAATATTGTACTTATATAAGTCAACACACCACCCATACCAGCACCACTATAAACATAGTAGTAGTAGTAGTAATAATAATAATAATACCCTGATAATGATAATAATAATAGTAAAAACTTATAACAACAACACAATATACATATTGGGGGTTTTATCCTCCAAACAATTAACTTCCTTAAATATTTAATATTATAAACATGATCAACAGTATTGCAGCTCACATTGCATTTACTTGTAAATTTGGCAAAATAATTTAAATTCAAATAAATACAACAATTGTCTCAGGTTTATTCTTACCAATAATTATAAGAGACTTATCACAGTATTATTAGTAAGTGTATTATTAGCAATGTTTTAATTTTTATGTCTCCTTAAGACCATATTCCAATTAAATCAAGGGTGATTTTAAACCTTAACTTTGGCTAAATTGCTACATAAATATTCAAATATTTCCAAACTCCTTGTAATATGTCAAATATACATAGAGAATTCCACAAAGAATTACTGAACATTTGTTTTCATAAACCAGGAAAGATTACAAAACAAATATCGGATTTAACCTTACAGAACATAAATGCTAATCTTTCTAAATTACACCCATAATTATTTAAGTTTCATAAGAAAGGATAACATATGGATAGAAGAGTTACTGAATTACTTATTATTAATGGATGGATACAAGCAGGACTAGAAAAAGAAATGTAAATATATCCCATACATTAAATAATGTAAAATAATCCCAAAGAATACAATATTCCCAAGGTAAGTTAAATTACTTCAGAAACTTATCTCACTCATCAAGCATTAACACGATCAAATTTATAGCTCCAAATTAAACATAAAATAAAAATATTATTGTTGTATGGACACTTTTGAACTGCTGTTCAGTGTAAACAGTTGTGTGTATAAAATGGAGGATTAATATTACATCCTTATGACTTGATTAACATAAATAATCTTGTTGAAGTACATACTTTTGTAGTCTGGTCAGAAGGGACCACAGGTTAGGCCAGCTAACTTGTGTTTTGTTGAGTGCCAGCTTGACAAGTGGTACAGTATCTGGTATATGGGAAAGCTGAGCATCTGTCAAATCTGGTGAGAGATGAAGCGGGTTGTAACTGAGATTAAGAAACTCCAGCCTTGGTATTGCCTGCAACAGTGAGATTACCTGAAAATAAATAAGAGAGAATTAGCTAAAAACTCAATCAGGCAACTAATTTATTTTGGAAAATCAGTTAAATAATTAATGAGAACAACTTTCATAAAAGGTTTACTAAAACAGCAGACGCAATTAATAATCTGGGTCTTATTCCTCAATTGTGACTATGTGAATCCAGTTAACTGCATCAAATGAATGTCAAGCCGTGATAGTGCAGTTAGTTAGAACATAGGACTGTTAGCAGAAGGGTACCGGGTTTGAGGCTCCACAGCTGCAATGCTGACATGTGGTGACTGGTTCACTCCTCCGTCAAAATTGAGAACCCGACGGGACATGATGGCTATGTGTTTGAGTAACACTTTGCGTCTATAATGGAAGCATGCATTCTATGCTTCCTTGGGAGTTGAGATGCGTGCTAGATTGGAACTGGTCTGAATCAGGGATAATAATACTGTAAAGTGTCTTAGAGCAGCCGTCTAGCTGAATAGGATGCTACTGATAATAGCCAACTGAGAAATTGTTTTTAAAACACCTAAACATGTTCACGTCATTTATATCACATATTAAATGGTAATATATGTTGTTGTGGTGTGTGGGACTTTGATATTTTATTTCTAGCTAAATATATGTCATCTGTTCCTAACTGTAAATATATTTAGAATTAGCCTCCACATAAAAACCCCTAAAATGGAAACTATCACCATCTTCGTCATTGAGATAGTCACTCACATTAAAAAGTGACATTATTATTATTATTATTATTATTATTATAATATATCGTAATCTGGATAAACTGCATGTATTAGTATCATATGGGGTCCATTCAATTTTGTCAACTCCAATTCCAAATTTATCAATTCCAATTCCATTTTTACCTACTCCTTTTTAACCTACTACTTTTTACCATGAGTAGATACTCCGAATACCAACTTGGAATACCTACTCTGAGTAGTTTATATTCCAAGTAGGATTGTCCTGGAAGAAATATTGCTGAATTAAAAAATTAAATGGTAAATTAATTTGTGGATATAAATATTTTTGGTAATGAACTTCAATTCCAAATTTATCAACTGCATTTAAAAAAAATCGATTCCAATTCAGGAATCAGCTATGGGGCCAGCATGATTAATTGCATTAAACTGGTGACTGGTCTCAATCCAAAATGATTTACTTATTATCAAGGCACTGAATGTTGGTGATGTTTGGCTGCCTATAGGATTTTACCATACTCTTAAACCCGACTTAGATTTTCCCTATATGTTAGATGTTTGGATGGGAGGCATGCAGCATAGCCATATGCTGAATGTTGCTTAAAATATATGCAACCGTTCTTGGCAAAAGCATGATATATCTGGTTGGCTGGTGATAGAGAACATTGATGTAGATTGTGCAGACATAATTGCCATCTAGAAAGTCTCCTCTCCACTGGGAGCAGAAAATGGCAGCAAAGGTCCATACCAGAGGGGAAAAATGCCCCTACTGAATGAACAAAAAATTATGGAAATATTCTGCTAATATCAAGAATCATCTTAAACGCGCAGAATAATATGTTGTAATTGGGCAATATTTACAAAAGGAGATTGATTACAACCTGTCAGTTTATCAAAATACAAGGTCTGATTAGAAATAATTTAAATTAGTAAACATCAAACTGAACTAAGCACCGTCCACATTAAATAGTAATCTGGTTTAGAATATACACTTCTGTTTAGAGAAAGAAAAGGCTCTCATTGTTGTTCAAATACATTTTGTTTAACAGAAACAATCACCGAGTTAAAAAATATAAACCAAAAATTGTAACAAGTTTTACGAAGACCGGATACGTAAAACAAAACTTCTTGACACACACCTCACCCCAGTCAGATATATTATTATGCGACAGATCAAGTTCCGTTACTTTCTGACACAAGGAACTCAGCTCTTGGCCATTTCCTGCATTACTAATATTCAGACAGTTCAGGCCAATTATGGTGGGAAGAATCAATTTACCAGAATCTGCAAATAGAAATGCCTCACATTGTCATCGTTTATCAGAGACATAACATAAAATGTCAAGTTTTTTAAAAGTCCAAGTATGCTTAACACTCTTAACCAAGTATAATTAATGAGAAGCATGCAGCCTAACCATATGCTGAATTTTGCTTAAAAAGTGATTTAAATAAAGTTAACTAATAGCTGTAGATTACATTTATAACCCCAACAGTATATGATCCGAAACCAACCTGTCAACCCCGGAGCACTTGTAGCGACACAGATTTTGAATTCAAGTGGTTCATCAGGGGGAGTGCCATATTTCTGATGCAGTGCATCCAACACAGAATGTGGGTTTGACATCGTGTTTTCTGAAGTGTGTCGGTTCGAAGTATCTTCTGGATCTGTGTTTTCCTTTGAAGATTTGGCTCCCGGAATCTTCTTGAGCTGCTGCAATATTATGAGAAGTAATGAATTAAAAGTAATTCAAATAGAACATTTCACTTTTATATTTAAAATACATTACACACCAATAAAAAAGTTTCATTTAACCTGAATGTATGAATATCAATCATACAAGACACCACCTGCTACATATTGTGTATAATACAATAATCTGCCAATTATCAGATGACTACATTAACTGGTACAGTCCAGCCCCATATTATCTTACCTCCATAAACATTGCCTTAGAAATGATTAACTCCCGTGTTAAAATGATTTAAACCCACATTCTAACTCTATTCCCACTATTCACTAACTGATACTAGTCTTCGATTAGTACGCTTTTGTTGTTATTGAGTGGAGTTATTTAGCCTCGGTACTGGTCACACCTGGGAAATGTTTTTTTAGGGGGGGGGGGGAGGTATCAGCTGGATTGGAACCCACAATCTGGAGATTTACAGTGCAGTGCTATAACCACTGCATGATCAGAGTGCTGCCTTCATTAGTATAGTATGCAGTAGCCCCATTCTGCTGTCCATCACTGATAAATATATTTATGTCGACTGATCCGATTACTACCGATAAATTAGTTATCCTCTGGACTAATATAAATATTGGCTTTAGAAGAGGAACCCATATGAAGACGCCATTTGTCTGATGTTTTACGTCAACTTTGTTCGCCCAAACAGAAGCCAAGATTAACATCTGTCAACATTCGCGGCCAAATCTCAACAAAACATTTTAATGCTCACCATAACAATGAGCTGATACTGAGCATTATCTTTAAACATTACAGCCTCCAGAGTTGTAACAACACATAGACCGGTGTTTGGTGACAGCCCTGCTGAATGCGACAAATGATTGAATACTGGCTTCAGCTACCTGAAGTCAAGGACGTGGGATGCTGCTGACACAGCGCAGAGATCCTGAAGAAGAGGCTCTCCGGTTTTGGTTCTAAAATAATCATGACTGATGAGGACCTTCATACTGAAGGAAATATGGAAGAAAAGAAGAAAGCATGGAAAAGTTGACTTACTTCATCAAACAATGTACAAAGAAATACTTTCATTTTAATCATCTAACAGCATCATGGACATATAATCAAGGGTAATAGCTTATTAATTCATACTTTAAATGTCTGTGTTTTACATAATGGTAACAGTAGATTTTATTGACATAGCACATGCAGTATTAACATATATACATAATATGTGGGCGAGGAAATGTAAATGTTGCTGTTTTACGGCCACTTTTGTGCACGAGGTAGGCTAAATGGGCCGAGCGACCTCCAAAGGTAATGAGGCGAAGTGAAAGATGAAACACTCTTCTGACATAGCCCAGCCGGGGTTTGAACCCACGTGCTGTAGAACTGTGGCCAACCAAGCTACCAGTTAGGCCATGGAGGTGCCCCTATAGGCGGGTCAGGCAAGTTCATCAATAAACAACGTCATTACAATATTATATATATACAATACAAAAAGGTAATACGTATGGTAATGTCCAGTATAAGTTCATAATCAAATATAACCCCTTCTGGTAGTCTGTCAACACTATATTAGTATATATAGGGTGTCTCCACTTTTCTGAGTGATATCAATTATTAATCTGATACAGAGAATCTGTTCTTCACAACTACGTCCAACCCGCTTTGGCTCATTCTGGACAGGGTTGATACCACAATGAGACCCGATTTCTCAAGATCATATCATACAATTTTGGGATAGCAGATATAATACTGATCCCTGTATAGTTGTCTGGATCATCTTGGCGTCCTTTCTTAAAAATGGTGAAAACCTTCAACATGGTTTATTTCATTGGATAATGACCAAAGAAGGTTAAAGATATATGTAGGTAAGAGAAGCCAGTGATCAGGTAATAATTTCAAGACACCTGGTTGCCATGACAGAGCCAGCTGAGTGTCTTGGTACATCCGAGAACTTCTGATACATCAATCACATCATAAAGGATCGATAGGAATGCATTGTTGGTGGAGTGGTATGTATTCTCTGGGGTCTGTTGTATCTGGAAGATTCATGAGAGCTTCAAAATGGGTGAATAATTCAGCATTGCTCGGTTTTTCCTCATGGGTGTTTGGATACATCTATTATTAATGAACTTTTAAGTATTGTCTCCTGTAATAAAGTCAAAATTTCTGTGGTACCAATGTGGGTTCAATATTTTGGCTACATTGTATTTTCATTAAGTACGGTATATAAAAGGTGTTTCCTAAGTAATAACTCAAAACTTGGCTATCAGATGGATTATCTGGATTCCCAATCAACAATTTGTATCAACTAAGAGTTGACCAAAATTAGTATTTTATTCCCTGATTAATAATACAAAATATGTTATTGGAATATATCCGCGGGGCAGAATGGATGAGAACTGACATCATCCTTTCTTGGCACAGTATTCCAATTATTTCATTTTTCATAAACTAAACCTGGTTCAAGCCTAATCTACCTCACATATAATATCTGGCTGTAGGCTGTTTTCTTACCATTAAACCTCGAGGAATCTTACAACGTCTAATCTATTTATATGTTATACATCATCTAATTTATTCTCCGAGGATCTTTATCCGACTTGTACTGACGCTTCTTGCCAAATTACATTATCTTGAATGATATTTTGACATGTTACCGGTAGTTACTGGTTGCTTATACCATGTCATTACTTATGATTTGTTGTGGAGAGATTAATTGTTATTGCTTTTTGTGAAAGAATTCTACATAGCTGCTCTAGATGGTCTGCAATACCAGTGTTTTCCAGTATTATTATTATTATTATTATTATTATACCAGATTGATATAGCACTCTTTCCATAGTATTTTTTTACAGGTTCAAAAGTGAATTAAAATTTGACAACAAAAATATTTAAATATTATATTTTAAATGTTAAACGAAATAGACATTATACACATTATTTGAAAGAGAACGCCGAGGTATGAATTAATTGCCAAAGTGGACTAGAAAGAAGTGTCGTTAACAACTTTTTGATTGTACTGATTGTTCTAAGTGCTTCCCTGATGTTGCGGGGAAGTTCATTCCATAAACTTCAAGCAGCATGATTAAAACACCTCTTATCATAAGTCGTTTGTATAGTAATGTACACTAATGCCAATAACTTCCGATATCTCAAAGTTCTACTTGGTCTATATACATACAGCATGTCCTTGATATAGAGAGGTGAGTGGACATTCAGAGCATCATATATGTATACCAGGATCTTGTTTGGGATTCTGTAGCGTATTGGTAACCAGTGAAGTTCCTTCAGGACTGGCGTGATGTGACTACGGTGGGGACTGTTCTGGTAGTAATGCGTGCTACTCGATTCTTGACACGCTCTAGTTGGTCTATTATGTTATTGGGAATATCGTGTAGCATGGCATTCTAGTAGTCCAAACTTGATGTAACAAGTCCATTCACTAGTGAATTTGTGGCTTCATTAGACAGGTAACGTCTGATGTGACCGATCATTTGTAACTGACCATAACCCGATCTGCATACAGCGGTCACCTGGTGTTCCACGGTCATGGTGGAGTCGAACATGACACCTAGATTCCTCACACATCATATAGATGCAATTAAAGAATTATCTACATCAACGAAGATGGCATACATGCCTAGAGGAGAATGGTAATTAGTATGATTTATGCCTCATGTTGTGGTGCATCGAGGACTCAGTGTCTTTGAGACAACTTTCGATATTATGGGTTAGAACTTCAAACTGTCCAACGTCATCTTTGAGTTTGGATGCTAAATACAGTTGGGTGTCGTCAGCGTAAAAGTGGTGGCATATTCCATGGGTCATTATGTCTTGTTATGACAAGAGGCTTGGTGTAGATGCGGTATGTAGTTTTTCGGACCTAGTACAAATCCCTAAAGTACGCTACACGCACAGTCTGATATACTGAGCCTGATAAGTGAAACTTCCTGTATGCTGATTAATAACATTCATGGAGAGAGTTTATCACAAGGTGGCGTTCTAGGCTAGCATCAACAACCTTCTTCAACACCTTAGAGATGAACGGGAGAGGTTAGACACTGCTTTATAATGCTTCAGGGTATCAGGATCCAGTCCTGGCTTCTTGAGGAGAGGCCTAATATGAGTACACTTGAAGTCCTCGGGAACGCAGCTTGCCTTCCTTGAAGTATTTATAATATTTGTGATGAGGGATAGGAGCTCATCCAGACATTACTTTAACAGCCATCTCAGCACGGATTTATCAGGCGATTTATTGAATATTGGGTCTCACTTCCTCTTGGGACACAGACACAAATGCACCAAGGGGCTCTGATACATCTGCAGATGTTTCAGGTAACTGGCTAACAATAGAGTGTCCTAGTTCCTTCTGTATCCCTCCATTTGGTAGGGTAGGGTGCCATTGTCACTCAAGAGATGCTTTGTTAACTGATAGATGTCTTCGATGTCGTGTCTGCAGGCATTTACTTTATCTGAATAGTACGACACCTACGATTCTCTGATTAATGCGTTCATGATTACAGACTGATTTCTGTATATTTGGTAATCAATGATCAGTCTAGATGTTCGCCATTTACGCTCAAGTTTACGTCTAAGATGTTAGCCTGATGGAGATCATCTGTATACCAGGGACAGCCGGGCCTCTGCACAATGGTCTTTGTTCAGAGAGGAGCGTGTACTGATAACAGAGACTTCAACCCATCTTTGCTGGCATACACCAAATACATCAACGGAGTCACCAGATTGGCGTAACAAGGTAAAGGCTGCAATGTCAAGTTTAAAACTCTCGACACCAATGGCACGTAGTTTTCTGAAGGATGCTATCTTTTAATAGGGAGCTCACTCAGCCATATTTGTTGTGATAGTCACTGCAAAATGATCTCGTGTTAGCCTGCCAATGTGATCACAAAGTCTAGGGTCAGTGACGTCAGTGTCAGACACGAGGTTGCTAGTATCCCTGGTGATGACTACATCGAGAGCGTGACCATGGGTATGTTTGGCTCGTGTACATGCTGCTGCATGATTTTGATGAAGCATTGGGCATCATGATCATTTTTAACATCAAGATGAAAGTTCAAGTCACCAACGAAGAAGATATCTTTATGGGTTGAAGCATACCTGGTTAGGGGAGTGGACCATTCATCATCTAGGAACATACTACTCCAGTGCCCATTCACATTGGAGGATGGATGATGGTATACCACGACCATATGTATGGCCAATCCATTAACATCCATAGCGACAGTGTTCAAATTGTGTGAAGTCACCATTGTGACTAGATGAGATGAGGCTGAGTGCACTGATTCATGTTTCATCAACATTATTGCCCAACCATGTTTCGGTTACTGCAGCCAAATCAATGTCGTTAGACAACACATAATCACATAGGGAAATGGTCTCCTTTTTTTGGACCTGGGATTTACACAACAGATCCGGAGAAACTTCTCTGGTATTGTCTTATGATTGATACATTGGATCCTTCGAAGATTGGTTCTTTTAACATGATTATCAGTTTGATGGGATGCCCTTGTTCCGGTATTATATATATATATATATATGTGTGTGGCATTTCGCGCCGGTATGCAATATAGTTGCAATGGGTTCAGATCTACCAGGACTTAAACCAAGAAGACTACAGTTATGAGGTTATCCGATATCGGGGTGTCAGGGGCACAGTCAGCTGTCTGAGGTTGTCAATATTTACTTCTGTCAATTTGTAAACTGAGTTTAACTAATGGCCTCCAAGCAATGCCACTAGGTATTAGCCTCCTATCATGACATCGTTCCCCTCCTGGTGCATGCCATGCATAGATTGAGTTCATGCGATGTTTGGTGCCATGGTTGACTGACCTCATTAACAACCCATGACCTCAGACACAGCAATAATATTATGGTGTAGGTAGTCATGCTCCACTGAACACAATACCATACATATTTATATATGACAGATTATCCGTGATAATCTAATAATTATCCAGATAGTATGACTATCCAGATGCAAATATAAGATGGTACGTGTGTTCGGTGTCGATTCATGCACACATCTGCAAGTTTGTGGAAATATAAGCCACATAGATATTCTAGGAGCTGTTTAGGAGCTAAGCCATTTCATAGCGCTCACCAAGCTATTAACACGAACCCTTTTGTGTTCATTTGAAATAATTTTTTATTAAGCCTTTCAATACCTAGAGTTGGCTTTAATATTTCAAAACGTCTCATCCGTAGATTTCATTTTTTTAAATCTGAGCAGTTTTAAGAAGTAAGTACTATTATAACTCCATGCTTTAATACTCTTTACTTTCAAAAATATCTGGTTTTACTTCTGGGGATTAAATATCGTATATGTAATCTAGGTGAAACAAACTATTTTTTTAACTTAACATGGTACTGCAACTTTGTGAATCAAATGTATCTTAGCATTAATTACAATGACATCTTATCAACAATAGCTAATTTTATTTATACATTACAGTAAATAATCATTAACTCCACATCAAGGTTTGAAATCACCATCACATTCAGGTTTTTCAGATCTTCCCAGGATGCTGTTCCTTTCTATCCAGTTATCAAGTCACAGCTGTGACAAGTATCAGAGCTAAACAAAGCATTCACTCAAAACTGTGGTAAATGGTTTTATTAGAAAGTCTGATTCATTATACTTTCAAAACTGACTGATCACGATTTCTGATCGTCAAGATGTTACTTGATTAATGCAATTGTGATTTAGAAGCATGGATTTAAGTCTGACTTGCTGCATAATTCTAGAAACCAAGTACCATGATTAGACAGCCATGTAAGAGAAGCTTATCCAACACGTTTGTTGAGACTACTCGATTACCTATTTTGTAGTATTTATGTAAATATCAGATACCCTGAACCAATTTTAAAACAATGAAGCAAATAAATCTTTTAACAATTTTAATTCAAATATAATGACTAAACCAAGTAACAGTCAGCTTATTTTCATGACCAAGTATTTTATGAGGCTGAGTTTAGATAACAAGCAGTTCACCTCATGAAGATACTTTTTATGAAACCAAACACAATCATTTAATTTTTTACTCATTCATTTGATTAAATCATAAATACAATTATTTATTTGCATATGAAAACATGGATTAAACATATGGTAGTTAGCAGAATGTCTATTGAAAAAATCACAATGATGCTTCCATATCAAATGCCAGCTTATTCTTGAGAGAACAAAGTAATTTTTCACAAAATGATTTTCTAAAAAGTACAAAATCAGATTTTGTTTTGTTTAAATCAGATTTGTTTAAAGAAAGTTTTTGTTTTAAACAACAGTCAAACATTTCCTAATACACAAAATTAATGAAGACATTTTTATTGATCTCATAAACTTGAAAATCATACATATTATGTTCACATATAATGATATATATTATAGAAATAAGCTAGTCTGGAACAATATTTAATCAGCTCAAGATCGTTTTGTTCAACAGTTTGTATATGAACACAAGTTTCCAGACTTGTCTGTTCTAAGGTTGTTCAACAGTTTGGGGTGTTCTAGACCTACTGTACCTGATGACAAAGTGTTAACATGGAATTATCCAAATTAATTTTTCTGTGATTCCCACTAACTGAGGGGTGACAATGAATGAATTAGTTCATCAGTAAACATGGGCTACTTTCACTATGGATATTGATTATCAGGGAAAAGCACGATGCATAATTCTGACTGCAGAATTCTAAAGCAGCATCAATTTCAGCACTAGACAGGCTTTTCCCCCATGTAATGGGGATTACTGATATTAGTGAGGTAGTGTACATCAGTTATTGCTTGTTCGGACCGTTGTTGCACTTTCTTTGCGATGTTCAGTGATTGTGAGGCCTCCATGTCACGTGATAGTTCTTTCCAAACTTCAAGTTGTTCAACAGTTTCACTGATTTAGCAGGTGTCACTTTGAACTTTGTTCAAAGCAAGTTAATTTATAAATCACATGTTAAATTTAAAAAAAATTGCAGTGATTTAAATCATTGTTTAAATCAGTGAACTCTGAGAGAGGCAAAGGGGTTGAAGACTAACATCGCCAAAACAAAGGTGATGGTTTCAGGAAAGAACAATGGCGATGTTGAGAGGGGACAGGGAAGTAGCCATTTGTTGTCAGTGTGAAGGGTGTTAAAGAGCAACTCAGTGTAGTGTAGAGAATGTGGTGGATCCAGGGTCCATAATCGCTGTTCGGGTATGAAAGTTATGCTGAACATAATGGAGGATGCCTTTGTGTGGATGGTATGTGAGAAGACAGATAATGGAGAGGAATAAGAGAAACATACTAAGAGCATAGTATACCCTCAAAATATATTGCCGAAGTAAAATATAATCTAGCTTAAATCTAAACATAAATATATATTATAGAAAATGAAGGTGAATAAATTATAGAAAATAAATATCTGAGAAAGTCATAGCATTAAATAAAAGAATAACTCCTTATGTGAATTCATATATATATAGATAATAATATGTGAAAAAAAAGAATAAGGATGCATACATTAAAATTAGCTATTACTATAGTAAAATAATTTATTATACATTCCATACAAAAGTACACATCGTTATAAATTATTTATTTCTTTTAGTCCAGTAACCATTTGCAGATGGTTTAAATTCAACAGGTCACATTATCTATGTAAACATGGTATTAAATAAACTGTCGTTATTACATATCACGCTCAAATTTTCCTTAATCTATGCCTTCCATCATTAGCAGACTATGTGAATTGCCAATCATTAGTATCATTGTTAGCATGGTCTTATTAATCCACAACATCTGACACAGTGTTTTGAAGAAAAAAAGTCATGGGTGTTTTATTTAAATATTCACCAAAGATTGGCACCTAAAGAAAACAGAGTTTAGAATCAAGAAAATTGTTCACCTAAAACATGTTGCCGTCACAAGCTTAGGCAATTTGTTGCCGAATATTGTCCAGGTTACTCTAGATTTATATCTTTTGTTTCGTGATCTATAACCATGTAACAGGGATAAAACATGAAGGTATGAGCACTTATTTCCAGTGTGGTCCACTTATATCAAATGTTTCTTTATATCTCCTTCCCCCACTCACTCTGGAGGTATGAAACGATCGAGCTGAAATACCCGGAGGGTGGTCCCTGCCAGAGTGTGTTATGTCCTCAGTGGATCTTTAAGGGCCCTCTTTTTTTATTAATTCAGTGGATATAGCAGCGCCATTTACTTACATTTGGTTAGACAGCCAGGATGTTGTTAGCCAAAATATTAGTCACTGGAAAGTTTCAATCTTTTGATGGGATTAAGCCTGTGATCATTGTGATCCCTGTGATCATTGGGGTTACAGTAAATCCATCCCACAGCGCTAACTAAGTGCAACATGCTTAACTAGTAGGCCACAAGGTAGGCTAAATGGGTCAAGCAACCTCCGAAATTAATGAAGTGAAGTCAAAGATGAAACAACCTTCAGATATGCCCACGCCGAGATTCAAACACGGGTGGTAGTGATCTGTGGTCCAACACGCTACTGCTAGACCACGGAAGCGTCCCTACTAGGCCACCAGAGCTAACTGTTTAGTAAGTCATGTTGTTATCATTCTTAATAATTAACTAAATAACTAGTAGTATAAACAACACATGTAAACTAATCTCATAGCATGTAAATGTTGTTACACTGAATATACGGACATAAACCATGGGCTATTGCTATGTCGATATCATCATCATCATGAATATCCATAAGCCTCTAAATCAATCATGACTCATTGACTGACAAAGGTGCAGCCAGCACTGTAAGTGTTTATGCTTCCAATCATTTGATATTATTAATTATGACAATACAATATGAAACTTTACTTAATAAACGTTACTTACTGTCAATGAGAATTTCACTAAATACCATCAATGAGTTGTGTTCCTAATATAACTATGACCACATAACCAATGTTGGGGTATCATTTTGGTTAATCACACTGCATGAAATATTGACGACTTGCCAAAATTTGTCAGAAACTATATCTGTTTTAATCAAATGACTCACTCAGTCACTGAATCAGTAATGTCAAAGCACTCATGGTAATGATGAAAGTAAAATTTTCTAACTTTGTGCAGAGCTGTCAGTTTGGAGTGACTGGATATATATATATATATATATATATATATATATATATATATATATATTATATATATATATATATAAGCTTTGCAATAACACTACACTTAAACTAACAATATACAGTGTAGCCCTATTATAATGTAGACCAGTATAATACAAAATCAGCTAGAACATGGTTACACCATGGACCCCAATTCACAGGATCTTACATTTTCTATGAAATGACATGAAATCCATCACTGACCAACCATATTTTTCAAAATAAGTTGAATGAGTTTTCCCAGTTTGTTATTCACACATAAAAACATAGCCAACATCCACAAATTTATTTGTGCACATGCATCTATGCATTTTCATTTATCGGTCTATATATGTGCTACCTACATCTGAAAAACATGCACTATTTCTGGCAGATGAATATCACCAATCAAACATTGCTGTTACTTTTTGCACAATTTTGTACAAAGATTTTATTTTCCACACAAACAATGGCATAAGATTTATGTTTATCCTTAATTATAGTATCACACCATCACACACTGTACATCACACTGTCCAAACTGAGTCCAATTCTAAAAAATAGCCAATGACTCACTCAGTCACTGAGTCAGTAATTTCAAAGCAAGCACTTATGGTAAGGATGAAATTAACATTTTCAAACTTTGTGCAGAGCTGTCAGTTTGACGTAACTATATATATATATATATATATATATATATATATAAAATGGATTTCCAGTAACGCAAGACTTAATTAAACTAACCTTACAGCATGTAAATGTTGTTACACTGCATATACGGATATAAACCATGGGCTATGGCTACATCATGAATACCTATATACCTCTAGATCAATCATGACTCATTAACTGACAACGGTGCAGTCAGCACTGTAAGTGTTTATGCTTCCAATTATTTAGTATTATTAATTATGACAATACAATATCACTATCAGTATCAGCAGATCTAGACTCGCTAGGCTATGACTAACATAGTCTATGTTAGTATGTATACAGTAATGTCAAAGCAAGCACTTATGGTAAGGATGAAATTAACATTTTCAAACTTTGTGCAGAGCTGTCACTATATATATATATATATATATATATATAATGGATTTCCAGTAACGCAAGACTTAATTAAACTAACCTTACAGCATGTAAATGTTGTTACACTGCATATACGGATATAAACCATGGGCTATGGCTACATCATGAATACCTATATGCCTCTAGATCAATCATGACTCATTAACTGACAACGGTGCAGTCAGCACTGTAAGTGTTTATGCTTCCAATTATTTAGTATTATTAATTATGACAATACAATATCACTATCAGTATCAGCAGATCTAGACTCGCTAGGCTATGAATAACATAGTCTATGTTAGTATGTATACAGTAGGGTCTATACCTATATTTAGACCTAGAACTGGAAGTGTTTATCACTTTATGAAGTTTATGCTAGCTGTCAATCATGGAACATTATTAATTATGGCAATACAGTATGAAACTTAGTTCTTGTGTAACTCTGAATGAAGATACAAATAAACATTACTTACTGTCAATATGAATTTCACTAAATACCATCAATGAATTGTGTTTCTAAAATATATATGACCACATAGCTGTCATAGGATTAACAGCTTGTCATTTGTTTTGTTTATCAGTTCGGTGGATCAAAATCCCATAATCAATTCGTTTCACGGTTGAATTAAAAGCACCCACAAGACAACCAATATAATTTTCATAGTTTTGGCGTAATTATTATAATAATGTGGTGAAATTTTAATTTGCATACAAACACATAACCGTTCATATATTATAAACTTACCATAATAAGAAATAACTTGTAATAATAGCAAAATTAATTAGTATTATGGTCCTTTCTATCATTTTGTTAACAATTTTGTTTTCCAATTTATAATATTTTAATCAAGTGTTTGTTTTCCCTTTTTATGGTTATTGTTAGATGAATAACCATTAATTATAATATTCACTATATGTTAGTTCAGTTGAAATCTTCTAGATAGATGACTTAGTTGATGATCCACATTACACAGTTCAAGTTTATCATCATTTATTATGATAAATAGAATGTACGTGTTCGCTTCTTTTCGCTAACGTAAAAGTTATAGATCTATTGCACATTTGATAGGTACTGGTATACGACTATATATGGTTAGTAATTTATACTTCTTAGTCCATATAATTCAGAAGACTTAGAAGATAATTAAACACCTAAAACAGATAATTTTATTCTTTTTGTTAGACTATATTAACCATGTCTACCTGCGAATTCGGCCCACTAAAAAGTAGACTCTAATAATAGAGTTGTAGACTAATGGCACTATCATGATCTATTCGACTCTGTCAGTCTGGGAACTTGCATAGCAGCATACGCCACCGTTGAGTTCCATATATATATATATATATATATATATATATTAAAACAATATGAAATCGAATATTATAACCAATATTTGGATCAGTAATTATTCCACCAAGGACATAGACTGATACTGATAGACTCATAGAGTGATTATCATGATTATGTGATACTGATAGTATCATAGTGTGATAGACTCATAGGAATGATAGAGTGGTCCTAGATCTACTTCTAACCTTCTTCCTAATAAAGTACAAAATCCAAACTTGGATATTGTGTACTGGTACCTATTCTGCGAGTGAAAGTGATGACAGTTTGACTGTATACAAATTTGAATCATGCAGGGTGTGTAGCTATATACAAGGTGCTGTTAGTTTGACTCATCTTAGGAGACAGCCATGGAGTCCAGTGTTAAGTTAAACGCAATGGCTACGTGTACATGAGCCATACATTTACTTATAGTCTAAATGTATGTGAGCCATTATGCGCATGCATATGTTTTTATTTCCAATTACATGAATTGTAGTTTTAATGGCATTAGTCCAGTTGAAAAGTACCGAGGTCCAGGACACGGCCGGCCGTCCTGGACCTCGGCCTTAACTAAGTTCTCTCTTTCACAACTCCGAACTCATATGTTCTCGAATCTACTTTATTACTCTACTCAAAACTGTACAAAAACTATACACTTATCGAAACTAACTTTCAAAATCTACTAAAATCCAGATATTTATAGGGAATTGTCCCCTCAGCACCATCAGCGTTGTTGTCTGGTAGACCCCGCATAGTCATCTGGTCCAATCAATGCCGACTTGGCCGAGTTGAGAACAATCCCCCACTAAAACTCCTCCCACACATTCAAATAGGTATATAAAGGGGAATCCTAGCCCCCCCCTCAGCACAATCAGCGTGTTGTCCAGTGGAGACTCGCATGTCCCTTGACCCAATCTCCGCTGACTTGACTGTACCATTACAAACATTCGAACAAAGCTTTCACTCATTCAACCCACACCACAAAAACATCAATAGAGTACAAACCCCACGGCTATGACATCTACACCTGTGCGATCCCAACAACCAGCTGGCTACAAATCCTCAAGCTGCACTGAAAGGGTGACCACCGACTTCTTTCGCACATCAATCAATAGGAGCACTATGGTTTTGCACCCATTGACCCCATAATTCGTCGGCCACAAACCTTAAAGCGACACGAACAGGCGATTACTAATTCTCCCTACATAAATTAATTTGACAACCGGCCATGACTTTACACAGTGACCTGAAAGAAAACACTTCAGGTCAATGCATTACTCTAACTGCCATATCTTTAGTACTGGGGTTTAAACATATGTGGGTGTTTTCACGCGTGTGTGTTGATAAACACCAGCTCTACAACTATGAGAGAGACATACTACTGTGTCTTAGACTTTAAACTTACAAGTATTGGAATTTTCTAACTGTTTAATTGATTAAACCTGTAGTTTAAGAAAACAATAGGGCAGCTTTTCCTTATTGTTTCAAAAAGAGATGTTTATATTCCAAGTGGGATTATCATGGAAGAAATATATCTGAATTAAAGAAATTAATGGTAAATTAAATTGTGGATTTAATTTTTTGGTAGCAAATTCCAAATTTAGCAATTCCATTTTTATTAAATAAGCAATTCTAGAATTGGATTGACCCCATGTCTGCTTATTACTATTAGAGATGTCTAGTGTATCAAAAGAGAACACCTTTTTTTATATATATATATATATATATGGCTTTTTGTGAATAACATTATGTAATTTGAATTATCAAGATATTTTTATTGGGCTCTGATATGTAAGTAATTTAAAATTGGTTCATCAAGTGTGTTACAAATACAGCCAAACAGATTTGAAATAAGCTGTTTTCACTGAAATTATTTTGTATGATAATATTAGTATTTTGGTTTATTTATGGCAGAATTTATACTGCATTTTCCCCCATTTAATTAAAAACTGTGAAAGTGAGAAGTAAAATATTGTAATTTTATCAGAATGATTTAAAATTAAACAACCATATAAAATTAATATTTTCTTCTAATTTTCAATGCTATGTATAAATTATTAGAATGATCCAGGCAAAATGCATTGCATCGGTTACCAACTGCAGTCTCAGGTTAGAAACAGCTATGGTGCCCGCTGTTAATAGGAGATTTCATTAATGGTAAATACGGGAAATCTTTCAGCAAATTATTTCATAATATACTGAGACTAGTATTTCAGCTGAATGATTGTGTCTTTCCAAAGGATTTAATGCAATACTTATCAGAATATAACCCAATGATTGAGCAGACCGATTTTTTTCAGTTAAATGACACAGCTAAGCCTTCGTTATTCATATTGACTTGTAGGGGATTTTTAGCATGGCTTTCAATGGATTAAATAAATGATTTTAAAATTAAACTTTTAGCTGAATGTAAATTAATTTTAATGAATTTTTTTTAAATATTTAATTTATAGTTTTGTAATTATTATTTTTACATGTACCTGGGAACCAATCATATATGTATGACCTGTATATTATTAAATAATTTTTTTATTACATTAGAGTATTAACATCCTTGACATTTACATGTAGTAAACATTGCACGAATGGCTGATTTTAGTAATCATGAATTCAGATTATAATCAGCAAAAAACAGAGCTCTATTGAACTCTAGCTTGATTTGTTTTTGCAGAAGTAACTAGGTGCCTCAAAATCACTTACATTCTTGTTTTTATTGCTCAAGGGATGGTATTTAACATCTCCTGTGAAGGCGTCTATTGTTAACTGCACAATTACAATCGATACTTGTGCTGACTTTAATTGTTCAAAACACCCCAGTTCATGACCCTGCACTGGTATTCCATCTTGAAAATCGAATTTTATTGCATAAATCTATGATTATTATTAGGATATGTTTAAACGGTTAGATTAATAACTGTTATTCAGGGAAATGATATTTATTGCCACAGTATCATACCTAGCTCTATGGGATTAACAGTAATTGCTTGTTTTGGATCTTGTTATTTATTCTAATTTTATTCGACACTTGTTTTAAATCATCAAACACACTGGTTGCCTCTAACTGGTAGCATGATTGGCCATATATCTCAACCATCTGAGTTCAAATCTCGGCATGGGCATGTCTGAAGGGTGTTTTATCTTTAACTTTGCTTCATTACCTTTGGATGTTGCTCAGACCATTTAGCCTACCTTGTGCACAAAATTGGCCATAAAATATCAAACATCCTCAAGCACACCAATCTTTTGTTCCCATACAATTTTGAATATATTTTGTCATCATAAAGCGTATTCTTTCATTGTTTTAATTTGTATTTTTTCTTTATTTTAGTCATAACTATCTTACCACTCTTTGCAAGGGATTCAAGAATAATAATATCATTCTTTATATTAATGCTTACATGATATATTATTAATATATCATGTAAACAATTTCATATATGGCGTTAAAATTGAAAGGGTCCTCCTGTTAGTTAATATATATTATGCCTTCAGCTAAAACTGTTGTCAATTTACTGTCATACAGGAAAACCTCAGATGGTATCTAAAACTTCTCACAAATTCCTAATTATTGTCACGTCAAATTGAGATTAGAGATAAAAAATTAGCAGACCTCACTAACTAAGATATAAAGTACACAATTCATTATAATATGAATATTTAACTTTCTCTTATTTACATTGACACAATAGGTTTAGACTATTTGCCACGTGGTGAAATTTGATGATTATCAGTTAGCTTATTTGAAATACATTTCTGTGGTAATAATTGTCTCAGGGAATTGTTTGTTGTATTATAGTTATGATAACTATCTCGTAACTAATTTATGTCATATAAGAAGTCATTCGTAGCATCTTCGTTTTAGATATTTATATATATTATAGAAATGTTACTCAACGCAGATGACCTAGTTTTCCTGGTGTTTAAATATTATCTTATTTTATTTCAGTGTTGATAGTAATACTACAACACGGGCCATGGAATCCTCTAATTCCCCAATACCAGTTAGTGTTTCCTCTGATGTGGATGTTAATGTACCATCTTCATCCGGGCCAGTAACTCTCAGCACACCAGCAATTTTAAAAACTCCATCAGCATCGACTGTGGTCCAGAAAAGAAGAAGTTCTACCCGTTCCATCAAACGGAAGAAGTTTGACGATGAACTCGTTGAGAGCAGTCTTGCTAAAACCGACAGGAGTCGTTCGCGTGTGACAGCAACGGCATCACTTCCCAATGTGGCGTGCAGCATCCCAACCGCATCAAGTGTCCCAGCCGTGTCAGCTACACCATCGACCGTTGCCATCAGCGACACCAAGCCAGTCCTACCGTCGGACACAGTGGTGGCCCCTAGCGGTATTGCAGTGCCAGCTCTCACCATAGCAACAACAGTACACGCAGTGGCTAGTGCTCAGAGCGCAGCTGCACCAACGGCTACATCTACTGTATCGTCAACAGATGTAATACCATCTACAGCACTGATGTCCGCAACACCAACAGAAAAGAAAAAGGTAGCACACAGCTTTATATCAAGTGTACAAAATGCAGTTGCGGCATCCACATTCTAGCAGATTGTTATTTGCAAATACTAGAGTTTGCTTTAAATTCTCTTCCATGGATTCATAACCTAATAGTATTGTATCGTTTGGACAGTTTACTTCGTATGTCAAGTTAAAGTATTATGGATGGAATTATTCGTTTTGTTTACCCTCGATCTTTTAATATCCATCTTTATCTGGATCTTCTTTTTAGTCGAAGTCATCTAGCAAGAGATCCAAAAAGTCCAAGGTATGTATGGATACTTAAATGTTGCTAGTTGACCTATGGCCGTAAGTCCGGATCTAGTCTAAATATAATTTAATATAAGTTACGGTAAGGGTCGTATACTTTTATCATTTTAGAAATTGGGTTATGTCTTTGACACAGAACAGCAAAGTTGTGTAGTTATTGATAAAGCATTAGGTCGAAATAAAAAATTAAGAATTAGAAAGGCCGCAGTATGTTTTATAGGTATTGAAATGTTTATTCAGTAGACACGTAACTTTCTTGGCAGAGCATAACTGGTTACAAAAGTGTAACTAGGTACTTGATAAGTTAAAGAGAAGAAACAGTGAAAATGTATTATCAGGAGAACAGCATTGGGAATGATATTATAAATTTCATACACTTAAAGGATTTATTTTATGTGTGATCATATTTCTAGTTAGTGCATTACGAATTATTTGTAAAGCACTACAATTATTTACACATCATAAATACTTCTAGATATCCTGGCTTTCTAATTGTGCTCCTGTCTTTATAATGTGTTGTTGTTTTATTAATAATAGTAACGTTTGTTTTTATTCCTTAACCAGTCAGCAGAATTCCAAATTATGTTTATTTCTCTTTCATGTAAGCCTCCTGCTGCTGGTTCTACCAAAGACCTTGGAAGATGGAAAGCTCAGGATGACTTACTGTTAATTAATGGTGTACAACAGGTAAGTGATACACCTGAGTGATAATGGGTGAGCTGATGGTACACTGATTAAAGCACTTACGCTGCCAGTCTCCAGGTTGTGGGTTCAAACCTATATTATACCTGTGTTTTGGGATTGTTTCCAGCATGCGATTTGTGTGATTCCATATGAACGTGCGTTCCCATGCATTTTCCGTCTCTCATGCTAAGAACATTGCATTACAACAGAAAAACAGATAGCAAAGAAAAGAAACAAGAGGTGTGTGTATGTGTGGGGGGGGGTCACTTACTCCTCCAAAACAGATTTACACATTATAAATTCAAAAAAAACAATAGCCTTAGAATGCTTATTCAGCAATATGCCGAAGATTTAAACTACAATCTGATGTGGAGAAATTTGAACAATACTTTAGATTGACCAGAGAATCTAAAATCCCGCCAAATTGTTCGGGAAACACCTGCCCCTGATGTCATATTCTAGATTCCCCCGTCCAGTTGTTTACAAGTTGCTGTACGAATCGCTATGTGGTGCAATTCTGTTTGCCATATCCACATCGATACACAGCCACAGGACAAAATTATATGCTGCATCCGGACATATGAAAGCACCCTCGTCTGTTTACATGCTGTTCCATTTTTGCCGTATCCACTAGCTGCATGCAGCGTATATGAAATCTTAGCTTATGATGTCACCTCTCTGCTGTATGTCCCAGATGTCCTCAGTGCTGAAGCGAAACCAGTCAAACCAACACCTGACTGATAATGGGAGCTATTAGTCTGCTAAATGGCTTAAATCAATTACAATTATTCATTTTAAACATACATACTGCAGAGTTAGTGTTACCTGACTGGATAGGTTATGATTATAATCAAATTCTTTTGTGCTGTAAATGTTAATTGCTAATTTAAAAATAGCTGTCACCTATAGTTGATTTAATTTGTCAAAACAAATATAAATATTTCACAGCATCATTCAGTCTACAGTGTGGCAGTAGTTTGCTATGTTCAAGCAATAGTTTTCACAAAGGGTGGATAGAATTCAGTTTAGAGTTCTTCAATATTATTCCATGTCAATGCAGCACAGTTTTGTTTTTGTTTGCAGACTTGTGATCTAACTGCTGTTTTCCACGGTGTGAAATTTTCCTGTAAGTTTACGCTGAAGGAAATACAAGAACGTTGGTATGCTCTGATGTATGACAGTGTCTTGTCAAAGTATGTATACGCAAAGGTTTAATTGTTTTCCTAAAAACAATATCTAGTTGTGTTTGTTATGAGGTACATTAATATAGTTCATGCGTATTATTTCTTTATGCACATCCCACACTCCATGCTGGGATTGTCAGGTTCCTTTGCCCAAGTGTTTTTTTTTGTGTGATTATTTCCTCAGGCTTGCCATACAAGCTATGAAGCAGCTGCATCCTGATGTTATAGCAGAGATCAACACCAAGGCTTTATACAGTAAACACGAGGAAGATCTCTTAAAACGAATCACTTCTGTATGTATATATATACATTTCAAATTCATCCTGATTAAAATTGTGTTAGATAAATAAATAATTTATGTAATAATTACTGAACACTGCTGTTAGTAATGCTATTATTTTATTGATCAAGCCATATATGTATTGATTACTCTTACAGAACAGCCAGCCAACAGTAGATGTATTTCAAGAGTGTCTAAGTCAGAATCATTCAGTATTTCACTCAGGACGGACAGCAAAATCATTACATAATCACTGGCTATTGTTAAAACAGTACCACTTATTGCCAGATCAGTCAGGTAGTGTTATCAACATGTTCAGTGTGAATTTAGGGGGACATTTTGGTATATGAGATTTTGCTTTTATTTTGCTTAGAATGTATCTGTTAGTGTATTTTTATTATTGCCAATGTTGATTATTAACAGGTTTTTTTGTTTTGTTTTGCAATTGGTTACACATGTCTGCCAACTTAGCATATCTTGATATACAAGTCATGATTGCTGTTGGATTTGATATTTGGATGGATTATGCATGTGGCTAGTCTTATATTTTCAGTAATTTCTTAAGAATAGATCCTTGTTGGGTTTTTCCCTTCAGTTTATTGTCACTTTGGAGTTATCGCAGTTTACATTAGTAGCAGCATTTATTAGTTCCATGTATTTACGTTTTCACTTTCAGTCCCACCAATGCCTAAAGGAGATCATGTACTCAACTTTTCTGATGCTGAAGACATGATAAATGAAGAGGAATTAAGGTTTGTTGATATATATATATATATATATATATATATATATGCCAAAAAAAGGAATGATTTGATATCTGTTTAAAATGTGTATCACTTCATAATAGCTCTTTCTCTTTGCAGGGAGCCGAAAGATGAAATCCTTGAACATGGTATGTTTTTAGTTGTATAAGTACAAATGAACTTAAAGTATATTAAACCAATGAAGTCATCTTCTTAACAAAACCTAAATATTCCTATATTCCTATTTCTTCTTTCACTCTCTATTACATGTGCATATTATTTTCTGTGCAGTTGCACAACACATGCACACACACACACACACGCACAAATTAACACAAAATGAACATTTGTTTAAAGGTGATAGGAAAGTTTTTTTATTACTTCTGAACTAGTCTCAGATATAGAAGATTCATCATCGCAACATATTAAAAACTAATGTCTTTTCTAAGTATTTTACACTTAATTGTATATTATTTTTCATAATTTTGAGTAAATCTGCTAGCTAGTGAAATATTTAAATGGTATCACGTTTGTTTGGTAGGGCACTACTGTGAAGTCTTTGGATTAGAAGGTAGAAATAAACTGTACATATTTTTATAGTCAGATTTTGAATAGCAAAATTCCGATACCTAAGTAAAGTTTCCACCAGCTTTGTTCATAAATTCATTGACTATTAAAGATAATGCTTAAATCTAAAGCCTAGGAATAAATTTACAGTTAAAGAGCATACCCATTTATAACTGGATTAGATATACAGTAGAACAACTTGCCTTCTTTTAACACTGCATAGATACATAAAACTAAAATATATGTAACAACATATCTTATCTGCACTAAAAGTTGGTCCGTTGTAACCAGGGTTGAAAAAAATCTTTTTAATAAATCAGATTTTTCCGATTAAATCGGATTTTTTTCGATCAAGAATTTGATTTTTTCAACATTCTCTACAATCTCATAAGAAATAATATGTAATTCTAAAAATGAATAAATGTGTGGAATATCCTAATATACCTAATAGGCTGAACATTTCATTCTTAGCATTTCTAAAGAATTAAAGCAAAGCTGTTATGTACAAATTTAAATTTTATTTAAAAATACATACAGTTAAATCAACTGGCAGTAACACGCAACAAAACAACAATCAGTTTGCGGTGCATGTGATTATTCATTATTGGTAGCCTGATTATTGTCATCTTTATATCAGTTGAGAGAGTCCAAAGCAATATTCACATTTAGAACTCTGTTTATGAACACAAGTTTGGCTGATTTTGATACTCCAAGCCTGCTACTCACTTTACTGTGTACAATACCAAATGTTGAAAAGGCTCGTTCCACATCGGAGCCTGATGCAACTGACCGCAGCAAGCGTTTAATTAACTGAATGATTATTAATATAAATTTGCACAAATAAAGCGAGTACCTAATCAGTTTAAATTTAAGATAATCTGAATTTTCTTGGATTAAATCAATGAATTAATCAATTTGATTAAATCATCACCAACCCTGATTGTAATCTCGGTTTTGAAATATGCATTTGTTTTCATAATGACCCAGGATCAGCTGGGATCATTTTCTTTTGAGCCTTTTATTCTTGCTCTGTTCATCAACATTCTCTTCTTGGCTAGATCCTAAAAACATTTATCACAGATCTCATGATAAAACTAGTGTTTCGATACCTAAATCATAATCAGTAGACCATATTTTTTTATTTAGTACCAGTAAAAAGAATTAGTGCCCCAAAAAAGAAATTTAAATTGGCATCGGCAATATTTTTGATGTAACATCAGTGTGTGTCAATTTTAAAATTGTTTCCCTGTGACTTGACTCAGTTTTAAGTAATTGAATTTAGCTATCTTAGATCTTAGTCCTAGCATGGAGTTGTTTGTTTTGCATGAAGCAACTGAGAATGGTTTACTGAGCTACCGTAAGTAGAGAGAGAGAAAGAGACTGAATTTTATTTATTTATGAAAGTTAACTAATGGTATTCGTTTATTTCTGTGTTCAGAGTTAAAAGTAGCAGACAGAAGACAGAAGCGTGAAATACGAAATATAGAACAGGAGCTACCCAAGTGGCAAGTCCTCGTAGACAGTGTAACAGGTTAGTATTATGGGATGTTTTAGAGCTATAGAAATGATATCTGGATCCTGTGACTATGCTTTGATCGTGGATAATTGAAATTAGGTGTAGACGGTGAATTATAATTTTATATTTGTCTTGAGTTAAGGAGAATGAGTGAGTTACTATTAGTACAATTATTATTAGCACGCAGGTTAAACTATACACTTTGATGCCTATTGCTCGATTTACATAATGTTATGTTTTAACTGTGTTCTGTCAAATTATGCAGAGAATGTTATTTTTCTAGGTATCAGCCCACCTGATTTTGACAACCAGACACTGGCTGTCCTGCGAGGTAGATTAGTGAGGTACCTCATGAGGTCCAGAGAGGTAATCTAATTTAAAAAATAAATTAGTTTTCATCTAGTAGAGTGTTGATGACTATTGTGTTTGTGGCAGACACATATAATATTTGTGGTAGTTCTATGGTATTTATAAATACTCATATATTGTTTGCGGCATCATTTCCTGATCTAAGTATGTATGAAGGGCGTCTCCTCCTTCATTTTGCCAGGCCTCCTCCGTGGTCTAGCGATAGCGTGTTGGACTACAGATCACTACCACGCGTGTTCGAACCTCGGGGTGGGCATATCTGAAGGGTGTTTCGTCTTTGACTTCGCCTCTTTACCTTTGGAGGTCGCTCGGCCCATTTAGCCTATCTTGTGCACAAAAGTGGCCATAAAACATCAATCATTATCATCTTCATCATCATCCTTCATTTTGCCTCATTACCTTCAGAGGTTGCTTGACCCATTTAACCTGCCATGCGCACAAATAAAGCTATAAAACAGAAATTGTTTTCAGTGTTGTTCACAGTTCACTTCTTTTGTGATTGTTGATTGTCTCTTTATTGTTTGTAGTAAACTGTTGCAACTAAACATCTTCAGACAATATTTTTGATGCTACTCTTATCTATCTATCTAGATCACGCTGGGCCGTGCCACCAAAGACAACCAGATCGATGTCGACTTGTCCCTGGAGGGGCCAGCCTGGAAGATCTCACGTAAACAAGGTCTGATAAAGTTGAAGAGCAATGGCGAGTTCTACTTGATGAACGAAGGAAAACGGCCTTTGTACATAGATGGCAAACCAGTGTTGATGGGCAGCAAACAGAAGCTAAATAATAATTCCGTGGTTGAGGTGAGCTGGTATAATTACTGAGGCCTGCGTGTTAGTGAAAATTTATTATTGATTAGCAGTTGCCTCGTGTTAGTGCTTGTATCAGTGCTGTCTCCGTTCTTGCAGATTTCTTGCCTTCGCTTCATTTTCCTCATCAATCAAGATCTGATTAACATCATACGTCAAGAATCACAGAAGTGAAACGTATTACAGAATTCAGGTAGAATTGGTTAACATTTAAAATTATAATTATAACACTAGTTTCCAATCAGAATTACACAGATGTAATTGTTTGACATTCCATGTTTTTAGTACATTTATCTATATGAAACAAGCAGTCTATTTCGGTTGCATTATAATAATGATGTTTTCAGATATTACAGTTACATTGTAGTTAAGGTATTTTGAACTACTCCACTTGCATTATAGTTATTGTATTTGTATTTCATTCACTAGCATAGTACTCTTAATTATTTTATGTTCATTTCAGTTTCAACGCAACTGAAGTTGTATACGCAATCATGAATCACAGCTGCAGCTGACCCATGCATGGAATCAGTAGAGTCCTTGTGGAAGTCTGCTGAAGAGTATCTGATTCGATAACCCTAATGTGTTCACCATGTTTGATATATATATATATATATATATGGAAGTGGATGTGGCTGATATAGACTGGGACAGGATCGACACTTGCAGCTTTGCGTCTTACAGTATGGACCATTACTTGATGGAAGTGTGGACGATACATCCTGCCAAGGCTAAAAACGACACATCTCTTGCACATTTCATTATATAGGAGGTTGTTCTGCCTGAAGCTATAAAGAAAAAAGCGTCATTACTGCTTTCACACAGTCTTTTTTTTTCGGTCCGTTCACATTGAACCATGACCTAGATTATGTTATGAAATAAAAGCGTTTGATGCTGCTCATTGTTCTAAGCCTTTGTTAACGACTGAAATGATTACGTTCTGGATGTTGCAGTCATCCGTTTGTCACTCTAGTCAGTAGAGTTGTTTTACAACATCTAGCTGCGTACCAACACGGAAAGATAATGATGATGCGCATTGAAATACATAATTATTGACCATTTTTAGTAATGAGCAAGGTGCCAGCCGAGTCACCTGTATTTGTCTTTATTTCTTTACCAGTGATTGAGTTCTATTTTGTACCTGGATAACGATGCAGAGAAATTACATTTGATACAATAAACTAGCAAACCTTACCAGACATGGACTCAATTCAATTCTGGAATTGGAATTGATGGTCAATTCAAATTTTGGAATTGGAATTGATTATTTAAAAAGAGAAAATTGGAATTGAAGTTTCCTACAAAAAAATTAAATCCAGAAATTAATTTACCATTTTACAACGTTAACACTTACATGTGGTGTTATCAATATACTGTAACCATGATCCAGAACTGTGATTCCTTTTATATATATATATATATATATATATCATATATCGTTATCAAGTGAGCATTTAACCAATTAAAATGGTCTGGATACCGTGTGCTCCGCCCCCAACTCTGTGACACCACCACATAGCATAGCAGTTATATATATAGAGATATTGCTATTTAGGAATCAACTAATTTGATCAACTAGCCAAGAATGCCAATCTGGAGCAAAAACTTGCCCCTACTCTCCTAAAACTGTGATCCCCAGACCTAACTGTTTTAATAACCATTTGAGATCTTTTGTAGACTTACCATATGTCAGTGGTTTAGTACCCAGCAGGGTTGTGAATAAATACAGGATCTGACCCCTGCTGGGCGGAACTAAGCAAAAACATTGGAATTGAAAAATTTGAGTTGGAATTGACCAAATGGAATTGAGTGGAATTGGAATTGACCAAATGAATTGATAATTGGAATTGACAAAATGAAATTGACCCCATGTCTGCTCCTTATTTGGATGTTAACATCATTCCAACTTATCAGTCTACAACTTTTGATATAGAGATTGTTACCCAGATTTTTATTCAGCTTCAGATCTCTTTAATGTAGACTTCATTCATCATGACAATAATGAGTTGTAAAGATGACTTTTTGTTTACCGATATTTTGTGATTGGTACACCAAGGTAGAGAAGTATGTAAGATATGTAAATTGAGGAAAATACAGGTTCTGTAAGGAAGATGAATAATAATAGTTAAATGTACTACATTCAATTAACAAATTAGGGGTTTATAAATTAAAAGATTTCAGAATATAAATTAAACAATATGTTGTATTATAAACAGTATATTCTATTAGCCAGTGGAGCACCAGGAAAAATATTATGTCACCTTAATGAAATTGAGAAGATTTATTGAGAAATTCCGAAGTCGCATTTATGAAATCAAATTAATAAAATGGAACAAGATGGAAGTGAATAATGCGTTCTAAACTGTATAGTTTTTAATATAAATTGAGGAAAAGTAGCTAATAATGAAATATCGTTTTCACCTTCGTTTGTTTCCTAGAGTGAATGTTTTTAAAATTAAAAAACAAAATTTAGTTATGATAAATTATGGAGGACCCACGTTGTAATATCACAAACACACAGAAATGTGGGGTTTATTACTGATTAAAATATATGCCCTGTTTGCCGATGTAAAAGATATTTATTGGGGAAATGTACTAATATGAAAAAGAATTCGATGTTTTTATCCGTATAGAATTTTGTAAGTCTTCATCTAAGTTTAATGGTGGATAAATTGTTTTTCATACAGTAATTTAGAGTTGTTGGTAATTAAGACATTTTTCGTTCATGCAACGGTTTATTGAAGTCGAGAGAAACACACGAGAACTACCAGACATAGAATACAACTAATTAAATATAAAATAATTACAACATTCGACTATTAATGATTCACCCTGCTGAGCAAACGAATGATGAGCAACTGGGTCACTCCCCCCCCCCCCAAAAAAAAACCCAACAAATAACACGGCTTATATATAAAAAGAATAAATGCTGAGTACATGAAAGTAAACTAATCAGGGGAATTAGCTTTGGTAAGTAAGTATATGTGATAAAAGGCACAGTTTCAGTGTAATATATATATATATATATATATATGTTAGTACAGCAGAGAGCAATATCTTCGGGGGAGGAGGCATAATTTAACGAGCATGTTTGTGTTTGTGAGCGCGTCAAATGCGGTCATGAAATAAATTGTGACCCCCCCCCCAGAAATGACAAAAACTGGAAAAAGGATACCCCGAGCCAAACAACAGATTCAATATACCCCTGACAGAATAAAAAAATTGATCCAGATGAATAAATCCGATGTTATATGCAACTGATAAAAACATGATTTAAACAGTAATTATCTGATATTTAATAAAATAGTTCACTAAATATTTATGTACTATGAAAATTTTATGCGTGGAATATTAATTTATAATTCTCATTTTCCTGACAAACACCGATACTCTTTGACTTTCTGTTTTACACCTTCTACCCCTTCATTTATCATTTTACTCCAGTTTTATTGAATAAGAGGAACTATACTATGCTAGTAAAACCTCTTATTGTTGTCAAACATTAATCTTAATTTCGGCTTTACAGCACTTGTGCGCGAGATTGTGGCTTGATGGTGTACCTCGTGTCTTCGCCGAAAGCCTATTATCTGCTTGGTATCATGAAATAGATTGAATCATCCGAAAAACGGCCAGTAAAGCAAAGTTCTGGGCAAGGGGTAAAAGATTTTCCCTCGTCCAGATGATGAAGAAATAAGACAAACTTTGACAGAATTTGAATGCAGTCCACTCAGACTGCCCTCAGTGGCATTTTAGTAGAGGTTAGTTCGTACTGCCAATAACAGGAAGTTAATATTTCGGCATATTTAAGAAAATAAGTTATAAGAATCGCTTTACATTGTCGACTACTAGCTGTTAATGACGAACCACCCCCCACCCTCTTTAATCTGTCGGGTGGTTTCTCTTATTATCGCATTTTTATTATTGACTAGCCACTATAATTAAGGCTTTGTCCCTGGACATTAGTGAGCTCCGGTGGCCTAGCGGTTAAGCACCCGGCACTCGGTGGCAACGGTCGCAGGTTCGAACCTCGCAAGAGGTCGAAACTTTTCCAGGGATTAATTTCTCGGCTCACTACATCGTGGGTGGCTGACCACGTTAAATGGCGCTGCCGTCTCCACTGAATTATTAAAAATAAAGGGGGACGTTAAAGACCCCCCGAGGACGTAAACACTCTGGCAGTGACCACCCTCAGGGTATTTCGGCTCCATCTTTCCGTACTGCTCCCCTGTGAGTGGTGGGGGGAGGATGTTTCTCAACCACTCCAACATAGAGGCTGTGCTGATTAAGCGACAGCCTGGGGATTCTCCCCGAACAACAAAACCAGACGAAGTACAGACCCCCTCAAAGCATACACAAGAATTTGTCAAACGCGATTGCAATGTAATCCACAGCTGAATAACGAAGAGATGCGCAGCTGTCTACACGTAGCTTTTTAACAGCTGAGGATTGGGTCCAGTGAAAATATATTCCTGGTCCATATGACCTGCAAGTTAAAAAACATTGTTGGTCCTATTTAAAAATAGCTAGCTGGCTTTTGAATGCTGCTGCTTGTTCAAATGACAATTCCTGTAAAGTTTTCGTCGCTCTGGATCGAATCGAAAGCCACCGAGGAATCTATGATCTTCTCATTAAGTATCGCAATCCAGACATTGTATATAATTCTTAAATCGGTTTAGCAAGTGGCAAATGCTGCTGACAACTTAAATTATATATATATATATATATATATATATAAATATATATAATCACCGTCTTAACTATATATTTATTTATACTGGCTTGTGGTTGTAAGCATTTTCTAGATTTTATAGGATAATTGATAATGTAAAATTGTGTAGCAAGCTATACGTACAGTTGTATAATAGCTACTCAGTTGGGTAGCTGCTACACAGTTGTGTATCAGCTACTCAACTATGTAGCCGCTGTGTAGTTTAATTTAGTTATAAATCAATGGGCAATGAACTCTGATAGAGAAGTTCAACTCAGTTTTCATAACTTTTGTTGATATCTACATGCTCTCTCTCTCTCTCTCTCTCTCTCTCTCTCTTATATATATATATATATATATATATATATATATATATATAGCTATTGATATTTTTGAATGTTTATTATATTTCGAATGTTTATTATGAGGAATACATAGATCTTGTAATATAAGATAAAATATTTATAAATCTTTAAGCAGATAATACGATTCTTCGACATCAAAATAAATACGTAAACGTTTGCATGCAACACAACTATAACAGGAGAGTGAATTTTGCTTTCATCTCTCATATAAATATTGTCTTATCACATTCCAGTGTGTGTAAATTAATATCCCTAAGTCGCCTCTGTTCTACCTGTTGTTAGTACATATCACAATAATGAGTATAATGCGAACAAGTCAAACAGCGATTCGGTAACAACATCTAAAGCACCTCCGCGGTCTAACTGGTAGCTCGTTGGACCACGGATCACTACCACCGGAGTTCGAATCTCGGCGTGAGCATATCTGAAAGGTGTTTCATCTTTGACTTCACTTCATTACATTTTGGAGGTCGCTCGGCCCATTTAGCCTACCACGTGCACAAACGTGGCCGTAAAACATCAATAATAATAATTATTATTATTATCGTTATCATCATTAATAACAGAATCTTATACGTCGAATGGGATCGTTTCGGTAAATGGGCCAAATGTAACAACTCAAAAGTGTCTCTCAACTGTACGTACGCACACACGCACATGCGCTTAAGTGAGCGCATGCACACAGAAATTAATCCAAGCGTAAATTGTTTATCCGCAGATTAGAATAGATTTCCATTTGAATAAAAATTAGCCTTTAGTTGGGATGCCTTTAGAATTGATCTGAAGATCCTTTGAATACTTATAGTAATAAGTTGCATCGTTATTGATGCCTCATTAAGGTGTATATCTATAGATATACAAGTGATGTTGCGGTTGCCGATCATCAACATGCTATCCGGCGAGTGTGATCCCGTTGACTGGAAACAAATATTGTATTAAGATATTCTGCTCGGACATGACTAAAAAAATATCTGCCTGTTAAGGTGTTTTCTTGCTTTTCTGGATCTGTCGATCCTGATATAAAACTTTTGTTAAACAATTAAAATTTAGAGTATTAATTGTCCAATTTCCATCCCCATAACGACTATGATAACGATCACGTGTACTAGGAGCCATGTATATGATACGTCTACATCGAGGGAAGTAAAAGACATCAAGAAATAAGATTGATTTAAACAAAAATCCAGAAGAACGTCTGTAAAACCAGAAGACTAAGTAAAAACAAACGCATAACCAACACGATAAGTCATAGAAACCATTAGAAATTAGTAAGTGAACAATTATACTCTTCCGAGACGTCAACATTGAAACTCTTCCTCAGTAAAATACTCATAGCGATATTTTGGCCTCTCTGGATAAGGGTTGTGTGTCTGCGCTTATCATGCTCGACCTGTCCGCAGCATTTGACACCATTGATCACCAAACACTACTGGAACGATTGGAGCAACACCTTGGTATCACAGGTATACCGCGAGCGTGGATGACATCATATCTTAGCGAACGTTTCCAAACTGTTTCTGTTGAAGGTGAATTGTCATTGCCAGTATTGATGGAGTACAGTGTTCCTCGGGGCTCTGTTCTGGGTCCGAAAAATTACGTACTCTATGCAAAGCCTCTTGGTGACGTCATAAGGCGTCATGGACTGCAGCACCACTTCTACGCGGATGATACACAGTTGTACCTGTCATTCAAACCAAAAGATGATGTCATCCAGGCTGAGGGATTGACACGCATTGAGAACTGCCTAATCGAAATCGAGGCATCGATGCACCAGAGCATGCTGAAGCTAAATAATGAAAAAATAGAGGTCATGCTTTTTACATCAAAACATAATTCACAGTTCATGGACAAAGTGTCTGTACAAGTAGGAAATGCTCGAATAACATCCACAATATGTGTGCGTAATCTAGGTGTCATGTTTGATTCCAACATGACAATGACACAACAAGTCGCTTCCATATGCAGATCTGGATATGCACAACTCCATTGGCTGCCAGTAAAATACCATGCTCAGTTTAAACTTCTGGTCCACACGCATAAGGCATTGCACGATCGATCTCCTGTGTATTTGAGAGACATGTTATAGATGTATACACCAGGCAGGACTCTAAGATCCCAGAATACACAACTATTAGTAGTACCTAAGATGCGGACCACAGCATATGACAACATATATTTTAATTATGCAACACCAGTCTCTGGAATGGACTGCCTGCCGATATTAGAAAATCTAAGACAACAGAGACTTTCAAAAAACGTTTAAAACACATTATTTTCTAGTTCACTATAGCCATTAAACAAATCTAGTCATTCTTAATAATGTGTATATACAACATGTTTATATTCTATTTTTATCTTCTAGTTAATAGCAGTTCGATATATTCTTATAGCAGTATATTATAACGAAAAAATAATAATCACCAGTATATTGTAATATTTTATTTTACATTTAATGTATATTATTCCATGCCATTTTAATATTTAACGTTTATATGTCTTGTATTGGAAATAACTTTTGAACATAATATAGTTTATGAAAAGAGTGCTATATAAATATGGTATATAATAATAATAATAATAATAATAATAGCGGTTTACTCACGACCAAATGGACTATATTTAACAAACAATCTTGTCAACATTTTTGTGGCATCTCTCTTCCCAATCCCACCCTCATCCCGCCAGATACAGCTTCCACAGTGTTAATCTTTACCCATTGACGTATAATGTTGGCTCATCGACAAATATTAAGCGTTCGACAAACGAGATCACATTTTCAACAATATCAATACAGTTTTCTTCTAGGTATAATACGAACCAGTTGTTTTGGGAAAACCTATTACTAATGAAATCCGTCTTTTCCATTTGGGAGAATAATATTTATACATGCTCGCATTACTGACTACACAGTCTTGTTCTTTATTTCGAGTTTTCCATTTAATGGCTTGCAGTTAATGGAACCGGTTTCTTTAAAACTTCCCACCCAGTTTTGTATTATATTTCTGACCTCAGCTTGTCCTGCCACATGACGTAGTTGATCTTTTTTGTCAACTGAAGCCATTCGATCAGGATAACAAAAATTTATTATCTGGAATATATAAGAAACAAATTATACTAAATTCATTTTACCATGATTATAATATCTAATTTCCGAAGGGAGGCGCTTTAATAGCGCTGTGGTCGCAGCATCGCGCTACAATACACTTCAGGTTCTAGGTTCGAATCACACCTGGTTTTGTGAAATGTTTCCCCCAACCCCCCTCGACTCTTTTTATCTTATGTTTATATCATATACTGAGCAAAAGTCATAAAAAATTCAAATTACACAACATTCTGATGACCAGCTCGTATATGTTATGTTATATCAAAGGTAAACGTTATTACATTAGGTTTTAGTGTTTGGTCAATTTGTGTTGACTTTGGCTTAATATATTATTATTATTATTATTATTATTATTATTATTATTATTATTTTTTATTATTATTATTATTTGTAGCAGTTATAGAAGCCGTGGTACTTGTTTCTTGCAACAATGTCTGAAAAGTGACAAGTAACAGGTTAAAACTATCGGAATTCGTTATACTGATTCATTCATGATACATTTCCAGGCATAACGTGCGTGTTCTCTCTCTCTCTCTCTCTCTCTCTCTCTCTCTCTCTCTTTGTGTGTGTGTGTGTGTGCGCGCGTGCGTGTGTGTGTTTTAACAGTAGGTGAAAAGGCATTGGAAAATCATAAGTCGTGAATACCACAATTGGCTGATTAATTACTATGCTAAACAAAGAAGCAAATCAGTTAATTACTCAGAATATGTGTGTATATATCTTTTAGGAAGTATATATATATATGATAGAACTTGCAACGAATCAATACATTCTTAAACATAGGCATCCATATAAAAACCTTAACATCTTCAACTATCCATATACCAGGGTTCGAAATAAGTGCTAGCCCGTTAGCTCCGGACTACTAGAAATATTTGTGGGCTAGTAGAATATGTATGTTATTATTCCGCAGGGTTAATGCACATATTTTTGGGGGGTCTTTGGAGAATATCACAATTGATTGAAGATGTTTCTATATATCGACAAGAAGTTGCTGCCATTAATGGTCGCGATTGATTATCTGGGTCACGCCTGCACTCAAAACCAATTGTCGCCCGGCTACGTTTTATCAAACACAGTGATTGGCTGCTTCCCGACCTGTTTACATATTTCGGCCAATGACAAAGCGTCTTATGGAGCAACTAGGGGGCTCACTATTTAAACGTCAAGCCTGATCAAAATGTTTTATGCAATTATGCTTGTGCATCGTATAATGCATTAGATGGTGCCCAGATGGTGTCTCCTAGATAGCTCCATCAGTTTACCAATTTCAAAAAAAAATCACTGGACCTCCCCTATCAAACTGACCCCGCGCGACGTTCGCTGCGATCACTCGCTATCTTTCGAGCTAGTGAAACTACAAGGGCTGATAGATATCACAGTCCATTATCCAATGACTGGAAAGTTTTAGCTTCTAACCGTGGATATACACCCGGTTATGAACCCACCCATCCATAAATTATCCGAGGGGCAGTTATCCGGTGGCATTTGTCCTAGAACAGGACGAATATTAGCTTCTAACCCAATTCGATATTATCATTCAGACCCACAAGACCTGTCAGAATTATAACGTCAAGGTCGGTTTTCGGGAATACAAGGTTTGTTGGAGAGACAAATAATTTCGGGAGTAATGATCCATTAAGGAATGTTAGATATATAAATAGGTTGTATTAGACAACAAGACAATAGGATTATGATAAAAGAATAATACACTCTGTACACCAATACTAAAATAACATATGCACTTGATAAAGGTTTCTTATAACCGAAACTAGTCATGCTATTTTTGGCTGAGTGAAAATACTACTATTTCTGCTATTATCGGAGATAATAGGATTATTATCATAATATATTTTATATATATATATATATATATATATATATATATATATATATCTTTATTTCCAGTTATAGCTACGTTATATATGTACTAATATATATAATTTGTTTTCTATTTAGGTAGTAGTCGTTTGGTCATAATTCTGTAAGAATTATAAACATCACGAAAACCTGAGCCCACGCCTTTATTATATGTAACATAAAACACGCACGCACGCACACACACACGCACGCACGCACGCACGCAAACATACGCACGCACGCAAACACACACACACAAACGCACGTACATGCATAAAATAATACCTGACTAGCTGCTAACCTAGAACACGTGCATAATCAGTACACAGTGACATATCCCCCAATACAATATTATAGCCTACTATGTGTGTGCCTACTCCCGCATAACTGTACCTGTGTTGTTGTTTTTTCTCCGTTTTTGAGTATAAATGAATATTTTGAGTAAATTACGACGTTCTTTTTGTATGTTTTCGTAACATCACCAAACGACATTGCTTCGTTTCGATTCCGGCTAATTAGAATTGATGAAATGAAAGCAGACAGACAGATACAGCGTCATTGTGATAGATAGACGACCAGACAAAGTGTTAAGTATTAGACGTTATCGTCTTACGTGCAAGTACAAGTACTGGTGTTAATGTGGCGCGGTAATTATTCGACTGCCAGCGAAATCAGGCAAAGTATGATTTTCTAATAATTATCTGCCCATGTCCCGTCCAAACCCGATGGCTAACACTATCTAGCTGACAAAGTTTACAATAATGCTGCGAGCATCGTTCGGTGTAACATATACCTTGAGCCGGTAGCCAGGTACGGTTCGGTTAAGAGGCTGATTGAGCAAGTATACAGGTGAACCGTGTGTGCCTCTTAGCTGTTGCTACGTGTATTGTGGAGGTGAGTTGTGTTGTTATATGCGGATACAGCGACTGGTGGTTATTTATGTGACCAGTTGATGGCGATAGTTGCGAGAATTGTGTCAAGGTTCCTGTATTAAGGTATGTTAAATATATGTTAATATTGTGCGTTTTTTAGCCAATAAAAACGAATGGATCGAAGGATTGGTGGACGGATGGATGGCTGGATTTTTGTTGCTGCTATCATAACATTGATTACGGGGTGGGTTAAGGGCTGGCTGGGTGGATGGATGAAGAAACGAGTGATATCAAGAGCGCGGGGCGATTAACGAGTGTGTTCATCCATCACTGAAATGGCTTCATCTATAGCAAGTCCGGTTGTTCAATATTTACGCTTAAATGTATCCAGGAAGCAGCACCGAAAAGCGCTAATTAAGCAAACACAATCGTGTATATCCTCGCACTAAACCATAAATGAATAAAAACAAATTATTTACGAACATAATTAACCGAGACAGGACAATTTACAACATCGTATTTGCATGTACTCGCTTCGAAGTAAAACATAATTTATCATAATTAACTTCTTTATTTATTAATCAACCACTTTCATCCAACGCGTTATGTATGATAATATAATCTAGTCCTAATTTCGCCGACCTATCCAGAGACGGGACCCCGTACATCCAGATCCGTCCAGAGGCCATTTCTATCACTTGTTATGACGACGCCATTCATTAACGAATTCACCTCAGCTCCAGGATTAGATTATCTGAAGATGTTACTTTGTTTTGTAAAATTAAACGAAATTCCGAGTAATTGTATTTTTTCTCACTTTTCTCTCGTAATGCCCTGTTTTATAATGGCGCGAGATGTTTGTTCTTTTGCTGCCCTGGATGAAGATAAAAGATGGAATAAGCTATTGTTCTTGTTGTTTTCTGACCTATGGTTGTTCTGCTTGAAAACAGGACGTTCTATTGCTAATTATAACGACCTTCTGTTGGCCTGGCCATTTTGTATTAAATTCCAGTTAATGTGGTACTTTATTTTAAAAAAATTACCTATAGATAGTTTTGTTGATATGAGATGCCAAAAGAATTTCATTTCCAGTGCAGTTCATTCGTTTTGTTCGCATTCTTTCCGGTTTGGTTTCCAATGTTTTATCTAAATAGTGGATCTTATATTATTACTCTCTCTCTCTCTCTCTCTCTCTCTCTCTCTCCTCTCTCTCTCTCTCTCTCTCTCTCTCACTCCCTCCCTCCCTCCATCCATCCATCATCCATCCATCCATCCATCATCATTCTATCTATCTATGGTGTAGTGGATAGAGCGCGATGATACAAACTTCTACGTCGGGGTTCGAACTGAATCCAGTTACATGTGTTTGTAGGATGTTCCCCAGGGAGGAGCCAGTCGGCTGTAACCTTCAGCCATGAGAAGTGTCAAGGCTAAACAAATAGCTCACTCGCTGACTCACTCACTCACTCACTGTTGCGTGTGCCTAAGATAAAGACGTTTTTTACGGAGATAGATGTTTCACAAAGACCTACCCATCTCATTGAATTAATTACGACATTATGTCAAAATCAGCCTTTAAACGATAATAATAATAATAATAATAATAATAATAATAACATCATCTATAAGCGTTACTCTTTATATTATCAAAACACGTCCAGTATTTTTGAGGATAGTGTTATCTTCCTCATTTGTTACTCATCTGCCACGTAATCGGACTGTTCCTGTTAGTTCATCCGGATAGATAGACCCCTGTGGTGCGACTGAAAGGTCACAGACTAAAGACGACCCGTTATCTCTGTGTGGGGAAAGAATCTGGATGATGCTGGCATTTCGCTGGCATCATCTAAACATCCTTCTAAATCTTATTCGCCGATATTATTGTTGGGTGTTCCTTTTCGGATTGATGCTACAGGCAATAAATAGGCCGACATTTTGCTTATAAGACAAGAGAAGACGAGACAAGACAATATATTCACAATTTCCGATTCACATATAATACATGACATAGTATAATATTAATAGTAATAGAGGAAATCGAGGGACAGGCATAGCCATAATGGCTGTCTTCATACCTGCCGATAACTTAATAAAACCAAAAAATAAGCAAAACATGGCTGGAGTATGGAAAACATTTTCTAGACACACACATACATATACACGCACGCACGCACGCATACAATAGACAGTGCAGTCTTAACAGCACCATAGGCACCGGGGCAATGTAGTGCACTGGGGCTCCCCAACCTACACAACCACTCACAGCAAGTCACAACATACGTAGGTTAGCATGGGGCCCCTATGCTCGTGGGGACTCCGAGCAACTGCCCAGCGTGCCCATGCGTTAAGACGGCCCCGAATAAAACTGTTTGATATTTACCACGCCAGGGTGTAGGGTTACGTAGGTGTGCTTAACAAACACAAATTAGCGTGGATCCCTACGCTCGTGGGGCCCCTATGCTTGTTGGGCCCCCGGGCAAGTGCCTATTGGGCTCTTGCGTTAAAACGGTCCTGCCACTTAATCTAGACGATGGAATTCTTGAAGATATTTTACGACACGAAACTCGATGAGAAAAGTTAAAACCGATATCTCACTGGACAAAACATTTTGATATTTACACGTGTGGCAAGATGGATTATTACAGGAGTAATGTTTGAGGAATGTTGTCTTGTTGAAACCAGGATTAACCCTTTGACACTCAAAATATATACACGCTTCCAACATATGCATTCACGAAATACTACGTTATGGTTATTATGAAAAGACGTCATTGGTTAACAATATTAATTGTCTCTAACCGTTCTGTCTCTTCAATAGGTTACATAATGTCTACAGTTAGTGGCTACACCTGTAAGGTAGTCGCACCCCTCTATCTGTTTCGTGCTGTCAATCTGATAATTTTGTCAGTAAAGCAGTTTACGAACCATGGAAACACACTCTTAAAATACCTCACACAATGAACAAAAACACCAAGCCTTAATCATTTCAAAACTACTCCCCTTCAAAAACAAAAACTAAATATTAAAAAACTCTCTCGAATATGTTGTTATTTTGCAATACATGCATCAGTTAAAATCATGCCTTTTCTACTATACTGAGGCATTCGTCTCTCATTTCCGGCCAAAAGTGGCCTTTTCCTAGATACATAGCAGTTTATGCTGAAAAAAATCGTACTGATACATAACATGTATATTAGATCATAGAGATATGCTGTATGTTGTTGTTGTTATTTAACCTCGATGCTAGTCATACCTGTAACATACGACCGAGGGGCGACTTCTTACGGAAATAAATAATACAAACACAGGCATCAGCCGGATTCGAACCCAAAACCTAGATATTTGCAACACAGTGCTCTAAGGACTGAGCTATCGGAAAGCCCGTGGAAACAGAGCCTCTGTATACACAAACATTAGCTACGGATTAGCCGGCTGTAATAATGACGTCATTTAGCTGATCTTGTTATCCCACATTAAGTATAGATCATTGGTGAGTTCAGTTCATTGATCTCAATCTCGATGTTAGTCACATCTGAGACATAATTAAGGCTGGGGGACGACTCTCTGCGGTCAATGTCCAACAAACTCAGGTGTGAATCGGCTTCGTGCCTTACCTGAAGGTTTGAGGCATAATGCAGGTGATGCAAATTATAGGCAGTCCATCGTTTTATACTGGTGTGCTGAATGAGAAGTCGTGACAACAAACATACAAAAACAAACAAAAACATATTCGTTCGCTGACAAAGAAAGGTATACCTTGACAAGGTGGAGAAAGGAAGGACTCGTCTACCGCCTATTGTTCCGTAAAAGGAAAATGTATAAAAATGTATAAGTAAATCCAAATTATACGTTCACTTGATACTTCGATAATGATAACATTACACGATAGTGAATAGAAATGGGCAGAACCTTGACAGCAATGGGTTCCTGAAATGAGTGAGTGAGAGTGAGTGAGTGGGTGAGTGAGTGATTGACCCAGTGAGTGTGTGACTATGCGACTGAGTGAGGGATTGTTCACGTGCTATTTTCAACCAGGGCATAAGCCCAAGCAGCTACTACCTAGGATAATGAGACGATAAAGCCAAAGCGCTTTCTTGATGGATGAAACATGAAATATGGACCGGCATAACCTAGCTCCGTAACTTAGATGTTTGTTTATCAACATCATATAGGTTTAATAGAGCAATGTAAACACAACAGCTTCCACTTCAGGAACAAATCCCGATCTTTAAACTTAGCTTATCCTGAGGAGGAAGTGTTCCCAGAGAGTTGGTCACTCAGGAGAATGACATAAAATATCCGGGACGGGTTAAGTAATATATTGTATATAACACAGTAGGCTCTATTTAACACTGACACGCTCAAACATATATCTTGCTTGTGCAAAAAGGGTTTCCTTTGCCAACGTCTAAGTTCGTTAGAACCATGTTATCCGCGGTATTTACCACCGAACGGAGTAATTTATTTCACACTTGCTGGTACTCACCTGTATCGGCCTTCTAATATCGCTCAGTGTAAAAAAAACTCACCTGCCCACTGGCCATTTCTCTTAATGACCTTTATGCCATTTGGTGGGAGCAATTGAGAAGAAAACCCGCTGTTCGACATTCTCGAGCGTTGGGATGTCTAAATATAATGTCAGTTCATGTTTAAGAAGCCATTTGTTGATTGATGCGTTCGCTGAAAGTACTATATGTAAGATGAAGGTCTCTGCCAGACTTCCACCAATTTTCCGTGCTCGATTTTTTGTTACTTATGACGTTTGTTTATTTTTTTCTTATAATTTTGTACAGAACGCCATGAACTAGAGCGATGTACAAATTGATAGGTAAGCAGGTAAACAAACATTGACAGGTTTATATGTACAAACAGGTAAGTGAACCGATCAAAGGACAAAAAAAAACACTGCTCTTTCTTTCATTTCTAAAATCGTTCATCATGTATTTATAATAATGGTCGTAGAACAAGTCATAGTTTTAGTTTCTCAAGATGTTCATTGTACAATTTACTGAGAGAATTTATGATGGTTATTTTAGGAGATAGAAGTAGGAGAAAAGTATAGTCTAGATCCTCTCTATTTAAAAATTAAGCTATCATTGTTCATTTTGGGCAATAATTGAAGATCAATGAGCCTTCTAATTATAATAATTTGACTATTTACTCTATAAATAATCTTATCCCTGACAAAGATCACGATCGACCAATTGCTATCAGTATAGCAAAATGTGGAAATATCCAAAGGTTTTAAATAATTGTTTGGCTGCTATATGCAATGCTGCGATATCGCAAGGAAACTTAAGTAATCGCGGGGAAAGAATGTTTATTGTGATTTCTGACGGGCCAATAACAGAGGACTGGTGTATGCTTACCGGAACAGGATTGATCATGACGAAGATGATCGTGATAAATTGGGTTAGGTAACAATCTTCAGCGTCGGTGCAGTGCCAAGTCTTTTCTAACGTTACGCATTCCAAAGGAAACGATGAACGCTGTATAAAGCCATTATCAATCATAGACGCTGTGATGTCGGGATCGATCTATCAAATGTCTAACCGAATCGTCGGTTCCATGCAACAAGTTTGTCGGATGAAGATTCCGAAATAGGGCTGTTCTCACGAAACGATATCTCTTCCCGCCGCTGACTCAGCTGTCTGCTGGTAGACTGTTCTCCCACAGGTCTGAGTCTACAGAATTGTTTACCTGCGGACAACTAAACAGCTCGAGATGTAATAACGGGGGCTTGCTTCCAGAGAGAAGGGAACAGTGCCATCGGAAGCTATTTTGAAGACAATTGGACTGAACATTATATCACGTTGTAGGTGTAAAATATTCTCACACTTCTGGGATGCTTAACTGTGGAAGGAGATGAATCTTAGACATGGTAAAAGTGGTATTACTCGTGCCCAAGCAATAATTATTGCGTTGTTGCTATACTAAGGTATGTAGAACGTCCATGGTGGTTCAGTCGGGTTTATTTACATGTCGGTATTACACACAAACGTTATTAATTATCTAATAAAGGACAGATGAATAGCGTGTTTACTATTCGTTGTCTGGTTGTGTTAGATAATCTTGCCCCTTCTTTACTCCTGTGCGTGCGTGCGTGTGTGCGTGTGTGCGCGCAATATTATTTACGATCACCATTCATGATTTATTTCGTTCTTAGAACGTGTAAGCCATTTGTATTCTAACACGCGCGATATGTACCTTATCCATGTTACACAGTTGATGCCCATATTATGATATTACAACCATATGAAATCTACAAGTGGTCTGTGTAGCCTCTGAGCTAGTCACACCTGGGGTATGTAGCCGAGAGGCACCTTCCCTGAGAACCTCTCCACAAAGACAGGTAACTCGACTAGATCGGAAAAACGTGACCTGGAGATCGCCAACAGAGCTATCTGATTACCGTCTTATTGGAGGTTCTCGTGATATATATATATATATATATATATATATATATATATATATATATATATATATATATATAATTAATAATTCTATTACTCAACGTGTGTTCGTGATTCATCCGAAAAGTAATACTTACCATTCCTGTTAAGAGGCACGATGATACATATCGGAGGAGGGAGGTTCATCTTGATACAGATCGTAAAAGAATTACAATTCGCAACTGTCGGCGTATTATAAGTGATTAGTCGTCTTAAGAATACAGTCGTTGATGACTATTGCACAATAACAACAGATATGAGTTTGTGCCTTGAACACCCAACCTCCGTAAATATGGCGGTGTTTTTTTTGTTTTTTTTTGTTGTTGATTATTTTAGAAAGAAAGTTTATTTTAAATTCGAATGAGGTCTTCTTCACAGGATCGATCTCACAGAACATCACGATAGACTAGAGGAAATTGAATACAATCTTAAAGTAAATCCGGCACCGAGAACTCGCTACTAAAAAAAATTGCACCTAAAATATCAATCTAATACTGTTTTGGCCAACATCTTCCCTATTGATGAAGGCCCCTAGAGGTGGCAATCTTACTGGAAGGGGTTCATCACCAATCTGAAGGGCGTACCTTAAAATAACTCCTTGTTATTATTTGGGAGTGTTTTGTTAACTGGCCACTGGCGAAGCTGTCTGATTTTTACGGCCACTTTTGTGCACGGGGTAGACTAAATGGCCCGAGCGACCTCCAAAGGTGATGAGGCAAAGTGAAAGATGAAACACCCTTCTGACATAGCCCAGCCGCGGTTTGAACCCACGTGTTATAGATCTGTGGCCAACCAAGCTACCAGTTAGGCCATGGAGGTGCCCCTATAGGCGGGTCAGGCAAGTTCATCAATAAACGTCATTACAATATTATGTATATACAATACAAAAAGGTAATACGTATGGTAATGTCCCGTATAAGTTCATAATCAAATATAAGCCTTCTGGTAGTCTATCAGACATGCTTACGCCAAGATTTGAACTCGGGTGATCGATGAAAACCGTTGGGAGGGTAACAGCCGTCCACTTGGCGTCAACTTCCGGTACTGGCGCCGATTTGTACAGGTTTCTGGCTAACATTTTGTGACGATGAAGACGCTTACCGAACAAAGTTCATATATTATGAATGCGTACCGAGGTCGACTACTGACGGCGCAAATAGACACGTCTACCTGTGTATTGTTGTTCCTCGGGTAACATTCTCGACGCATCTCTTTGGAAGATGACGGCGTCTGCACGGCCGAGCCGGTTGCGCGGATGGCCGTACACCTTTAGCACCTGGGATCACACCCCACCCCGGCTATTTCTGAGGGATGCTTCATTACCGTTAGAAGTTACTCGGATCATTTAGCCTACCGTGTGTATAAGAATGGTGATATAGTAATTCTTTTGGGGAACCTGAGGATGGTTAGGAAAACACAAAACTCTACACATAGGTGTACTAATTAATTAGCGTTCAGTTTAACATTGTTGTATTGTTTGATATATATTTTGTATTCGCTTCCGGATCGTATTCCACGGAACGCAACGTTATATGTGATGCTAGTAAAATGAATGGCAGCATTGACAAAACAGCACTTCGCATATAACAATATATATATATATACAATGCTTAAATTATTACACAATTGCCAGATTCAATTTATTCTATTCTTTATATATATATATATATATATATATATATATGTGTGTGTGTGTGTGTGTGTGTGTGTGTGTGTGTGTGTGTGTGAGAGAGAGTGTGTGTGTGTGCGTGCGTGTGTGTGTGTATGTTGCTCGTGATGCTATTTATGCTACAGGTGGGGCGATTGTGGAGCTATCAAAGGCTGACCCGATAGCACATTATTGCGGAAGAAGACATATCGATCAAAGACGTGTCGTTTACGACGGAGTTGTCGAGCGTCGACGGGATAAAGGTCAAGGTGACACGGGCTTAGCTAGGTGCGCTCGGGGAAGGAGCCCGTGAGCGGGCTTAATCCGGGAGTAGTCCAGGTAACCGGGAAACGTTCTGGATCGATATATAGTTAATGAGCAACACGGGAGCCTATCGGGTTTAATACGAGAGATCGGCGGGATGTCGAATCTGGAACTTGTAATGAAAATAGTGCGCGTTATGGTGTGATTACGAGATGGAATATTAATGTGCATTATCCTAACAATTAGCAGGTGTTCCAGATCAGTTGTGGAGGATACCGAAGGTAATCAACAATGGCGTTGTTTGTACGAATAGTGCGCTACGAACAGACTGCGTTAAGTTGAATGCGTGGAAGCGCGTGGAAGCGCGCGCGAGCGATTATGATTCGATTGTGATCGAAAATTGATCGGTAGAAGTTCTAGCACCGATATTTTCATCGATTTTATCATCCATTAACAATTTCCTGCGCGCAGCTTCACAGTTCGAAATATGGATTGTTTATCGGATATATTTCCATATTCCGGTTGGTGTGTTTGCGTGGCGTTTTTATTATAAAATCACTATCCAGCTATTTGGTTCGAGAAACCTTTTTTTTATATAAAAACCGGAAATGTCGAATGTCTGAGCCTATGTCATGGAAGATCTCATCTAGATTTTTTATTCTTTGTAACTGGAGATTAATCTCAGTCTTATTGCAATTGGGTGTTTAATTTCATGGATGTGAAAGTCGACGCCTGTCGCGTTTTTCGTCTCCGTATATGTGCGTTTGATTGCGATCGTTTACGTTCCATTTCGAGCCATTTGTGTTCGGTTTATATGCGTTCGATCGGTGAAAGAATTGTCGATAGGTTTGCGTCGAAGGATCAATATTTCCCTCGATACCGTAAGTTAGGATGAGCCTGACTTTAGAGGCTTCAGTTCATTTATTTGGGAGCGAGCGAACTCGCCCCAGTGCAATATTGGCCTAAGGGAAGTCGGCTCAGTGATACGGATAAGTGGTTGGTTTACTTTATGGACGACGTTTGGATCAATTGGGCCGAGCCACCCCAAACGTAACGAGACTAAATGAAAGATGAAACGACCTTCGGACATAAGGGCAACGTGGCGCCCAAACCCCCCTAAGACTGTTTTGGTTAGTCTCAGCGTAGTTGGTACCTGAAAAATATGGGTGACTCCCAAATAAAATGAAATAGGCAGATGAAACATGCCCCAGACATATTTAACACTTTGGGTCGAACCTCCACTGGTCGATAGATATGCAGTGCAGTGTGCTATTGAGGCGCCCTCAAGGTTGAGTGAAGTCAGAAAGCCAGATATTTCAGCAGTATTTTCTTTTAAAAGTAAAATGCCCCCGGTATATATATATATATATATATATATATATATATCCTCATTGTTTCGAACTGTATATATGTTACAGTTAATCTGTATTATCAGGTAATACGTCTATTGCTAACTGAGCTTTAATACACATTACCTGAATATTTCAGGTAATACACATATTATCTGATTATACAGATTAACTGTAGCATATATACATATATATTCGTGTTTTTGGATGGAAAATTATGAATAATATCAGACTCGAATAAAATTGTCATATCGAAATATTTATCTAATCGTTCTTGAGATACGATTAGCCAAATTATTCGAGTGATCTAACAAGCATAATTAATAATAAGATAATAAAGATTTGTTCGAGCTAGAAGTAACTATATATTTGTTTTGTTTAAAATGTTATACTTTGCTAAATACGCCAATATTGTTTAGTATAATCGGTTAATGATGATGATGATTGTTGTTTTACGGCCACTTTTGTGCACAAGGTAGGCTAAATGGGCCGAGCGACCTCCAAATGTAATGAGACGAAGTGAAAGACGAAACAATCTTCAGATATGCCCACGCCGGGATTCGAACACGGGTGGTAGTGATCTGTGGTCCAACACGCTACCGCTAGACCACGGAGGCGCCCCAGTATAATCGGTTAATAAACCTAATACTAACAATAATGTAATAATGAGTTCAGATATTTGGAATTGGTTCGTCTCTTGACAGATACTGGATAGGTGAATTTGTAACTTTTAGGTTAATGTTTCGGGTTGTAGTTTAATTCGATTACCCGGAAATCGCTGCTGCGTGAACGCTAAACAACAAATCGATAAGTAGCTGCATAACCTAATCGATGGTGATCAATAATTTATGTATTACTAATAAATATCAACCCAATAATTCTCATCAACTGATCACACAACTAACTTTATCACTTTAGTAATACATATCTTCACACGCCCGACGTGCCTCCATGAGCTAGCTCGTAGCGCTGTCGATCACAGATCTGTATCTCCTAAGCGCAAGGGTGTTTCATCTTTCACTTCGTCTCATTACCTTTCGATGTCGCTCGGCCCAATTAGCCTACCGTGCCCACAAAAGTGGTCGTAAACCAGCAATCATCAACCTCGCACCCATCGTGTCGTAACTGTTCAGGATTCAGAAACAGTCTGTTGCTCGTCAGTCTAGTTATCAATTATCTGGTCACGGTGGCATATCTTCTACTGCGCAGGTAAAGAGCGAAATTATAGCAGTGGATATTGACTAAAAATGAAGCTATGTTATTAGGAAAGGTCGTGATTTCATTTCGGACATGATTACCCATTTTTAAATGTACATTTCGTTGGCGTCACTGAATTAAGCTAACACTATGTAAAATGGATGGCGCGAGGCGGAAGTTTGAGCCAAAAGAAAAAAAGATCAAACAAGCAAATAAAAATGTATCGAGAAGATGTCACGACTCTCTATCTATGTGATGTCCTTTTCCCGATCGCTCTGGTGCATTAGCTAATTGTACACTTGCGGTCTTTAGCTGTCCGGTAATAAATACTTAGTCATACTAACTTATCGTGGAAATGGCAAACAGGTAAATCATAGGAGCTCGGCTAGACTCTCGCAGTCCAATATCTCGGTCTTATTCTTCAAAAATGGTACAACATTCTATAAAAGAATATCACGGTAATGTCTCACTGTAAATTAGCGAGGTATCGCCGTCATTTTGTGTTGTCAGTCACCCAAAAGATTGTGAGCTTCACATCAGAATCAGTCCGAAATGGTATCTTTGGACGGCTCAACCCGTCAACTATGGTTAGTACCAGGTACCACGATCGTAGCATCCAAATCATCGGAACTCATCGTGGTGCACGTAATATTTAAATAAAATAACTTTAGCAGATCTTTACAATTGCTTTTATTCAGTGTTTTTAATGTAATTAAGTATTATAAATAATGTTCTGAAATTCACAGCAATCATCAGATGTTGACATAAATTAGTATCAGGCGTAGTGATATGCATGGTTAATAATCTGTAATGAACTACATTTCGCAAATCCTGAATTTCCATTATATTACACAAACATGGATCATTTTCTAAGAATACTTTCACTTATTATTTTTCTGAAAATTCCAAAGTCAGTCGACAAAATTCTATTTAATCGTGAAACATATGGCGAGAGGAACTATTTTTGGTCTAATCCTTCTATTAAAGTGGTTTTGTTATCTGGCATGATGATTGATGTGTTTATGTGACTCGTAAAAACAACAACAACAAAACAGAACAAAATAGCAATAATAACAACGCCATCAACAAGACCAGCACCATCATTATCTATATTCTTACTATCATCATCATCATCATCATCATCATCATGATCATCATCATCAAATCAGATAAATCCACTATATAGGAATCTTTGGGTGCGACCCAGAATGACGAACTGTAATTGTACCTAATTAAGATATCGGAATTGTGTATCCTGAACATTCATAGTAGGGATGTCAAAACTCTTCCGGATATTCCTAATGGGCAAGTCACCCGATAAAAAGCATATCGTGACATATCTAATATTACTGGATCTATTTGGCAATCGTTCTACTCATCTGAACTGATAATAGTGTCATGGAGAGCTTCAGAATATGTCTATATTGATGAGCCATATTGTGTGTTGGCTATCAGGTTAGAATTCCAAGGTTGGTTTATTGAAACTCACGAGAAAAGATTTTGAAATTGATATATATCTACTTATATCTAATCAAAGGTTTTGCGGATATCTGTGTTATTTCTTGTTTCGTTTACTGTTAAATGACTACATTACACCCAGGTTTGCGTTTGCTGCAGTTGAATCTCGGCCGAATGAGTCATTTTGGATTTCATGAAGCCTGCGAAATTCGGACTTACAATGATGACAGCTTATTTACTCCAGGATAAAAATATGGTCCGCCGATTGTCGTCTGGGTATAAAAAGATTACCATTAAAGTTAAATGTATCAAAACGCATTCGCTGACCAAGCATATCATATATTTATGTAAATAAATTATTTATTAAGGAGCCAAAATGTGGTTAGATATATTTTGTGTAAAAAAAGAAATACAAAAGTTTAAATGTATTCTCAACAAGTTTATTTAACACTTTTAAATGTATTCTTCAGCTCTAAGTGATAATATTTAAACTAGTGTACTGTTTAAACTGCTCTGTTATAAGTTTATAAGATATTCTAGTGTTTTATTTGTCCAGTTTACTGTATGTATTTTTCCTTTGTCCCCCCCCCCCCGCCCCGGAGAGAGGTCGCTTTCATTCATATTTACCGTAAGAGTTAAGAATGATAATTCGGTATTTTTCCATACTATAGAATACTGATTATAGCCACTGAACAATGCTGAAAGAAAACCCAATATGATAGAAGTCATTTCATAATACCCATTTCCCGAACACTGTCATGCGCGAGAGGAGCCACCCACCATAGTTCCTGATACCCATTACACCGATAGAGGCGCCACTAGTTGTTTTACCCAAACCGCTATATCTACCTTCGGGATAAGTAAAATCGTTAATTCGTGCCATGTAACTTTGTCAAGGAATCTTTCGCAGTACAGTTGGTTGAGCAATACGCCGAAAAGCCCCGGGTTATGTGATCGAATTTCAGCGTTGCCCGTCGATGCGGATGTTTCATTCTCAAGTAAAAAAAGTTCGGCTGGTCACGTGATTTCGCCCGGGAATAACGCTCCGAGGATATGTACTGCTAGCTCCGAGGAGCGCTGAGTCTATACACGGAACCATCAGTCACTGCTCGTGTCAGCGATTTCTTCCTTGGTTCGGGATAAATGAGGAAATGACTCGATGTGTCTGGTGTAGGTCAACTTGTATTATCAGTGTTATCCCCCGTGGCGGTGATGGGGGGAGGGGGGGGGGGGTAATGTATTCTCATTATCGACTATAAGCCTTCGTGTAATGCGCCTAGATTTATTCTATTACACACACATTAGTGCTATTCTACGCCTATGAGTTGGAAGACGCTTCTCTACATTAGTACCCAGCATACATTGCATTGCTTCCTAGTGGGTGTGTTTTTTTTTTCAATTGCAGAACCGCACAGAAAAGAAGTCACGTCAAAAATAAGGTGGTTGTTCAATACGTCTTCTTAAATATTGCAGCATCGTACGTTTACAGGAAGCGATGTTCTCGGTAAAGGTAGGCATATTAAACACAGCAATATTACCGTAAATGTTCGTGCTTTATAAAAAAAATACTTACCAATAATTATGGAGACATCATTATGAGTAATTGTAGCCACGTGACTTGTAGATTTCGAACGTTAGTCAGGATGATTTTTTACGGCACTTTGTGCACATGGTAGAATAAATGGGCCGAGCGACTTCCAAAGTTAATGAAGCGAAGTCAAAGATGAAACACCCTTCAGATATGCCCACGCCGAGATTCGAATTCGGGCCGCAGTGATCTTTGCTCCAACCAGTTAGATCACGGAGGCGCCCATATAGTCAGGAGGAAAGACTATTCTACAGGCTATTTTTATAATTGTATCCGTGTGACGTTATAGATATTTTAAAAGAATTTTAATATTCGCTCATACAATTCTCATATTAATTATTCAATACATCCCCGAGTCTGTTTTATGGCGAAGTCCTATCACTTTGTCTGAAATGAGATGCAACCTTGCATTAGATGTTTTCCAATTGGAGCAATAAGGCTAAATAGTAATTAATCCGGACGTGATCGATATGAGGACGTACTGTCTTTATTTACTCTATCCAGAGACGAGTAGTGATTCACGTCACATTCATAAAGATTGGAGAAATAAACACGCTGAAGGAGACCTTTGATGCCGATGTCCTTATCAGAGCGAAATGGCGAGAACCGAGACTTGATAAATCGAACACACAAGAGGTCAGTATAATGTAGGTCGAGTATTGTTAGTGGTTGATTTTTGACCACGAGTGTGTTTATCTCGTTATGTTCAGCACCGTACGGGGTTGTATCTGTGTGTGTGTGTGTGTGTGTGTCTCTCTGTCTCTCTCTCCCTCTGCGTGTGTGTGTTTGAGAGTGTGAATAATTTTGTGGCTCGGCGTTAATTACACTTGGGAAATAATCCTGAAGCATTTTATACATGAATAAAACATTCAAGAGATAGAGGTAGCAACGGGATTCGATCGTATAACATGAAGACATCCAGCGCAGTATGTCATCGCCAACCAGCTGGGCCAGGTGTGTGTGTGTGTGTGTGTGTGTGTGTGTGTGTGTGTGAGAGAGTGTGTGTCCTTAGCATCTCAGATGAGTTGTTTACTCTTTGTTAATCGTTACTTATGATGAGAAACATGTGTTCAGGTTGTACTGTTGTTATGGTTAATTATGTTAATTGGACCCGTCGTGGGTTATGGGTTTATGGTTAATCTGCTGTGTCCTTCCTCTGTGTGTGGCAAGAGTCGACCAAAATATGGACAGAATAGAGGATTTTATTTTTGAGCTGACGTGTATTTGAAATCCTCTCGCTCACTCACTCACTCACTCACTCACTCAGGCAACCAACCACTGACTGACTGACTGACAGATCAAAATTGTATTTTCTTTTCTTTAGTTGGTACTTTTCGTAGTTGTTTGGTGATTTCCTTTGGGGAAGTCATTCGTTTATCCTATGATACGCGCCAGAAGTACTACCTCCATTGCGAGGAATTTCTTCTGGGGGGTGAGTTCAATACATTTCCATAACCCACTAACTAATAGAGCGTTAACAAAGAGACTGCACGAAACACAATCCTTCGTTTTATCATCGGGCAGATAAACTGAACACCTCGCGGTGTCCAGTAATTGATGACGTACCGAAGTTAATCGCACGGTGTAGTCAGTGGACATCCATAGCACGACAGGTGTACTATTTCCTGTCGTAATGTATATAACCTCAGCACATACTAAGTAGGTGCCAACTTGAAGGTTCCGTGCTACAGCGTCTGATACAATAGTTAACCATGAAAGTATTTAAGAATTAACATATTTTAGACGAGATAATTGAAATGCTTCATTTATCAAATGCATTATTAATGGCAAAAATTAAATTAAATCCAGCTTATTTGCCATACTTTATCATTATACACTAGACGAACAAAATATACATATTTCCATTAAATGACATGGATTTATTCGAATCACTAAATTAAATAAATAATAAAAATATCCTATAATAACTAATAATAATAATTCGCCTCTATGGCCTAGTAGGTAAGAGCGTGGGGCTTTCTTTTAATCGCGGTCATATTGCGCGGGAGGTCGGAGGCCGTGGCATTATAATAGGAGTTGTTTAGAATTAGTACCCGTGATGAAGCAGTAAATTACAGACCGTATGCACCGCCCTCATTAGAGGTAGCTAAGACACGTAAAACAACTGCTATTTCGGCCATTATTATTATTATTATTGTTATAATAAATAAATAAGTGGCTATATATATTATTAAATTGACCAAATTTACTCGTCAAAGTCTGTGGCCATAAATATTAGAAATGCGTCGTCTCTTGAAAATTTTAAGTCTATTCTAAAAACACATCTATTTAAGGTCGCTTTCACGGATAAATGATTAATATCTTTTAAATCATTACAGGGTTTTTACAGACATATTATTTGGGGTATTATTATATTACATATTATTTGTACAACGCCTTTGAATGGCTCCTGCTAGTAAGGGCGCTTTATTAAATATACATTATTATTATTATTATTATTATTATTATTAATTGACGTAGGTTGTTATCAGGTACATCTATATATAACTACTATCTATAGTTACTGTTTTATATCCACATCTGCTATTCTGAAATGTTTGGTTTTAAGCGTTCAAGTTCCGTTCACTCAACCTGAACGTGCCGTATATTTCACAGCTGGACCAAGATTCCACAGATTGGTCGCAATATTGGAACCCGAAGTTGTTCATCGAAAACGCAGTCGGCGAACCGAAGTCCAACTCATCCCACCAGGTGGAGTATGGTTCCAATGGCGAGGCTACCATGTTGGAACGTGTACGCTTCAAGGGAACCTTTCTGGAACAGATGGAACTCTGGGAATTCCCGTTCGATTTACAGGTGAGCAAAACGCGTCCGTTCTAATGAACGATCGATTGCAGCATTAGAACCGGAAGGATCATCGTCGTTGAGTGAACGCGTTTCATAATTGCGTACACTTGTTTGAACGAGGCCAATTTTTTCAGGATCTGACGGTCAACGTCATGTCCGACATGCCGTCGACGGAGGTTGAATTCGTCGAGGATCCGGATGAGATCCACCGAATCTTTAAGCAGTCGTTCATAGACGAGCAGGAGTTCTACCTGTACAAGTACATCGACTCGGAGAGCAAGGAGCTACAGAAGGATCGCGCCGATCCGTTCGTACGACGATCCGTACTGACTGTACGCTGTAGGGCGGCCCGTAGGCCCTGGTGCTTCATTTGGAATCACTTCGCCGTCACGGTACGTATAGTACAGGGTGAAGCCCGATCAGCGTACACATACGTACGCGAAGATCTTCGCGCGGGGTGGATTTCATAGTTTTTACAGAATACCTATGCGTTGAGGAATACCATTGATAAAATATATTAGAGGATGTTATATGATTGGACGCAATCAAAGTCTATCTATCTATCTATCTATCTATCTATTAAAAAATATCCATATATCTACCATTAAGATATATCACATTAACCAAAATCAATAGCCTAATCACTGTTTAGCTGTCAGTTGATGAGATCATCTGGTAGCACGTATATATATATATATATATATATATATATATAATATATAATATATATATATATATATATATATATAGTGTATATTGACATAAATCTAACCGAATTAAATAATTCATTTCAGTTTTTGATTGCCATTTTGGCATTTTTAACGTTTACCGTCGACTCTACTTTGGTACAGAATCGTTTACAGTTAGCTTTTACGTTGATGTTAACTAACGTCGCCTTCAAGTTCGTCATCACACAAAGCTTACCTCGGATATCCTACCTCACTTACCTGGTGAGTAACGAAATCAATTAAAATATTACCACATAATGGCTATTTATACCGAAACAAGACTAAAGGTGAATCATAACCATTCATATTGTTGTTTTTTTTATTTGCCAAGGAGCCAATCACGTGCATGTGCTTGCGGGTTTAGATTTGTATTATTGTGATATGACGTATCTATATAAATGTCTGTCTTTCGACCAGCGATTATTGGGGATATCACTCACTCACTCACTCACTCACTCGGATAATGCTGCATGTTGTCATCTCCATTAATCAGTGGTTATAAAGTTGACAAAATGCATAACTTATAATTAGAAATAAAAGTCACAAACGTTCACATTTACTGAGTTAGGGTCAGGGTCAACTATTATTAACAAGACTCCGTTTCGTGATGTAGAACGTGATAAATGGCCACGATATACACAATGGTCAAGTTCTTGTTATTATTGTTGTTATTATTATTATTGTTGTTGTATTTCAGGATCGCTATGTGCTGGCCACGATGGTGTGCTTGGCCTGTGTTTGTTTCTGGCACGGTATCCAGACACTGTTGATTGGCGACCAGTACGCCATGAAGGACTATTATGCCCTGATAATACTGGGAGGACTCTATATTATTTACAACGTACAGTTTATCATACGACTATTTCTCTTGGTGAGTGCAATAAGATCAGCTGGTACACCGGATGTGAAGGAAGATTAATCTTATTAGTTAATACAATAGTCGGTGGCTTACTATAGTACTATTCGTGTGTGTGTGTGTGCGTGCGTGCAGAACGGTTTTACTTCAGACGACACCGCAATCCGCTTTAATAGTTATTAGTTTCAGATTGCTAATCAGCTGATGATTAGAGATCTTTTCATCTTCACAGATCTTTTATTATCTCTATAGACTACTATATTATCTGTTAGTCCTAGACTGACTCTAGTAAAACTCATCTTTCCGATAGACTGATCTTTGTCATTTTTAGTCTTTTAATCGCAGTTCTGGATTTACTTGATATACGACGTTCGTATGTTTGTCTTCCCCTTTATCACCGTTCCCTTGACAAAATGACCAGTGATCAGGATGCGCGTTTTGTCCCTTGCACCGATATATATATATATATATATATATATATATATGTTATAGTTAATCTGTATAATGAGGTAATATGTATATTACTTGAAGTATTCAGATAATACGTGTATTGTTAACTGAAATTTAATATCGATTACCTTAAAACTTCAGGTAATATACATATACCTGATTATACAGATTAACTGTAACTATATATATATATATATATATATATATAATATCAATTGATAAGTTGGAGGCCATCGATCATGTCAATTCCAGATGAGATTCACCATCTAACATAAACAAACTCAAACGTCGGACAACATAAATTTCCAAGTTCCGTTCCGAATCCTACCCATTTGTGTGTCTGTTGGGTGTTTCTTCAGGGAGTCCCCCCCCCCCCACTCATATATCCTAGCCATGGTGTTAGCCAGTCATCCTTCCAAGTGGACGGCCACACAATGACGTGGACGGCCAGAAAATGCACCGAATGGCCTAAATTTATATAAAATGTGTGCGGTTAAATTCCAATTTGAATGTATTTAAATAGTTTAGAGTGGCCCTAAGAGCACCAAAATATTGTAATCTGTCATATTATCCTCAGATGCTATGTGTCTTCTCTCGTACCCGGACATTATCAAATGTGTACCCTCTCACTTAGCTCTCTCTCTCTCTCTATATATATATATATATGTGTGTGTGTGTTTGTGTGTGTGTGTGCACAGCTCTCGTTATGAGCACCTATGCTACCGACTTACGTCAAATTTATTATAAAAAATCCAACTTACCTAAAATTAACTTTAAAACATTCAGTTGTAAACAAATCGATAAATTAATTACATAAGCAGCTCAATCAGAACACAACCCACTACTATTATTTACCATGTGTTGATAAATAACAATGAAGTTCCAAAAATAGTGAATTTCTGCATCACCATTTTGTTACATCGTATCACATTTAAAAAAAATATTAATGCAGTTTGGAGTCTTACTCATACAACTAATGCCATAAATACCTTGTTTGAAAGTTTTTTGGGGGGCATGCATGTGACACATTTCGGGCCCGTGACCAGAACTGCATACAAACAAACAAACAGACACACACACACACACACACAATCATTGTTTTTGTAATGAGGTTTTCCTGTCTTCCTAGCCACTGAAAAAACGAAGACATATGGAAAAAGCAGAACAGGAGTACACGGTAGGCAGTAATCTATTTTTTTTATTTGATTACTTCACAATGTTATATTGTTTATGTTATATAAGATACAGATCTGCATTTGCAAGAATTATATTAAAATATGTTTTCTGTATTTTATTTTTATGTGCCGAACAATTTGCACATTCACGAAGCTCTACGAATACAGACAACGTTTTTGACGAACATGACGTCATTTGTGTTGTCTCGTCGTTTTCTTGATGTTCTCAGTGCTTTATAGTAGAATATTTTGGGGTTATTGGGTTTAATTATCAGCACAAATATGCTTTCAACCGAATGTATCTAACAGAGACTATCGATGTAAATAAACAATGATGAACGGGGGAAGGGGGTGGAAACAAAAACTTTTCAATGGGTAGGTAGTGAATTTGATGAGCCAAAGCGTGGGTTATTGCATATCCCCCCCCCTCTCTCTCTCTCTCTATATATATATATATATATATATATATGCAATATACTTATAGTTAACTCAATGACAAAAACAACCAGACATTTTACTCCTTGAGGTTAACAGTTCCATGATGACCATCATGATATCTAAGTGCCACAATACGATTCATATATTCAAACCATGTCGCACTTTATTAACTAACATTATGGTGCTGATGAATTTATTTATTATTTTATGCATGGGGGGGGGGGGGCGGCGGATATTTCGTCAGTTATTTTTTGACGAAACAAACTCAATAACAAAGCTCTCAACATTCGAGATGCCCGTTATAGCTCCATGTCATCACACCTGACCGGCTAACATATAACGGCAGAATAGAACACCGCGTCCGATTTTATCAGCACCTTTCCCCCCCCCCTTCTGTGCCACATCCTTTGTTTTGTCTGGTAATATACACCAGACACCATTTTGCCGCTCAGAATGCAACCAATCTACTAATCCACTTTTTACAGCGTAAAGTGAAAGAACAAGCCTTAAGAAGACACAGTACTCACACAGGGAAAAAGGCAGACGCAAAGGGCATTCCATGAGCAGGCATCAACATCACATGGATACTAATACCTCATGATTGGATAGAATCCACTGAAAGAACAACCTGGCCAAGTAATCGTTATTGAAGATGGCAACCAACTGGAGCTCCTTAGCTAATTTCAGTTTTCCTACTTATAGACTTCAGGTTATGTTTAACTGTCAGGCTAATATGAATTATTTGGATCCAAACTGGATATTTGAAACGAAGCGCTAGCATTTAGCTTGTGTATATATGTATATATATATATATATATATATTTCAATATTTATATCTATTTAGCTCAGTTCTGTTGGAAAGATTACAAGGATGATGTAGCGCAAAATATACTGTTTGTATGACAAATAAAGTTTAACAATAATATCAATACGAGTAAAACTGAAATAAACCTATTAAGAATGGGAAGAAAACAAACCCCCCCCCCCATGGTTCAGCACACCTCAGACCTTCAGCACACGGGAGATCAAATTCCAGTGTTACCAGTGTCTGTGAAATATTATGATCTTGAACTAAAAGGAATCCACTTAAATATCTAATTTTTTCTCAATGGAGCAGCCAAATTGTCCCGGACGAGAAAACTACCCCAGATTGAATAAAACGTGACCACACACTTATTGGAAAAGGATTTTTAAAAGCCATTACTAATAAACAGGCTACTGGTAATTTCAATGGGTGAACTTTAAGAACACCGACTTGAAGTAAATGTGGTACGGCAACTAAGTTCCACTGACTGGATGCCGACACTCAGGATTGTTTATTGTCTGCATATTCTAGAATGGACTGTTAGAGAGTGACCAATAATTATAATGTTTAGACACTTTACAGAGCAGCAGTATTCGTGTGCTATGAATTAATATTTTCCCCTTCCATTTCTTGATTTAATAATATCACGAAGATTCAACAAATTCATTCATTTCTCTGTATTTACATATTTTTAGAAGGGATCAAGAATATGAAATAAACTTCATAATCCAATCGATAAAAGATAACAAATACTGTCATTTATAAATTTATAAATTATTCAATTGATTACCGACAAGAGATATCTCATACACAGTAGAAATGACTGAAAGGTATACATAGCATTTGTTAACAACAGTTGAAGAAAAAAATATAACATTCTGATCATTAGAGCAGATTATAAATTATATATATATATATATATTACAGTTAATCTGTATAATCAGGTAATACGTCTATTGCTAACCCAGATTTAATATACATTAGCCGAAACTTTCAGGTAATATTCATATTACCTGATTATACAGATTAATTGTAACATATATATAAATATATATATATATATATATATATATACATAGATTTAAAAACAAACGTTTCCCATAATGGTATTAAATTATGAAACCACTCTTTGGTCTACTTTAGCTATTCCTTTAAAGCAAATAAGAATCCTTATAATAGATACTACTAGGATATTAATACAGGCACAGACAGAGTGGCATCTTTTAGATGTCTCTTATTAAAGGAGGTGGTCAATGGGACAGGTTTTACTGTACATGACATCTATTTAATTGATTGTTAATCAATATACAAAATATAATCACTTATTTATTTAACTATACAAATATCAACAACACATCACTACCACATGTTTATCTATGACATTAAAGAATGAAAACCAGAGCCACTACCTAGGCTGTGAACCCGAAAATGCACAAACTGCTTCATATGGTTAATGATATGATTTGATGATTAATTTAAATAGTTTTCTGCAAAGCACGATGGAATGTTTATGACAAGTGTGGTCACATCAAAATAAAGCAGCGAAAAGAACATAAAAGTTGTGGAATAAAAAGATGTTCAAATAGCAAATGAAATACGCACACAAATAACTATCAACAAAAACATGGCATGAAAACATCACACACACACACATGCACACAAAAACGCACACACACACACACACACCATGCTTGTTCAGAGTAGATAAAAATAAAGTACACCAAATGTAATACATTAATTGGCATCTGAATTTGAAAATCGCTGTACTCATAATTATATGTTCCCTACGCACACCTAATGCTTGCATAGAAAGTATCCCACCAATTGATATGGATCATACAGATCAATAACTCAGTGGCATGCTTTAAAAGGACAACATGAACATGTTGTGCGCATGTTAGCAGTGCTTTACTAATGAGCACAACCTAGATAACATTCATTGCTGCTTCACTCATGCCAATCACGAGTGAATATTAAAGGCACTGCTAGTTATATGGGAAGAGTATAGAGTATTGAGAAAATACCGACACACATTAATAGTATGGACAGATAGAAAGGTGTTTCTCTCTCTCTCTCTCTCTCTCTCTCACACACACACACACACACACACACACACACAATATTTGTGCCCCGAGTAATTAATAATAGTGAAATTCTTGTAGAATGATGTGTTAAGTTCTAACAGTACAACAAAGATCCGTGAACACTATGTACAGCTTCGTTATAGCTGGAGCACCAAAAAGATCCCAAAGTTATTTCTAGTTCATACACAAGCACTTAAATATTTCCGAATACATCACTCTGTATTCAACCAAAAAAAATTTAAACACCATCTTAGTTAATAAAATTACATCACATCATAATCCCAACATATATTGGCTGCAAGACAATTACTTGTTATCCATCCTAACTACCAGTTGCACACACACACACACACACACACACACACACAGAATATATATATATATATATATATATATATTGCTGTTTTATAGCCATTGTTGTGCACATAGCAGGCTAAATGGGCTGAGTAAGCCCTAGTATAATTCTGTGTTCACACACACACACACACACACACACACTTTCATGCAAATAAAACTACTTACTGGCAGAATCCCAACTACTGTGTTAGAATACAAAGTAATTTAAAGACAACGGCAGCTTCACAGAACACAGTATCATCCAACCTATACATACACATTGGACAAGATGAATGGTCACATATATGATGACATATTCTCAGTACACCCAGCTTGTTGGCACCCACTGTGGCTCGGTGCTCAACGTTTCAATTGCCTTCCTAAGCTTGTTGTATGTGTCATCCATGTTGTCGTTTACAACAGACATGTCAAAATACTGCTTGTAGTTGCGTTCGATATCAGCACTCTCTTCCAGTGTTTTGCGGAAGTCTCGCTCCTGAGTGAGAAATGCCATTTTATATAAGTGCTTAAAATGCTGTCTAAATGAACAAAAGTGAACAATAAATATTTTTCGCCGGTGAATAACTAATATATATCTGATACTAATTTAGGCGCATTAAATATTTAGCAACAAACAATAGCTCACATATTTAGCACGCTATGCATCTCATTTCTAAAGGGACTAGTGATTTCATATAATGAGTGATAAATGGTTTCTGTATGTGGCAATTTGTATTATGTGCGCTCCCTTTTTTCTAAACTGAAATGAATTTTATTAGTAGATGGAAGAGAATAACAACTGATTCGTGACCTACATAAACAACTTGTTAGGTTCTTATATATGGCTTCACTATGGAGCCGAGTTCACCAAATCGCGTTATCCGTATTAAAGAGGGACTGAACTATTTTAGAATTAATAAGCTATTTTCAACTGGATGTGATATTCAAGATGAGGGTAAAATATTTTGGAAAACTACACGTGTTATTTAAGGTCTGAGATACCAAGTTATAAGCGCATTTAGGCATTTGTGTATATTATCACAAGTGCCAAAATAAAGCAACATTTTACCAATAGATGATTATCATTATTATAATTATTTCAGATAATTTATTCACATCGCCGGCTAATACTCACAGTTTGTGTGTTAATATGATTTTGGGGGCATCATGCCTGAACTATAGTAAATGCTTTTAACAGAATTATAAGTTTTCATAAGTTTTTAAGCGCAGTATTCTAAGCATGGTGAACAAGATCATCCTTATTAATGTGAATAACAGAGATAATATTAATAAAAATGCAAAACATAGTCTATAAAAAAATATCCAATTAAAACTACTGAATTAAAATAACAGATTAACATATCACAAAAACTATCAAAGCTAAAACAAAATATGAATGAAAGCACCAATGCACAGCAGCTTACCTGATCTTTTTTAAATCCATTAAGAAAATATTTTTTGGCCTTAAAAATTGCAAGTACACAAAAACAAGATTACGTCACCTCACATAAAATCCAAAAAGAAGTTAATACGTCAAAACGTGGCCATTCAGATTTATTAATAGCAAGTAAGGTTTAGGATTTAACTGTAATTACTCTCCTTCCGTGTTACTGAATACACCGCATTTAACATGTTGACAGGCGAGGTCCGAATCATAAAGACACAACATGATGATAATAACTTGAAGTTTTGAAGTAGGAACATTTTAAAAATACGTTTCACTCACTGTTTTTATTTGGTCAGTTTTTCCACGCTGTCTGGCATACTCATGCATGTTTCTCATTATCTCAACAGGTGGTGCTGCTATGAAGACAACATATGGCATAAATTCTGGAGTTTTTATGCCCTTCAGAGCCTGGAAAAAGAAATGTTGGGTTTAGTTTATCCTAGCAACTGGTTGCTGTGTTGCAGAGACACCAGAAAAACTGGAACTGATCCCAAAGCATAATGATCTGCGACAGACTTTTTCAGGGCCCACATGGCATTTAAAACGTAAAACATTCCAGCAATAGGTTAAATTTAGACCTACTTGTTTAGAACAAATGAAGAAACTGACAGTGGCTTTGTGTGTTAGTAGAAATTATTAAGCACATTTTCAGCTCACCAATACAGATTACAGACCTGTGAGCTGACATCCAGGATACACATCTGTCCACTGTGTATCACGTGGCGTATGGCATCGTACTTAGTTCCATAGAGGTTGCCGTCAAACTCCCCAAACTCCAGGTACTTCCCCTTGGCAATGTCATGTTCCATTTCTTCTCTAGTGACAAACCAGTAGACAGCACCATTAACCTCATCGGGCTTCTGAGCACGTGAGGTATCTATGAGAAATATTTAGAAATACAACAAAACTGTGACCAGCTACAATCTTTCTATTCACACCATGCAATGAGTTTTAATTAGTAATTTTATATCTTAAGCAAGAAATATTTATAAATACAACAAAATTGTGACCAGCTACAATCTTTCTATTCACACCATGCAATGAGCATCATCATCATCACAGTTACTCCCATTGGATTCTTTAATACAAGCAATTGTGCGAAAAATATTCTTATAGTACACCATTCAATAGATAGCTATCTGTGGATGGAGTGTGTTCCTTGCCAAGTAAATAATCATCTTACGTGGTGTGGCTGAGCCAAACCGAGACTGGTCAGCTTTGATAAGTCTTTGTTTCAGTGTTCTTCGTCCAACGCCTGGTGCGCCAACTAACACCAACGTCTTTCTCTGGAAGGGCGGCATACGAGCTACTTCCTCATAAACCATGATTTCACTGCGATCAAATGCTATTTGTAGGAAGAAAAGAATGCGCTGATTGCAATCTAAATATTTTGTATTAATTGAAAACAAAATAGCTTTTTTACTTGCAGAATCCAGTATTTGAAATAAGAATTATTGCTCTTGTTCCAGGAAACCCAATGTTCTACATGATCGTGCATAAAGCACAATTCATGACTAATATTAAAATATTTTTCTTAATAACTAGATATAAAATAAATCTTTACTTGAGTTCATCTTTGCTTGGTATTTCACTTTTCTTGTCTTCTTTGTCATCAAACCACAGAGTACTGTAACAAAGATGTTGTGAAATATTAAAATATGCTCTCTTACAAAAAACATTTATGTACAACACAGTAGACAAAATGATCCGAGGAATTAGTATAAAGGTAATAAGGTTAAAACAAAGTAGAAACAGCCTTCAGACTTAGGTCCTAGATGTTGGAAGCTAACTATGTAAATATACATTATTAATATGTTATCAGTTGTGGTCGGGTAGATGATCCATACAGATATTAGGAAAATGAAAGAGAGGATATGTAATTGTAAATGTTGCTGTTTTATGGCCACTTTTGTGTAGAAGGTAGGCTAAATGGGCCGAGCAACCTCCAAAGGTAATGCGACGAAGTGAAAGATGAAACACCCTTCTAACATAGCCCTGAATGTGGGTTTGAACCCAGGTACTATAGATCTGTGGCCAACTGTGCTATCATTTAGGCCATGGAGGCACCCTCAGGCCTCACATTATGTCAAAACATAATTATTTCTCAAGTGTCAATCAAAGATAAATAACATAAAATTGGCACTAGCTGGGTTAGCTTTATGCCACTATTATAGGAAGATCCGTCAGAGTACATATTTCTCACACTATTATCTACAATATTACTCTGTACAATATATGACAGAGTTACTGGTGTAGCATTGGTCATGCTGTTACTCACATGATTTGTGGCTGTAGTCATATTCTGGTGGTACAAATGCTTTGCGTTTCTCTTCGAGTGTCTGAGATGGTATCAATCCAGTTGGTCCATTTTTGTCAACTTTACGTGCCTGAAAATAAATGGTACCTCAACCCATTGTGTAAAGTAATGCAATAATCTAATACAATTGGGAGAAAAAGCCCATAATAATAATAACAATACAGATACAACAATAACATTGATATTATTGATGTTATTATTAGCTCAAAGTTATCAGCCACACTAGGAATATTAATGATTTGTATCGCAAATTTGGCCAACAACAATAGACCAGCACTGTTTACCAACTAACATCGCATAATAAAGAATTTAATACACCTGAAGTGTAAAACGTCACTTCTTAAAAACAGACTGAATGTAAGCAATAAATCTGTCAAACCCAAAGACAGGCATCAAATGGTAAGCTAACCTGCCACCAGTTTGGATCATCCATGTTGACCACCTGTAGGATGTCACTCTGCTGAAACTTGAGACCTGCCTCTCGGCATGGTATCAGGTTATCTTTCATTGGATCATACGAGAAATAGCACTTGAGGTAAATCTGAAAAAACAGGAGGAGAACATTTAACAGGGAAATATGCTAAAAGATACGTCGCCATTGCACGCAACCAGGACACGAGTCATTTTACGCAAAATCAATTAAACATATATATATATTCGTACAGGAAGAGGAGACCAGAATCTTTTCAACACGCCAGTTATAAATAAACAATGACATATTTATATTGCTAACCTGTGAAATTGAGCTCTGATCGAAGTAGCTAGGTATCACCTTCATTGTTATACTGCCTGTTGCCTTGCGCATGAGTTCCATCAAAACATCGGGATCCTTCACCTCTTGACCGTTTATCTCCTTTATCACGTCACCCACGTGTAACATGCCTAGAGTAGAACGCGTATAAATGTTACTGGTTTGTGCGGAAGATGAAAACATTATCACTGAAGAGAACGTAATGAATCTATAGTTGGTCGTTTATTATTTTATTCTCTGACAGATGTTGGTTCGATTCTAATTTGTAAGATCCTCGACAATTTAACAAAAGCTAACTGCGGCAAAATAATTATATTCAGTATTAGGTGAACGACTTATTCTAGATCTGAGGCTGAACATGTTTCCTATTGTATAATAAATCTTTTACACTGAAGCACTCATGAATATTATAATCAACACTGATAACCTTATTACATAAATCTCTTTACTATGACGATGATGATGATGACGAGAAAAACGCAATTCCCAAGTTTATGTTATATAATCTACCTAAAAAAAGAATGTCTTCAATACTGGATCTAAACTCGCTATAAAGACATGGTCCACATATTTAAGTTAGAGTAAATACCTTGACGATCAACGGTGCTACCTTTCATTATACGACATATTGTTAGATTCCGATTTTCATCCATTCTCACCAAAATACCCTGATGAAAGTTAGAAAGGTCACAATATATGACAAATATATGATAAAAGACAGGCCACCAGAAACCAGAGACAGTGATTACAAGATTTAAAAAAAAATACAAGACTGTATTAGTATAAGCATTCATTTCCAGCTAGATAGGCGAGAACTGAGAAACTAGTATCTCATAATGCTGGGTCATAATGTTACCCATCTAGACTTCACTGGTAGAGACTTCATTCCCACTCTTATGGAATTATATCCTAAAGTACTAACTATACTAACCATTTATGACCGATTAATAGCCAAAGTGTTTATTTCAAAGTTATCACGCTTTGACAATTATTCAGAACAAGGACTTCACAGGGGAGTTTTGAGACCATGAAGCAAACATGAACGCAAATAACATTTCATTTCAAACTAAGTTTGAAGACCAGAATAAAATCAAAAGATATTAACTTTATTCAAATAATAAATGTGGTTTCAGTCAGTTGTGACAAGATCATTTTGTACATTGAACTGTGTTTCTTTTGTTAGATCCACTTCTAAAGAAAAAGATGATTTCTACTATAACTAGGAAATACTGGAAACGTTTAGTTTTTATGAAGAGCATTTCATTTCATGCATCAGTTGATCGCATTCACGTACTGAAGGTGATAGCTTGGTTTGGAACCTTGTTATCACTCATAAGACCTGAGGCTACTTTTAAAAGATATATTGGAAGTTAATACGTTCATACCCTCTGTCTTAGGCTCCACTTCAAAGAGGCATTTAATCAGTCATATATGTTTGAAAATGACAGGGAAATACATTTCCATTCTTGCTCAGTTTCTGAACCAAGACATTTATTGTTGGTCAGCAACAGGAGTAATTAATTGCTGTAAACTCCATCCATCCTGTAACAGTGTTAATTTCATTTCAAAAGATTGCACCAAACCCAGGGTTGGGTTCAATTATATAGAGATCATTTGCAAATTCCAAGTATATTTACACTTATTTTGGATCGAGTTCAAATTAAAATGATTTAAAACATTAATCGAAATAACAAGCATGGTATGAATTACAGTTACCTGTACTTATTGCAATCGTGAATCTTGATAAGAAATGATCATGCAGTCATTTATAAAGGTGTCTAATAAAAAAGTTGGGGAAATAATTTACATTTGGAAAATAATTGTCACAATGATTGAAAATTACGACAGCAAAACTATCCGATACTGAGATACAAATGTTGTACTTTACACATAACGATTACATAAAACCTCGGGTGCATTTTGGGACAATTACGAATTATATAGTTATTATAAATGAACCCAACCCTGAACAAAACAAGCACAACACCAACAACATGCCTATAACATAAATTAAGAAATGGGCCTAAATGATAAACATTATTGCTTTATAGAAGCCGACCTTATAGATATTTGACAAAATAAATGAGAGATATGTTTGTATTAAAAGAAATGAGAAAAATGTGAAGAATAGTTAATAGGTCAGGTCACACTGACAACCACCTAAATAAATGAAGACATAAAAACCTGTTAGCAATGCAAAGTAGTTAACACTGTATCACAGTATGTCATTAGAAAGATTCGGGTTAGATATCTACAATACAGTCAGCCATCTTTCTTTCACCGGGACTGTTGTTTGTGTCAATCTACAGAATTGTGAATAAGTATTATCAAAGACGTGTACAAAAATAATTTACTGATATATCATATGTAAATCGCCATTATAGTTTTTAATACAAGGGATGTAAGAGTGCGGCAAAATATCCACAATGGCATAAATTGTAGCTTATGCGTTCTCCAGATCAATTAACCAGTGATAAAACAATCTCAGAATTGGTGTGAGATGATGGATGGCTGTCTGTTAGCAATAGAAATGTAAATAAAAACACAGCTTCAAGTAGATATTGAAGGTGTGCCGCGGTCTGTAGAATGTTAGTCCGGATGTTCTACCTTGACGTTCTATCATGCTGCCCTTTAAGATCCTCGTTATAACCAGACCATCTGGTTCCTTCTTGACAGTTATTCCCTATAATAAAGGTTGACATTAACTCAGTGACACAAGGCAAAATCATCCCTGCTGCTGCATGACACAGTTACGCCTAGGTCTTGTTGTATGGTAGCCATATTCATGCGAGGTAAGTATGAATTTCCTCAAACCAACAAATTTTAAAATAGTTAATTTGCTAACAGAATTGCTGCTATGGCACAGATTAATCAAATAAGGATTATAAGGAGGCATTTCAAAAATAAAGTAGTTCTACATAAAAACAATAAACTTGTATCATAAACCATTACTATTCAAATATTATACTACATAATTTCATGCTGAGCATATTAAAGGAACAGTTCACTTTTCCTTCAAAATTTCAGGACTAATACAAATATATTCACAGAAAGTAAAAATGACGTAGGCATATGAATACAATCAACACCATATTAAACAATCCAGTTCAAGGTAGTAGTGAATTGGCTATAACTGGTCTGTGGGTACTGCCACTTTGAAGCTAAACAAAGATCGGAATCCCCTGAAGTCTGATATCGCTTAACACAAGCGGTTTGTATGAACAAGTTATAACAATGTAAATAATTGTCAGCCGAAATAAAAAATGTATTTGTGACTATTACGGTATAATTGGTTCAAACAGCATCATATGTTACTGAAATGGCTAAAAAAACACATACTTAAATTTCTTATGAAGATTCTTTTGTACTCTTATGACATGAAGTGTCTACTGAATGGTCATATTTTGTAAATTAACCGACAGTGGAATCAGTAAGTAGTAATTAAAACTTTGAGCATGGAGGCATGTAAGGTCACAAGCACGGCTAAACCTTAGCCTCTGTAATTTGACTTGATCTTGATGACTACATGATCCTTGTGCCAGTGAACACCTGAATATATGACTTTTCTCCTTCCCACCACACAATCTAGCATCATAAGAAGCCAGTATTTTGGATTATTTCCTTATATCGGATATAGTTCTAAATTATTATTGGAAGGAAATGGGGTTACTATTATAAGTATTACACAGTTAAGGCATATTATCTGAGAGTGAACTGTTCCTTTAAAGAAGTGAATCTTGAATAACATACTACAAATTACTGATTGAAAATCAAGCTTTACCAGAGGCTCGTTTGGATTCTTCCGAATTCCAACCATCCTGATAGCATCCGTCACTGGATTGAAAAAATCTCGCTCAGGTGGAGGAGTTGGTGATGAAGGTGGCAGTTCTTCAATATCTTCACCATAGTTCTTAGCAGCTACGTCATCATGAGCTAGAAGTAGTCCCTGTACAAGATATGATGACTGATTAAAGTGTTTCAGACAGTGAATTAAACAAAACTAAACTAACATATTTAGTCTTTGTTATTAGTCCACTCTTTGTTTTCATTTATGGTTTCTACATACAACATACTTAATTAAATGCCTTCTGTGTGTTGGAGCATTCTGAATATTGCTCCTTTTAAAGATGGTATGGTGCTGCCACCTGATGAGTAAAACTTACTAAATTATAATCACCATATTTTATCAGAATTAGCATTTCTTATATAATATTCAAGTGATAGAATCACTGAAATGTTACTGAACCAAACACTGTAATCCAGGTGAATATTTTGACAGAGAACAAAGCCATCAAATTATTTCTTATTTCACTAGTAATGACATAAGAAATATATCAAATATACACAAATTCTGATGCCACAGTAATATCTGTATCTAAAGAACTTTCAAAAGTCAATTAAAATGAGGTCGTTTCATTTCAAGTTAACAATCAGTTTCATAAACAATCAGATGACGATTTTTTTTACAAATGATTAGATAGGGGATCAAATAAACTAAATTCTTTTGTCATCCAGATGTGCAGTGTCATAAGCGACAGCGTTTAGTGGGATACAAATTACAATGCCACTAACACCTCAAACTAAATGTTTGCTTTTCTTTCGGACTGGACTCTTTGTAGCATCATACAGTGAACTGATCGACTTTTTCTCTTCTTTGTCTCTGGCTAACCTATTAGTAATGTCATCGGTCTCCAAATCCAAGCAACAATATCAGCAGCATTCGCATATTTCTTTAATAATAATAATATAAGTGAATTCGGTGATCTATATTATATTCCACTGGCTATTTTTATAAACAGGAATCAATGTGTTTACACAGAAACACTTAAAATACCTGGTATATAAAAACTCACATCACATGGAGTAACAAAGTAGGTAATAATGAAATTTGCACTATAATAGTTAACGCCTCTTTTATGTACGGGTAAATAAATCAGATGGCAACAAGTAATCACCATTGGCAGCTAACAATACTCAGCATGGATTTTTTTGGCACATTATATCACCAAGATCAGATTTTATATATTTTTCAAGTTAGATCAAGTATTAAACTATTCATATACAATATAGCGTCTCCTCAACACAAACAAAGAAAAACTATTTGGATAAATATTTTGCCTTGAATAGAAGTATTTGATTACTCTTAGATGAGCAAATGAGTTCCTTATTTAGCTTTGATGTCAGTGTCATCTGGGACATATCGTAATGGGGTGATGGTCTAAAGAAACATATCACAAACACAGACCTGTACGAGTCAGATTCACAGCTGGACCTGTACGAGTCAGATTCATAGCTGGGCCTGTATGAGTCAGATTTATAGCTGGGCCTGTATGAGTCAGATTCACAGCTGGACCTGTACGAGTCAGATTCATAGCTGGACCTGGAGATTTGTAGCACAGTCTTCTAATTACTGTGCTACTAGAGTGTTCATTTTATTACTAGTATTAGTGATCCAGTTTCAGCTTATTGCTAAAACTGTTTCCAGATATGGTCCTAGTCGCATTAAAATAAACCAAAAAGCAACCACATAATGACAATAAAACAACATCGACAACTCACTTCCCCATAGGACTACACAACACAGAACAACTCCTAGGAGATATTGTGTTGTAGACCTATAAGCAGTCACTAAGTAAAATTCTCCTTGAGTTTTTACATACATTTTATTTGGGTGTACCATTGTATAGCAGCTCTGAATGGCTCCTACTGGTAAGAGTGCTTTAATAAATTGACATTATTATTATTATTACTAATAACACATTTAAAAAGAAATCTTTATTACCCTGAAGAAGGAACTGGAGAAGATCTGCTTCAGCTCTATTAGACTGCGGTCACTACGTCCAATCTCATCAATGTTCTCAATGATTCGGTCACAGTTCTCCAGGCTGTCACAACTCAACGGCTCCAACTCGGCCTCTTCCAGCATGTCATGGACCTAGTAAGGAAGCAACTTTAGTCATGCATTCCATATTTGTCCAGGTAAGGTTACACTTAACGAAAACCTGCACATCAATGGGGAATATTTAGGAAAAATCATTTTCTCTTTCAGGTCTGACCAAGTGGTCACTCCATGATGTGATGATGATAATTGGGCCGAGCGCAAGGCTAGAAAAATAGTTCTACATCTCATCATTTGGTCTAAATCCACTAGTCCAATCAAATTTCTTACTAGCTATTAAAGTTGAGCTGGATGTCCGCCGAAAATCAGGACCAGTAAAAAAAATACCAGGCTAGTACTTCACAAAATCAACTAGCTGCAGTGGCAAGTGCTGCACATTTTTTGTGTAATACCCTGGAAGAGCTTCAAAACAGCGGAAAATCATTTTATGGAAAACAAACTTGAGACTACTGCACATCTTGCCTCAAAACGGCAGTAGCCTGGCCCGGGCTAGTGTTTTAGACTACTCACTAGCCTGAAGACAAAATCCACACACCCAGGGAAACCGAGCTACTGATGAATGTTTATTAAAGTGAATTTAACAAAACCTTACCTGTACTAAAGACTGGATGGTAGGACTATTTAGTAGTTCAGACAGAAAATTCACGTCACTCTCTTTAGCTCTAACAGCCGACATAAAAGCTGGTGTTGTCAAGTTGTCACATACTAAATCCAAGGCATCTAAGTTAAAGAGAAAAATTTATTACGTAATTTATTTCGTCATCAGAAACCAACAGACAGTGGTTTTAATATTGTTTAATTTAATACCTTACATATATAGTTTATTCAACCCTTTAAAATTACCATGAATTGACTGCGTCATTTGATTTTCAACAAAAGCGTGTCTATAATACACCATATCGACATTTTGAATACGAAATTTATATAAAGTCACCAGCAAACTTGGCTGTTAAGTGCATTGGTAATAATACTTTTTAATAGGTGGCTAAGTGGTATGCCTCTTAATGACTGCAATGGTGTGTCTCTATCATTAATAATTAGAGGTCTTGCATCACTGGTGGTAACACCAATCTATGCTATCTAGATAGAGGCAAGTCTGATAATGTCTGTGTTACTGAGTCCTATACTGCCAATGACTGGAACTATAACATTGTTAGACTTACCACTGAGTTGTGACCTTGACTATATGTTTGTTAATAATAATAATCAGATATTTAGATGCTAATAAACCAGCTACAGACATTTAACTGGTGTGAATTAGCAGGCATTCCTTCCGTTTATATATAATTATCAATATCCTATCAGTTGCAATACAGATGAAGCTAGTGATAAATAACCAAAAGCATCATTGTGTTATTTAAAAAATGTCTACAATTCTATGCTTAGTCACCGGAAGTATGTTTTGCATTTCCAAAATGGGTAAAGCCATTATTTTAAATATGAATGGTAGCTTGATTGGATGTGTTCTCAATAAAATGAGTCATTACGATATTAACTCTTCATTACCTATTAAGAAATGAGATGAATACTTGGTGTTTAATATTTTATAGGAAAACATAGTATACATACCAATGCCAGCATTCTCACCATCTTCCATTGCTGCAGGCATCGTGGAAGCCTTATCTCTCAGCACCTGTGTGAGACATATGGAAACTGAAATAAGTATCTCCAATTTTCCTTATCTCTACGAGTGTTTAACTAGCATCAAGCATTCAAATTTGACCCCTGACAGTTCTTGACCCATGAGGAGTATATAGCTCCAACATGTGCCAATGGGACCAAATAACAGGTAGCACGGATGACCAGGACTTGTGTGTTATGACCTCAGCTAGTGATATTTTTGTAAAGCAACATATATTTTAGTGGTCAACAGATTAAATATACCAATATGTCAAAACATTTCAGGTTTACATGGTATTATACATTTGAATAGGCCTTATACTAGTTATAGGGGGTGTTCACTCACTGGAAACATCACCTATTAGTATTAGGCTATTACTCAAACATTAGATGAACCAAAGGATGAAATAGTTCTGAACAAGACTACAAGTCTTGTCTTACAATACTAGCTTAGCCTTATAGAGACCCTAATTTTAGATAATAAAAAACTAGATAACTTACTAACTATAAGTCTAATAACTTATAAGCCATAATAAGGCATAATATTAATAACTAAATAAGTTATAAGATAATAAGGCCTAATTGCTAATAAGTTATAAGCCTTATTGGCTTATAAGTTATAGTTATAGAGCACAATTTTGCATGATAAAACATCAAGCTTACACTTATTATATATCAACGGTGCTACAGTCATAGGACAGTTATGTTGTATTAACCACCGTCGCCTAATGCTGAAATCAAACAACTGAAAGTCTTAACGTTCAGTGAAAGCCCAGGTATAGCCACTGCGTACTTATATTATCGCTCAGGTTAATCAACTTCACTTACTCCTTTAGGACATACGTAACATTTTTGAGTTTATGAATTATTATCATTAAATAGATAGTATTAAACAAGGATAGTTTGATTTTACAGTTTGGTGTGGTAGTTCATTACAAAAATATAATACATAATACAAGTTTACCTTTTCTGTATTTTACGACGATTGCCTGTTCCACACCTATGCTATGGTATTGATGATGTGAACTTCCGTTGACAGACTAACAGTAATATTAAATATGGAGGGGGCCGTGAATAAAATATTTAATCAAATAGATCTGTATATGATAATTATAATATAACCAACCAATGATAAAATCTAAGACGTAAAATGTCAGGTCACTCTAATACGATAAAAGTTTGAAAAAAGGCGTTAATTTTATGGTTTCTTTATAGATGGGAGATCAACGCACAAATACACATGACATAGTCATAGAGCTGATAGGCCGATAGGCCATAGACAGGGTCATAGCACACGTTTGGTGAAAAACGTTCTACACATTTCTTGTATCTACTGATCTATAGATTTAATTTTTCAGCAGCTGTTAATATCCGTATTGTCTTTTTCTTACAAAACGAAGCCTATATAATATATGTGTTTGGTCCGGTTGTCTTGAACCTCAACGTGACACGTGTCGTCGATTAACTGTAACGTTCCCCCACTTATGAATTATTCCTTATTGACACCCGCAGTCCAATTTAATTCAGTTCTGGGCTTACGTCATCATAAACCAATAAATTATCCACTGTTTGTTACTTTTTATTATCGTAATTTTATTCGCGAAGAAGTACTCACACACACCTTTAAAACTAGTTTTTTTCCATCATCTGCTATATTCGTCTAGCTGTAGCTTACTTCACGTTCGCTGAACACACATGCAGCAGAGAACTCCCAGTTTAAGAAATATAAAGTTCAATTCGCCCCCCCTAGTGTCTATTTCGAACCTTTTCGCTTTGTCGAAAAGTAAAATAACACCTTTACTTGTCTTGTTGAAGCACAGACTCCTGATAGTCATGCTGGGGCTCGTGCTTTTTGAGTTGCTGTCCCTACTTTTGGAATTCATTCCCTGAACATGTCAAGTCATCAATTAAATAGCGTGGTTTCTTTCCGGCACCATTGGAAAACTCACCTTTTCAGACCTGCTTATTCTTCCTACGTTTCCACTCCATCTGATCATTTATTGATGACATTGTACCCGTACGATCAGTTTGCCCAACAGCTGTACTAGGTGCACCGCTGAGCTCGATTCTTTTCGAGGCTAATGGCGCAATAGAGGTTTCGTAATTATTATAGTCGCGAACTGGGCACATATGTGTGTGTTTAAAAGAAGTTATATTGTTGCTTGTGATATCTTTATCATATGTGGGTCTTTGAGGAGAAGTGAAATGATATTGTCTGGACGAAACGTTGCCTTTCTCCTAATTAATGCTGTTAGCTGTTGAACTGAGTGTCTAGCTGTGGTCTTTTGCACGAGAGATGATTTTTAGTTGTTTAATTTCAATATGTAATGTAGGCTAGAAGGCAGTTGAGTTTGTGGATGGATAGTGTACGTTTGTTGACAGTATGGTAACAGTATTGCAGATGGGGGCTAGATGAAGTTTAGTGTATATGTCCAGAAACGTAGGTGTTTGGGTTGGATGTCTGCCAGTGTATCACTGGGGATGTTATATCCGAGAACTATTGTTGGAAGATGATCAATGTGGTTGATGAATATCGAGTGGATTGACTTGGTCGGAGATGAAGCTGTCAGTAAGATGGTTTGATCAATCCGGGGTATGTTCAACATGTTCGACGACTTCTAGACCCGTGGCTTCGTTTCCTATAGTTTGTCAGCTCTGTTACTGCCCTCAAAGTTTAATCAACTGGCTTAGAATCAAAACTGATTTGAATCTAAATTCCGCAGCTTTGATGCACTAAGATATAGGTATTATATTGTATAAAGTTAATATAGTATCCAGTTGCAGTAATTTGCGGCCGCTCCATCACGAGAAAACTACCACAAATTCCGACCTATCACGCCGACGGGCCGAGTTCAATTCCCGGCGTGGGAGCAAACCTGTCACGTGTCATCACTCAGCTAGAAGTGAAACTCTGACATATTTCTGAGTAATGCCAAATGCGCCCATAGTGGCAGCAGGCGTTGTATCCTCAATTGGGAGTCGATTATTTTGATATACCATAGATAACTTCCATGCGACACTTGAAGCAACCGATGCTTTAAATTATTGATAAATCGAGGTCTTTGTATTATCCCGAACGATATATGATTGCTGTTCGCCATTTTTCTTGGAACGTTGATCATTTTAACGGCTCGGGACTTTTCCAAGTACTTCTCTCCGGTTATCATTGTCTATAAATCCATAATAAATAGGAAATATGGCGTCTTATGAAAGTTGTACATAGCGTAATCTTGGGATCATTGCGCAGCGATATGGGATTAAATATCACTTGTATGCTGATGACACACAGCTGTATATATCACTGGATCCTGACAATGAGTTAAATTTCTCCTCTTCCTTGAAGAATTTAGAACATTGTATTGCCGATATCCGGCTATGGATGACTCAAAATCTTCTAAAACTAAATGATAATAAAACAAATATTTTATATTTGGCATCACCACATTGTGTTAAATCCCTAAAGACACCAGCATTACAGATGGGTACATCTTCGATTACCCCTAATGGGTCAGTAAAAAATCTAGGGGTTATTTTTGACCAATGTATTAACATGCATGAACATGTCACATCAGTATGCCGAGCTGCCTACTACCATCTTAAGAACATCCACTGTTTAAAAGCATTCTTGACACAAGAATCACTTTTAACTGTAGTTCATGCCTTTGTTACATCTCGTATAGACTATTGTAACTCCCTGTTATATGGCATATCTGATAACAACATTAATCGCCTTCAGCGAATTCAGAATAGTGCAGCTCGCATTGTAACAAATACTAGAAAATATGATCATATTACCCCATTCTTCAAAAACTACATTGGCTACCTGTTAGACAGCGTATCCATTTTAAGATTCTGTTAATAACTTATAAATCTATTAATGATATGGCGCCAGAATACCTGTGTGAACTGGTTTCCATTAGAAAGTCATCCCGAAAACTCAGGTCATCCAGTCAGATACTATTGCAGGTGCCAGTGTCTCGGCTCAAGTCATATGGTGATTGTGCGTTTAGTGTTGCAGCCCCCAATTTGTGGAATAAGTTGCCGGCAAATATTAGAAATTCGTCGTCTCTTGGAAATTTTAAGTCTCTTCTAAAAACACACCTATTTAAGGTCGCTTTCACAGATAAATAATTATTATCTTTTAAATCATTACAGGGTTTTTACAGACATTATTTGGGGTATTATTAAATTACATATTATTTGTACAGCGCCTTTGAATGGCTCCTGCTAGTAAGGGCGCTTTATTAAATATACATTATTATTATTATTATTATAATATACATACGAACACTTTTACTTAAAGATGTCGCCATCAAGCAAATCTCAGTCAGTATACCCTACCTAGCTGTGTTATTATTGTAAGTCATAATGTGAAGAAGGATGTTAGTACAGTTGTATATCATACCTTGGAGAATCACATGCAGACTGCAAACTGATTATTTTGTTCAAGCTACCAGCTTTCAATGAGTGCCGTGCCCTGAAACATAATAAAAACCATGTGACATTCCGCAAAGCGCATTAACATATCGCGAAGGACACAGGTTGATTGTGAAGGAAACGATTAAGCTGTCCCTGACCAGACTACATACTCTAGTTCCCAAAATATCTAAACAAGTCGTCACTTCAGAGAAGAGAGAGCACGCAGAGTGCAGTGAGATTGAAATTGTTCAGCTCATCAAATGGGAACGTCAGAGAAGAACACTACCTTGGGACTCCTAGCGAAGATGAGTGTGTTTCTGATGCACTCTGTCATTCTCAAAGTGTGAACAGATACTCCATTATGATTGTCTCTTTCAACATATACCCCTCGAAGGTTTGGCTGCATTCCTCACATTCGTGATTTTTATTAGTGCCACAAAATTTTTGACGAGCCGTCATATTGAACTTGAAGCTGAATTGGTTTGACACTTGAATGGTTTCAATTTCAGAGGAACGTTCATACGATCTACATAAGGCGAGTTTTCGTTGAACTTTTGCGCACTCTAAGTCTTTTAAATGGCGTATTGCTAGCTATAGATAGGTATAGGTGGAAGGAACTCGGTTGCTCGTGATATGCCTAGTCTACGTATTCTGGTGGGATATACAGGGTCCCATCCACTACAGACATGTCGAATACCGAAAGAGATATTCATCAAATTCAGTCATCTGAAAGAAGCGCGAAATCAGAATTCAAATAGAACCCTATATATTCGTAAACTTAATATTAACGCTTAATTTATATACCACGAAAAGGGTATGACTGCACCCAGGAGTGTTTTTCAACATATTCTTGTAGAATGACATATGCGTACTTGAAGAAAAAAATGTAACACATCTTAATGGAGTCTCCTGTCGACAATTTTACTAATTCGCGGTGTATATGGATACTGAGGGCCTGTAATATCACGCACAAAGCCTTTCAGATGGGTGCGCCAGGAAAGTAAAACACCACCTGTACTGGGAAAAATAACGTGCGTGCTTGAAAAAATAATGCACTATACAGTAAGAAAGTGGAATACATTCCGACCATGAACGTTATGTAAACCTACACTATTCCTCGTGTCCGTTATGATTTCGAGGTAGTTTCATGTAGCTGCTAGACACGTGCTTTTGGATGGAGCAACAATTTGCGAAACCGATGATTGAAGTTTTGCGGCCAATTTTGATCACATGGTAGACCAAATGAGCCGAGCGACCTCCAGAGGTAATGAAGCGAAGTCAAAGATGAAACACCATTCAAATATGCGCACGCCGAAATTCCAACTCGGTTGGTACTGATCCGTGATCCAACGTGCTACCAGTTGGACCACAGAGGCGCCATCGAAACTCAAGTTCGGTAATATGATTTCAGAACAAATAATATGATATTTCGATGTATACTTTAGATAATTTAGAAGGTGAGTATTCTTCTTTGGATTGCCATGTAGATTTACCCACCTTGTTGCTTAATTCGTTAGATATTGAGGGTCTATTAAGCATCTTCTTGTCAGACAAAAATCTTATGTAT